>VWZP01006977.1:0-95859 GCA_013396995.1 Dicaeum eximium
CAATTCAGGAGAAAGCCATGGTGCACTGACATCCGCAGGTGTGGCAGATTCCTTGGCCAAGCAGTCCTACCAGACCCGCGTCCCCTGGCAGCACTGGTGCCTGTCTCCTGCCCCAGAGACCTGTACCCCCTGTCCTGTTTCTTTCCCACTGAACCAGTAATGCATGGAATTTTGGACTTATACCAAGGATTGCCTCGGAGAAAGATAAATTAGGGTGGTATCTGTGTGCCTGTTTAGTTGGCATAGCCTGGGCTGTCTTTTGTACAGCTGCTTCGGCCTCCGGTGTCAATGTTTGCAGGGAATCGAGTTCTTTACTGTCCTTAAGAAGCAGGAATAGTGGCGTGAGATATTCTGTGGTGATTCCTAGCAGTGGATGTACCCAACTGATGCTTCCGCAGAGGTGGTGGAGTTCTCGCAGAGTCTTTGGGTTGTTCTTGATTTGCAGTGGTTGGGGTATGATGGTTATCTCTGCGGGGCTGTCATTTGGACTTCATCTTCTGCAATCTCAAAACCTTTTTCCTGTACTGCAGTGATGACATCTCCTACTACAATATCCAACATAATTTGAGCTTCTGGACAAACTAATATATCGTCTGTGTAATGAAAAATTATTAGCATTAGGGTGTCTTTTCCAGACGGGCTAGAGAATTTGCGCTGTGAACCATTGACAAATGGTTGGGCTGTTTTTCATTCCTTGAGTTAAGACTGTGCAGTGGTACCTCTGTAGAGGTGCTTGTCAGTTTAAAGAGGGGACAGAAAAGGTAAATCGGGGGTGTCATCGAGGTGCAAGACGATGTTAAAAAAGCAGTCTTTTAGATCTGCTAGATCTGTTATCTTTTAGATAACAACCATCAGCCAATCTTGAGGTAACATGGAGGCTGAGGGCAGGCGGGGCTGGAGGGGACCCATGTCCTCGATGACCTCATTGATTTTGCTGAGGTCCTGCAGGAGCCACCACTTTTCTTTGCCTGGCTTTTGTATGAAAAAGAAAGGCGTATTCCAGGGGCTAGTAGACGGTACAATGTGGCCCACAGACAGCTGCTCCTGTGCAAGGTTCTGCAGCGCCTTTTAATTTTCTGCCTGGGAGGGGCCACTGATTCACCCATATGGAGTCGTTGGTATTCTGGGTTAACTAAAGGTTTGTATGCTGCTCAGTGGCTCCAGCTAGAAATCTTGAAGTGTTGGTAGATTCTCTAGTCTTGTCCCCCGTTGGGACAAGAGGTCCCCTCCCCAAGGTGTTATTAGTGCCTGAGTGATGAATAGTCTTACCATAGCAACTCTGCTCTCAGGACCTTCCATGTAAACGGTACCTTGACTCTGAAAGCTAGTTGTGGCTCCTCTGATGCCAGAAATGGTGAATATTGATGTGGTTCGTCCTGGAGAAGCCCAGCAGCTAGCTCTTCTCCCAAACCGTGCCGAGACTGGCCGCTCCCTATCCAACTAGAAGCTGGTCTGGGTAGCAGTGCAGCCAAGAGCTGTTCTCAACAGCAACTGGTAGCTAAAGACGCCTAGGTTTGAGATAAAGGAACGAGAGGGGTTCCTCATAGGAGTCTCTGAGATGGCTTACTATCTGAAGGGGGTCTGGTTCAAAGGAACCGAAACACTCCTGTGCAGCAACTTATAAAGGGGGAGTCTTATGGGAGGATACAACACAATAACCAATCATAGGCGTTTAGGGGAGGAGCACAAGGCAGGGATATGCAATCCTTTAACCAATGAGAGATGGCGGGGAGGAGAGTACCTTGCTGCAACCAATAGGGACCTAGGGATTACATAAATGATATAGAGGGTTCTGGAAGAAAGGGCTGGGATCACAATAACTGACAGGGGAGGAGGGTAGGGCTCCAATGATTGACAGCAAAGGATCTGGAGCAAGGAGTAGGTACATAGGGTGATGGATAGGGAGAGAGGAGGGTATAATTGTAGGTTAAACCAAACACATAGGGGTAACCAAACACATAGCGCTAAACCATACAAACATATTACAAACATGCTAAATGGAATCCAACAACAAATATGCACTACCACAGAATATAAACATTGTCGATTTCAATTGAAAAGGCTCTTGCCAGCTGCCTTCGGGTTCTGAGGCAGACCTGTTATTCATCGAGTTCTTCTGCGGCAGTCAAGACATCCCACGGGATCTGAGAAGGTCGATGCGCTGGTTCTCCACCAGAAGGTGGTCGGGAGTTCAGGGTGGAATGGCCTTGCATTTGGTGTCCATCATGTGGGGCCTTTCTGCGTTCTGTGTGGAGTTTCCTGAAGGCCACTGGTTTTGCAGGTGTTGAAAAGCATGTCGATGAGGGGCACAGTCAGGACAGCGGTGGTGACACCTAGGAGGTCCCTGGTAATAGCCTTTATTTTCACAGTTCTGTGGAAAACGTCCCAACTCTCGACATTTAAAGCAAGGTCCTTTCTCATTTGTATGTTGGGGAATAACTTGAGAGGCTGCTAGTGCCTCTACTACACCCTGACTGGTAGCCTTAACTAGGCTGGCATCACGATGTAAGGATGCTCTAAGGATGCCCTCGACCGTTTATGCAATGGTAGGTTTTGGGTCGAGGGGTAGAGAACATAAAATGTCTTTACAGGTGTTCTTAGCATTTGTTGCAGCAAGTTTAGTAAGCAGTTCCTGCCTGGCTTTTGGGTGTTCAACTTACTTCTTTATTGCTTGTGTAAGGCGGTCAATAAGTTTTATAAAGGATTCCCCAGGTCCCTGCCGAATGTCTCTGAAATCTAGAGTAGGTGTTGTTCCATTGGGTGTCTGCATGAGAGCTGTCTTTGCTGCACCTTTTATCGCTTCTAACACAGCTCGGGGAAGGTCTATTGCTTGATCCTCAGGTTTAGTGAAATCTCCATCCCTGCACAGATGGTTTAGTGTTAGGTGTGCCCGCCCATCTTCTCTAGCATAGTCTCTTCATAGCTGTTGTAATAATTTTTTCCACATTCCTTCCCACAGAATAAATTCAGTGGGAGAAAGTAGGATGTGCATAAAATGGCCCAGATTGTGAGGCACCATAACATGTGCAGCGAAGATGGCATTTGACAAATTTTAAAATACGGCAAGCCTCTCCCATGGTCTTTCGCTGCTTTACAAAGATCTTTCATCTCTCCGCGTGTGATAGCTTCCCATCGGGGGTTAGCCCCGCTCCGGTACCGCACTGGTGCTACTTGTGTTTTTGTTACCAATTCCCAGTCCCCCTCTCCAGCTGCTAGCTTCTGCATCCTCTGCCAAGAATCCTCAGGCTCATCCTCAAGGTGGGATGAACCTTTGCTCTCCTCTTCAGAAGGACTTTGGTCTTTGGCAGAGTAGTAGGGTCTTCGGGTGACCAGCAAGGCCTGGTGCTGTGGGCCTTTGGTAGCCGAGACGGCTACCTTCCAGTCAACACCCTTAACAGTTCCAATTCCGATGGTATGGGATCCAGAAGGGACTGAGTTGGAGGGAGCAGGGCCAGTGGAAGCTGGTATGGGCAAGGAAGGGGTGGATCCTGATGTGGGGCAGTACTCGACGTGGGAGTGAAGGGGGAGGGTCCTGACATAGGGGCAGTACCTGACACAGAGGCAGGACCCAACACAGGGGGAAGACCAGATAAGAGAGCCAGGGGTGGGAGGGAGCTTGACATGACTTCCCCCCCTACGGGGTGGATGCCATTCTGTGAGCTATAGGAGGAGGGTACAGGGAGGAGAGGTACTGGAGAATGGGTTAGGGTAGAATCCAGGTCCGTGTGATCAGTACAGACCTGGGTAGGGGGTAGAGAAGGAGGGGAGATAGTAGACGGCAGGTGGTTCATCTGTGCTTTACAGCAGTTTCCATCTCTCGTCCTAATCTCAGGGTCAGTGGGTTCAGGAATGCAGGGGGTGGAGTACGAACACTGGCGTTGAATATTAGAACTTTGAACCCTTGAGAAAACTCCATAAATGGTATGAAAAAGTGGGTAAAATTTTGCAACTCTTATTACTTCCTGAGTTTGAAAAAAACAGAGTCTTTCCCTGAGTCCCAGAATGCTACATGACAAACTGAATCAAGAGAAATGTCTGGGAACTCCTTGAACAGCCAATGAACAAAAGGATTCAAACTTCCCTCAGTAAAACTCTTCTCCTCTGGAACGAGAACTTCCCTATCCTGAAAATTTAGGTCCCTTTCAGCTTTGGATAATGTATTACCCTGATGTAAAGGGTCACCCACCCACAGGACTAAAAAATCACCCAAAGATCCTGCACTCCAGGCGGCTAGCCCCCAACTCACTTGTCTGGCGGGTCTGGATGCAGGTGTTCCAAAATGTCCCCTGGGCTTCGTCAGTCAAGCTGGTCCTTGGCACTGGAGGGTGCCGACTCTCCCTTCAGCGAGCCCTGATAAAACTCAGGTCCTGCTTCAGGGTGCTGGCTAACCCGAGGCGTCTTCTGTCCAGTGATGGTGGACCAGCCGGATCGCCGCTGGAGTTGCTCTCAGAGACTTCTTAAAGAAGGTCCACGTTCAGGTGGGCACTTGTTGCGGCATGTCCACAACCAGCCTCTGTGAGTGACCTGCACTCCCAGAGCCCAGAGCACGCTTGCTTAAACTGCTGACGAACAAGATGAGAGATGGGTCTTTCTGTGGAGCTACAAACATGGTTTATTCATCCATTCATCCATTGCAATGAAGACATGAAGACCGTCCAGGGACAGAGACAAAATGGGGCTGAGGACACAGGGTTGTTTATTGGGGGGGAAGGGGCAGATCCAAGGGTCAAGGGCCAAGGGCCAATGGGTGTGGATATTCTTAGTTCAGTCAAAGAAAGAACAAAGATAACTGGCCTGGGAAACTGAAAAGAAAGGAATTATAAACTATCGTTATCTCTTCTTTGCAGCTATTGTTTATAATAGTTGTCCTTCGAAGAGTGTTATTCTTTGTTCACCAATGGAATGAGGGATGCTTTCTCTTAAGACCAGTCAGGTCTTACTTCAGCTAGTCTTGTTATAAAAAGGCGCTGAATTTCTATTAAAGCCTTTTTGCTGTTTTGCCTTCTGATGAATCTGAGTCTTTCGTTCTCGTTCCTGGCTCGACAGCGACAAATGGGAACTGAGTACAAGTGACACAGATGTGGGGCTGCCAACTGGGGAACCAATCAGGTAACAGGGGCGGATCATCACAGTAAACCAGGACCAACAGGGGACAAGAGAGGGGAGATCATTCTAGGGGGAGTACATATAAGGAAAAACAATGCCTGAACTGGGTGATACCAATAAAATCTGTTGCATTAACATGAGCCTGGAAATGCGTATGGGTGAGACCACTGTATTCAGAGGGTGTCTCTCTTTGAGACACCTTTGCCCTCCCAGGGCTGAGGTATTACAGCTACAGTGGCAGGCCCCTGGGCCTCCACAACTCTGCACGCAGGTTTGCAGTGCGGACCCTGTAGTTCCTGCTCTGCCCTCTCCAGTGTGAGCATGTTGTGGTGTCAATGGAATGCAAGTGTGGCTGGGACACGCTGCTCTGTGCTGACACCCACCACTATGCTGGGCTCAGCTGGCCAGGTGAGACACCCTTCTCCCTGCTGCCCCCGGCACTTGTGGTCTGTGCCCAGGGTGCCCAACACAGTCCCCGTGGTCGTGGCAAAGAGGGCCTGGTCACTGAGAGATGGCCAAGGAGACTGGAAAAAGCTGGGAGAGGAGGGTGCCCAGGAGCAGCTCCATCCCAAAGGGCCCAGGTCCCCTTCAAGGATGGTGGGGAAAGATGAGAAATGTGTGAGTCACTCCTGGAAGAGGCTTCCCCCATGGGCTCAGGGAATTAGTGCCATTTTCTGCCTTCTAGAGAAATGTGCCATGCATCCATGCACTTGTGTAAAAGCATCTTATGCTGCCTCCTTGACATTCTCAGCAAAGAGTTGCCATTCTGGGATCTCCCCGCCCTGGCATTCCTTGTGGAGGTGAGCCTGAAGGCCAGCGCTGCCTCGCTGAGCTGCCTCCCAGCTCTCTGCCCTCTGGTAGCCACAGCTGCCTGGGACGGTGCCCATGCCCTGTGCTGGNGTGCTCAAGATAACCATAGTTCTACTCAAATATTTTTTCCTGTATAGCAGCGCCCTGATAGGCAGCCCCATCGCCCTGCAGCTGGCTGAGGCACTCCTGCCACTCTTTGACAACGTAAGGCTCTGCGCCCCCCGCCACAGCCCCTGGGTGTCGCCCGGACACTTTGTGCCCGAGATTTGCAGGCCTGTGCTGATGTGGGCCAGAAGCAGCTGATGCTGACATCTTGTTTCCTTTCTGTTATACAGGATGATAGCCAGGTGCAGCTGTTGTCCATGTTTGTCTTTCGAACATTGATGTCTTTTGTACTAGAAGGAAAAAAGCCCCTGAAGACACACGTGCGCCACTGCCTGCTCCCACTCTTCTTCCACTGCCATGACGAGAAGCAGCGTGTGGCGAAGGTGAGGACTCGTGGGCTGCTGGTGTCTCCCTGGGAGGGGGCTGGGCTGCTTCCGGCTCTGCTGCCTCGAGGGCTGCAGCCTCCTGCAGGCCTTGGCACAAGGACTCTCCTGTGTCTTGGCCTGTGGGGCCATCTGCGGGTCTCTGCTGCTCCTCAGACTTCTTGGGAAACGCTGCTTGGTGTGGCCAAGTCACTGAAGAGGAGGGATCTTGAAAAATCTGTGAAGGAGGAACTATTGAAGTTTGCTTAGGTCCTGGTAAGGATGGCCTGGAGGCCCCAGGCTAATCCTGGAGAAGCCTCCTGACCACGGTGCTCAGTGTGCTGGCACCTGCTCAACAAGGCATCCGCCCCAGCCGCGATGCCAAACGGGAGTAGACTGCGGGCACAATTGCAATCCCTTGGTTTGGCAAAAGGCTTCATCACTGTTGGCCACCATGGCTTTCTCTTGACTTGCCAGCCTCACAGCAACACTTGGCAGCTTCAGCTGTAGCCTGTGCCCCTGACTGACTTTGATGGCCATGCCTGAGGGCAGACTCCCCTTCCACAGGCAGGCGTCCCAAGGCAGTGGCATTGGTGCCACCGTGAGAGAGAGACTCTGATGGGGCACGAGCCCTGCCATGCAGCTGCCCTCCCTCTCCTCTATGCAGGCACCTTAAAGACACACGTGTCAGCTCTGAAACTAAATCCTGGACTTGCTTGGAACAAAGGAGGCACTGGAGAAAAGCAGGGACTTATATGGCTCAGTTTTGCTCTCCACCTAGGGAATGACAGAATCCCAGAACACTTTGTGTTGGAAAGTATCATAAAGATCATCCAGTTCCAGCCACCCTGCCATAGGCACAGGTGGTGTGCAGGCACAGCAGTCACAGCAGTCACTAGAATTGGAAGAACACTTTTCCATGTTCGCCTTTTCCTCTCCTGGATTTCAAGCTAACATGAAAAAAATCAGCTGGTTACAGGTGAATTTTGTAGCTCATGGGACTTGGAATAGGAGTCTCCAGTGGGCCACGGTATGTCCATTGAGCCTTTGTTAGATCATCCAGTTGGAGCTCAGCTCTGTGCAGCCCAGGCACAGGCACAGGTTGGTCCATTTCAGCATCGCAAAGTCTTTGTCCCTTCCTGTGCACCCTAAGGCTCCTGAATCCATGACTGAATTCCCAGTTAGTGCTGTGCAGGACGTGAGAACGCAGAACAGCCTGTTTGGCTCATTCTTGGGTTTGCTGTTTCTGACTAAAGTAATAATCAGGAGTATATGCTGATGTAAAGGTATAGCTGAACACCAGGGACTTTTTCTGTCATGTCTAAAATTAAAACCTTGTGTGACTGTTCAGAGACTCCAGAAGTATGTGAGGTGAGACTTTCACCTCTCCATGGTGAAAATAACAGCTTTGGTATTTAAGAATCACAAAAATTTTAAGATGTGATTTTTCTGGATTTTAATGCTAATGCAGAAATTACAAAAATCTTAAAAATTGTTTTCTTTGGCAACCCCTTTTAAATGGCATCAGCACACTCAGAGGGGATGGAGTATGACACTGGGGACAGTACTTGGCATTTAATGGCTTCAGATCTGGGAGATAAATGGTTTTCCCGAGTTCACCCTGGAGCTCAAATTTTCCCAGGGCTTTGATCAACTGCTCATTGCAGGTAACTTCCACAAAATGTAAAACAGTGTAATAGCAGTTCTGGAGAATGGGTCCTAGGGATATGGAGAAAACCTTGAAAATGATCAGCAGGCTCTGGAAAAGAAACAAACAAACAAACAAAACCCAAAAAAGAAAAAAAAATTAAAAATAGATTAAGAAGTAGCTCTGTGAGTTTTCAGGCATGACTCTTTGGGTCCAGAGGAAATATTTGCCTTGCATCAGCTACAGTTTTGTGGCAATGACCCTGTAAGTTCTTTTCTTTCTGACCTGGCAGGCACAGGAAAGCCTCTGGAACTTCAAATATTTGAAGTTTCAAAGGCTGAAAGTAATGAAGTGAGGCCTCTCAGATTCTGCTGCAGGCTGTGATGTTTCAGAACACCCATCTGGTATGTCTTAATGTGGTTTTGTTCACTGTAACCTGTGCTTTTTGTTGCTTCACTCTGAAAGTCTGCCTCTTCCAACACCAGTAGGAGCTGTGGGGGGTAAGGTTGTGTCCATCGGACCTGCAGTGCCAAAGGATCAGACCCTGCATGGAACCACAGAATCATTTTAGGTGGAAAAGATCTCCTGTGTCCGATGCCCACCTTGTCACCAGAGCACTGAGTGCCATGTCCAAGTGTTCCTTGGACACCTCCAGTGATGGGGACTTCACACTGCCCTGGGCAGCCCCTGCCAAGGCCTGAGCACCCTTTCCATGGAGAAATTCCTGCTGGTGTCCAACCTGAGCCTACCCTGGCACAGCTTGAGGCTGTTTCCCCTCATCCTGTCCCTGTTCCTTGGGAGCAGAGCCCGACCCCCCCAGCTGTCCTTTCCTGTCAGGGAGTTGTAGAAGTGAGAACGAGTTCCCTGAGCCTCCTTTTCTCCAGGCTGAGCTCTCTCAGCTCCCTCAACCTCTCCTCATATGACTTAAATGCATGGCAGAGGGTACCTAGCTTAGGACAGTGTGAACAATTAGAGAAACTGGAGTCTCAAAGGCTTATTCAGCAGCCCACAGGCAATGTCTGCATGGGTTGTATGGTTTTCTGCCAATACCTCCAGGGACACACAGATGCCTTAGGAAGAGAATCAAAGCTGAGACCGTTATCTCTGTGAATTATGGATCAGGTCTCAAATCCTCTGTTAATCTGAGCAAAATTTAGAAGCCTTTCTCCTACCTCTATCAGTTGATGTCAGTGTAAATCTTCTGCAGGTATGGTGAAGTTACTCAGAGAATCATAGAACACTTTGGGTCGAAAGGGATCTGAAGGCCCATCTCATTCTGATCCCCCCTGCCATGAGCAGGGACACCATCCATTTTCCCAGGTTTCTCCAAGCCTCATCCAACCTGCCCTGGAACACTTCCCAGGATGGGGAAGCCACAGCTTCTCGGGGCAACCTGTGCTAGGGCCTCACCACACTCACAAGGACAAATTTCTTCCCAATATCCCATCTAATCCTGCTCTCTCGCAGTGGGAAGCCATCCCCCCTTGTTCTGTCATGCCATGCCAATGGTGAAGAACTTCTCAGAAACCTTTTGGTTTTGCTAATAGCACACAAAAGCTATGGAAAAACAGAGGAATGTACTGCTGTGAGTTTACTTGTTTCTTCTTTTATCAGAAGAGACACCATTAACTTTCATCTGTCATCTGAATGTCCAGGAAACGAGATCTGGAATAGCTCCTCAATGCCTGGAATGCTGTTTAGACTGCTTTCAGCATACAGGCATGTGATGATTCTGGATGATTTATATTTTAAAGGAAAATACATCTTCTAATTACCAAAATTTCACTCACAAAGAGAAATTGTTGTTCCAGTTGTCTGGGAACAGAGCTGACTTGATTGCTGGGAGTGAAAGGTGTCTGAAAATAGTCATCTAGGAGAGGTGCTTTAATTTCCTCATTTCTTAACTAAGGCCTGTTTGGTGTGTAGATTAAATCAGATACAATTCCCTCCCTCTGCCCCAAGCTGCCTTGGCATCTGGAAATTGCTAGTGTTAGAGTCCAAGTTTAGTCCTGAAACTGCCAATTCTCTATCTCACCTTTCATCACTTCTCTGTGTGCTATGGCACTACTCACCACCTGGTGCTTCCTAGCAGAGTCTTTTTCGGCAAATGCTGGAAGCTGGGCACAAAGAGAACATGGTGAAAATCTCAAACCTCCCCAGAAACCCAGAACTTGAGTCTGAAAATGTAAAATTGTTTCCACTGCTTAAATATACTGAAAGGAGAGATTCAGGGAGCTGGAATAGCAAACATATTTGTTCTCCAGATGCTGTAAAGCCAGGGCTCTGCAGAGAAACTTTGATTTCATTAAACAATTTCCAGGTCCCACTCAGCATTACTACAATCTTGCTGGCACCATTTCTTAAGAGCTGCTCTAGGAGGACAATCTTTAAACTCTGCAGTTGGCTCAATATTTAAAATTACTCTTGCACTGGCTACAACACTGTGCCTCTGTGGTTGGGAAGGAATTTTACATATTCAGCTTCTACTGGAGTATTAACTGAACCCAGCTTACAAAAGGCAAATGGTTGCCTTTTTAGGGATGAAGTGGAAAGCTAAATGTTTTCCAGAGCAATGCAGCAAGGTGAAAAACAACAAGGATCTTGGGACTCTGAATGCCAAGGCCTTTCTGTTTGAATGGTTTGAGCAGTCTCATTCCATGTGTTTCATCATCGCCTCTGACTGATTGCAGAGAAACCATGGCAGAAGCAGGTCAGAGAGCTCACCTGAAGGTTTTCCCTTCATCTGAGACAGCCTGGTCTTGACTCTGGCAGCAGGAAAGTTGGGCACGGCACAACAGGCTGTTCTGAGAGTCTCCAGCTCAGTTTAAATCCTTTGCATTGTGGTGCTCTGGCATGGCCACAGCCACAGCAGAACATTCCTGGCTACAGGTGAGGGTGTCCAAGACCTAGGAGAGAACATCTTCAGCTGCATGGAACAAGGAGAATGGATGTAGAGAGAGGCTCCAGTTTTTGACTGGGAAAAGTCTCAATCGGCGTATTTGACCCCCTTCCCAATGCTGAAATCCAAGCTGGCTGGTAAAAAATGCCCACCCCTTTTTCTTTTTGCTTACAAGCAGGAGGAACTTTATGCTTTTTCTTATTGAATTTGAGCCTCCTGCAAGTTCTTCTGTTTGGGAAAGTCTTAAAATGACCTCGTGCCACAGAATTCAAGAGCTGCAATTTGAAAGTTAATGGAGGAATTTCACACATGGGATCTTCAGAATGGACATGGTTACACCCACCTCTGCCTTGTGAACAGGCAGCAACAGGTGAGCTTGCTTGAAGGTAGCAGTTTTCAACATAATTTTCCAAAAATCCTCTTAACTTCTGGGGTGAAACTGCGTGTCCCAGTCATCTGCCGTGTACCTTGTGTCTAGGAGGCTTCTCATGGGTGCTTTGGTCTGCAGGGTGATGGTGGCAGTTTCTCGTGGGTGAATTCTCCTCTGGTGCTGGGGAATCCTCAGGGAATGCCTGCTTGACAGTGCTTCCAGTTGCTGCCAAGACATGAAGGTCCTAGGTCCAGTGCTAAGGACAGAGTTGACTCACCCAATGGAAAACTAATGGTGAAAAGAGAACAAAACAACTAGATTCTGGCTTTGGCTACGAACATATCAGGAATTCAGTGCTCCCTGAATTCCCCAGGGAGGAATTCAGTCCTGGGAAAAAGGCACTGCAGCCCATAGATTATCAGAGAATTCCTGCTAAATGGAGAAAAGCTGGCAACAAATATTTACTCTCAGATAATTCTGTTTAAAGTGCAATGTTTGGAGCAGAGCTTGGACGTGGAGAGGTCAGGTGTAGGATCAAGGCTGCATTTATAAAGACAGAGGGATATGCACTGGGAATCCTTGCTTGGAAAGGAAAAAGACTGGAGGATTTTGAAAGACACACTATGAGGATCTTAATTTTTCTCCTCACACTGATAATTTTCTCATGTTCAGGTAAGTTGGAGCCTCCTTTTTAGGGGGGTTTTGGGGTGAAAAGTACAAGCCTACAATGAACTTCTGATAGAACTCTGCCTCCCTCTCAGGGTTTCCAGCATATGACTATGACCTCCCTGTCACAGAAGAGGCTCTCAATGCTTCCATTGCACGGATTAATTCCCAGTCATGGAGCAGAAACCTGTATGGTGTTGTCAGGAGCCGAGTTGTTGGAGTAAGTACACAGTCAACGGAGATTCTTTATCTGAAATGTGCTTTGCTGTGATGGAAAACTCTTGTCCACCCAGTCCTGGAAACCCAGATTTAGTTGGAGTTGGCTGATGATGCTTGAAAGAGGGTGGGTTTGGGCCATTTTCTGAAGTTATAGCTTTAGGAACCTAAGTATCTTTTGTATGTAAGTTTGTAATTAAAATACTTTAGGAATTCAGATTTTTCACGCCTAGAGTAGAAGTCCTTGAGGGTTGTTGTCCTGGGGTGACTTTATGATGTTTAGGATTTTGTTCAAAAGTGATGTTTTTAAATACCTCCAGCTAACTGCTTTAGTTTGGGCATCAAGACACCTGGCTCATCTGAAGCTCTTTGCTGATTAAATGCCCCTACAATTCAGGTTTCTTTCTCTGATTTTTATTTATGTCATCTGTCTCTATGCACCAATTCTGGTTTAAATGTGCTAGAGTCTAAGTGCAAGCAAGAAACCCCTCTCTGTTTTAATTTGTGGTGCTCAGAATTACACTGGGTACTCCCCAAGTTAAGGAGATAAAACTTCTTATTTCAAAGTTATAATGTCCATGCTCCTGAACACCCTCAGAAGCTTTCTGTTTCTATAGGTGGCCTGTATCAAATCTTCTGCAAGAATGAATGTCAAGATGATGTATGGATTTATATAGTTTGGATTAAAACCCCCAAGTATTTGAAAGTAGTGGGAATTTGGTTTTTGTTGGGGTTTTTTTGGGGGGCTTTTTTTTTTTNCTCCCATCTTGAGCTAAAGCATTGATTGGACTATGAGAAAGAGAAAAGAATAATCAAAAAGGACTAATGATGTGTTGTGTTGACCCTGTTTTCACCAGATGGACCTGTGGGACAGCAACACTTATGGGTTAGATCTGCAGTTCAGCATCCGTGAGACCGTGTGCACCAAAGCTTCGGGGAGAGACCCCTTCACCTGTGACTTCAAAACTGGGCCTTTTGTGGTAGGCACCCCTGGTGGCAATGGGAACCCTCCCCTCCATGCAGGATCTTCTCAGGATGGGTTGCAATGCTGCTGGTGCTGAGAAATGAGGAATGGCTGGCTGCTTGTGATACAACCTGCAGCATGGAGTGGGTGTTAGGTGGGAAGGGTCGGTGGTGGGAAACTCTTCTGCCTGGTCAGTGGGGAGGGCAGGGAGCTGAAAAGAGGATTTGTGTCTAGGAGCAGCGTGTAGTGAAGGTATGTGTGTTTTTGGGGCCAAATCTTAGAAGGAATGGTTTGTTCCCTAAGGTAAGAGGGTAGAAGAGCTGATACTTCACTTGCTTTTACCTATCTGGGCACCACATAAAGAGTTATCTTCTTGTGTCATGCAGATCCCCCCTCTGTGCTGACAGTGCTGATCTCCTTCAGATTTTTCACACTCAGCCTGAAATAAAAAGGCTCTTGCTACAGCTCTTGCTCCTCTCTGAGTCTTAAATCACCAGCTTTGGTGGAAATATGTTGTCTTTGAGTCTGTGCACAGACTTGGGACTTCTCTGTGCACAGTTACTTGGGCCAAATCACCTCTCTGCTCTGGAGCTAAGCAGCTCATGTGTTTGTGTAGATGACACCACACAGAAATGTTGGTTATTGCTTTGCTATTTTTCTTTAAAAACGCAAATGTTGGCTGCTACGGTGTTATCCCTGTATCCTAAACTGACACCATCCCCCTCTTCTTCCTGGGGCAATATGGTAGTGTGAGGATATGTTTTCCAAACTTGAGTTCAGGTTTTGCTGCAGTTTTTTTGTCCAACTGGAGAGACAATATATTTAAGGGTAGTTTAATTTCCAGAGCTGGAGCTGCTGTTGGCATAGCCCTGCACTGTACTTCTCTTTGTGCTGAGCTGTGAAAAGGATGGGGAGGTTTTCTCCTACCCCCAGCAGGCTCAGAGGTTTGTACAACAAACATGTAGTTGGGGAGCAACTACGTGTGTGGTCATGTATAATCATTCTCAGGTTTCGTTCTCTTGGAATTTGTTTTTTAAATCCTTCTGCAGGTTCCCACCACCACTGAGACTCCCACAAAAGGGTCTGTATTGGATGTTTGCTCTGTGAGATTGGCTATATTTTGTTCTGTTACAGCCCACTGCTTCCTGCAGGAGTGTTGTGGAAGTCTCCGGGGAGCTGATTGCCAACATCACCGTGCGGTGCCATCGCGGCACATTCAGCTCTGAATCGATGAGCAGCGAGGAGGTAAGGAAGGGGAAAACCCACTTTTGCTGCCTGGAGGAGTGAAAATTCTGCTTACCCTCTTTTAAAGAGAAGTCAGGCATCTGTGTGTGCTCCTGTTGCAGGTGGAGGTTTGGATCAGGAAAGTGACTGTAGTTTGAAATCCAGCTGTCAGCTGTAACACTTTCCTTTCCACCAGCTGAGGGCTCTGATCTTACCTGGGAGAGAGTAACTCTCTGTGGCAGTCTGGCACATCTGGCAACTCCAGTGCTTCCTTCACTGAGTATGGGCCTGGAGAACAGTCACTGGCACTTCTTGGACACACACAAATCCTTATGGCTCTGGCTCTGTTACCAAACCCAGCTCCCAGCTGAGCATGTCATCACAGCACAGCCCAAGGACATTTGGCCTGCTGAGATTTTTGTTCCCTTTTTGATCTCTTGCTTTTGTTTTTAGGGTGTTATTTAATGCTGACCTAACCTGGAAATTCCTGCTGGCTGCTTTCAAACTGTTCCAGTGTCCGCTTTATCCATGGACTGACTGTTGGACTTGTGTGTCCGCACTTAGAACACAGCTCTACAGTGGATGTTGTGCTTGAGGGAACAAAGTTTAACAAGCAAGGATATAGACAGCTTTTATTTTTAGAAAATTCAGGGAGCTAAATGAAGAAGTTGAATTGTAGAATCACAGAATTGTTTGGGTTGGAAGGGACCTTAAACTCCACCCAGTTCTACCCCTGCCATGGGCAGGGACACCCTCCACTATCCCAGGTTGCTCCAAGCCCTGTCCAACCTGCCCTGAAACACTTTCCAGGATGGGGCAGCCACAGCTTCTCTGGGCAACCTGTGTCAGGGCTTCCCCACCCTCACAGGGAACGAATTTCTTCCCAATATCCCATCTCACCCTGCTCTTCTTCAGCTTAAGGCCAGTCTTCTCATCCAGTCACTACAAGCCCTTGCAAGAAGTCCCTCTCCAGCCACCTTGTAAGCAAATAGGATTCTTTGTTATTTTTCCTTGGCTTGAATTGCCAAATTAGCTCTTCGTTGATTTTTTTTTTCCTCAAAATCTCCATTCAGAGCTGGCTAGTGAGTGCATCCCAGGAAGCCTGGCTCTGCAGAGCAGAAAGACTGCATGTGGAGCACTGGAATGTGTAACGCAGTCTGGGATGTTCAGTTAGTCCTCTGTGGGTTGACATAACCATTGTTTAACAGGGCACTAAGCACAAACACTTGCTTTTACAAGCGGACATCTTCCCCCAAGTCTTCCTTAACCATCACTTAAAATTCAGTGCTGTTGCCAATATTCCTGCTGGGGAATATATTTCCTGCAATGTTAATAAGGAATAAATGCCAAAGGGAATTACTGCACTTGAAAAGTAAAGTGTTTCCCTCTGCAGACGGCTGCAGCAAGTGCACTGTAGTTCTTTCTGTAGAGCTGTAACTCTGCTCAGGCAATCTCAGCTTGGCTGAGGTGGTGTTGGTGTACCTGTGGATGGGAGAAGGAATTGTGATTGACTGAGGCTGACATCACAGAATATCCTGAGTTTGATGGGATCATGGAGTCCAACCCCTGGATTGTAGGAATACCAGCAATAATCTTGTTATCAGTGAAATTAAGAATGAGGTTTGGAATTACTTTAGTGACCTAGTGCCTGAGGAAATGGAGAGGTGGGACTTCTCGTCAGGTGAGGTTTTTAAAGAAATGTCTTTAATTTCCAGATGATGCATGCGCCGGTAATGACTCCTGACAGGCGAGGCAGCACTCGCAGGGAAGGTAAGACAGTTCTGCCATGCTGGCATACCCTGACCTATGTTTTCCTCTTGGAAAATCTCAGTGTCATCTGTCTGAGGGAGAAGACAATGTGTAAGATCAGTGGTTTGCTCCTGGTCATGGGCAACTGGTTTTTCCCTTCAGAGGAGTGTCTAGTTGAGGGTGCATGGAGGGCACGGTCCTGCCAAGCCAGGTCATGCTGAGGTTTATACATTTTTTGGATTGCCAGATTTGTGCTCTCATAACCAGTACTTGTGTCCAGAATGCAATGCTGAATATTTTCTATTCTAGAATCACAGAGTGGTTTGGGTTGGAAAGGATCTGAAAGATCATCTTGTTCCACCCCCTGCCATGGGCAGGGACACTTTCCACTATCCCAGGTTGTTCCAAGCCCCAGTGTCCAACCTGGCCCTGGACGCTTGCAGGGGTGGGGCAGCCACAGCTTCTCTGGGCAACGATCAACACAAGTTTGAAAGCATCTCATGCCTACAGATGTCTCCATGTTCTTTTTTCAGATGAAGCCTTCCCTTCAAGAGGAAGAGGCAGCAACCGTGGAGACTGGAAGAAACCCAGCTACTTTGGCCCTGACAAGATGGAATAACCTGGTTTGGGTGAGTGGGGGTTAGAGTTAGTGTTGGGAGAGTCAAAGAACTTACAGCTCCAGGAACACTAGGGCTGGAAAAGGCCATCCCAGCAGGGCCCCAGCTCCTCTGCTCCTACATTTTTCTAATCTGGACCACCCACAGTGATGGGGTTCGGGTTTGGGTAGGCTTAGGGTTAGGTTTAGGGTTAGGCTTAGGGTTAGTTTTAGGTTTAGGGTCTGCAGGTTTTGTGGCTGGGTGGGGAAGTAACTGCTCAGGATGAAGGTAACTTCAGAATGAAGGATTTTCAGCTGCTTCACTCCTTGGAAGACATCCCAGCTACAGAGCTCGTGGCTATCACTCACTGTTGAGTTGTCCATCCCGTATCCTCCAACATACACCAGTGTCCTGGGGTACAGGTAGTGTGAAAAGCATGCAGGAAAATCCTTCTGTAAACTCAGAGTTTGAGTTTAGTGTAGGGTTCTAGCCTTTTTACCTCCATTTTCCTCGTGACAAGGACAATGAGGGGCTGGAGCATATCCAGAGAAGGGCTATGGAGAAATGGCCATGTCTTTGTGCCAAATCAAATGCCTCAGGGCCACACAGCTCATCAAACAAAAACTGAAAGGATCTGGGAGAACCACGGTGTCCTTTGCCTGGGAGAAGCACTTGTCTTGGAGAATCTCTGAAGGAGATGTTTGGAAGCCAATTAATGGGAATGATAATGAAAGGCACCCATGATTTATTGGAGCTGGCAGGGCCTATCCTACACAAAGCATCTTTGCTGACCTGCCTCTGCAGCTCTGTGTGGGAGCAGCTCTAATTGCTGCTGATGCTTTACCTGCTGTCTTAAGGAGTTAATCTAAAGAGAAGTGGTTTGAAAGAGTTTTAGCAACACAGAATGAGCTCATTCTTTGGCATGCTAAACAGATTCAAAGTAGTTGGGAAGAGGAAATTACTTTGTGCTCTGTCTTTGTGATTAAAAAGGCTTGGAGGCTGGGGTACATATCATTAGCAGGTCTCTGTCCCTGTGGAGTGCCAGAACTGAGTGCTCCCTGCTCTTGGAGCTCAGCTCCAGCCTGCTGCGTTGGAAAGGAGACAGTTTTAGATGGAATTTAGCACTGGTGACTCACCAAAAGCTAACACATGTTACTCATATGCATATCCGTGGTAAACCTCGATGTGCTGAAGGAGACAAGCCTCCTGCTCTCCTGGAAACAAGATATCAAAGGAAAACCCAGGCACTCTGCTCTGTTTGTAAGAATTATTTCATTAAATCCATATGCTATTTTAGTTTATCCCTGAGCTACTAAAGCAAATAGGCCTTTTTAATCACTGCCTGTCTTCTTATAGGAATCTCTAACTTTTCTTTGCCTTTCGAAAGTGCTAGGTATCTAATTCTCTGGCCCTCGAGAAGAGTTAACCCCTTTAAGCAGCACTCAGAAATGCTTTGTGTTCTTGTGTCGAACATCTAACAAACCTCCAAACCAAAAGCAAGATGTAAAGTCTTCTGAAAATAGAACGTGAAGCAAGCAGGGAGAAATGTATGGTTCTTGAAACCCAGAGCAGTTCGAAATTTAATACTTTCTGCCTGCTCTTGAAGCTGGATTGCAAGTGTCATTTATGGAGCTGTATTTTATGCAAGTGTCATCTATGGAGCTGTGTTTCCAATGAGTTTCCTGGGTTTTGAACATGTCAGAGGCAGATACATCAGGAGATTTAAAGAGAGTATCAACTCTACCCCCAAAGCCCCTTGTTTCTCTTGCTTTTATCAATTTGACTTATTAGTTGCAAAGTCTAGAGAGGAATCTTCCTGATTTTGCTTGTATCCAGAATTAGAGGATTTCATTTGAAGCCAAAAATGAAACAGATTTCATGTGTCTGAGGCCAGGAAAAGTTATTCCCTGCTGTTTTGCCCGGGTTTTGGCATAAGTGTGATCCTGGCTGGCATTATTACAAGCCATGCAGGGCTTGGTGGGGGCATGGGAAATGAGTGCTGAGTTTTGAAATGGCAGTAGGCTCGACTGGCTTAGCTTAGCTGAGGAGATCTGGGGGGAGGCTGGGGAAATAGCAATTTAATAATAGAAGACTTTCATCCCTTACTGAAAGAACCTGGTGCTGACAGGCAAAGCTAGACAAGTCCAGGTAAGAAATGAAATGTGATTTTTTTTTTCTTTTACACACCAGAATGGGTTACTGACTGCTGCAAAAATTGCTGAGGCAAGTGGCTGACAGTTTTTCATGCTGGATTTTACATTGCTGAGCTAGGCCTTCTTATCTTTTTGGCTTCAGGAATTATTTCAGGAGACTTCTGTGCCTGACTTTGTGTGAGAAGCTAGTCTAAATGAACTCACTGGTGCCTTGTAGCTCTTTTTATTTATTACAATGTGCTAAATATTCAGGAGGAAAAAAAAAATCTGTGCCATTGTTACAGAAAGAACGTTTTCAAGTCTGCAGTCTTCAGACCTACCAGTCTGCTGGTGCCTGCAGGTATTAGAAATTGAATATGAAAAACTCCATCAATGATTAATGAGCTTACTTCAGTAACAAGTCCTAATCAGATTTTCTGGATTTATTTCCTCGTCCATCTCCAGAAAATGGGGAGATTGTGAAATTCCCGTGGCATGCTCTGGGGCCAGTCTTTCCCATAAATAGCTCAGGCACACAGGGAGTGACAGGAGGGGGGGAAAGCTGTTTTACAAGAACTGATCACCTGTTAACCTGAGCCTGCAATGAGCTGGAATCTGCTTAATGGGGCTCATGGCTCTGAATTGCAAAGAGGAGCCTAAAAACAGCTCAAACTTGCCGACCACCTTAATCCCCAGGGAGCAGAAGGGCCCCCTTTGCTCATCCAAAATCACCCGCCTAAGGCAGTTTTTTATTGTGCAGACCCGTGAATCATATCTGGAGTCTCCCCAGCAATGCTTCATGTCCTTGAACAGGAAAATCAAGAAACAAGTTCCTGCCTTTGCAAGATACAAGTAGATGGTGAATGCTGATTGTGTCTTACTCGTTAATCACACAAGGAAAGTTTTTTTAAACAGGAAATCAACTTCCTTCAGCATCAAGCCAAGGGGCTGTGATTTTCTCCTCAAGTTTTCTGTATTTTCCTTACAATTGCTCTCTGACTGAGGTCTGTGTCACCTGGCAGCACTCGCTTCTGGCAGGAGGGTGGTGGTGGCAGTCATGAGGAGCTGATTAGCAGCACTGCACGTGCAGAAGTGGTTAAACTGGCCCCCTTAAATATTAGGGTGGGGTGGTTTTTTTCAATGGAAGAGTAACAGGCAGCATTGGGCTTCTTCTCGTACCTAAGAAATCTGGGTCTGACCTTCAAAGTGAAATGGATACTTGTAGATCTGTTTCCTATAAATACAATAGCAGAGCAGGGTTCACGGCTCTCCTGGGGTATGGAAAACTGAGCTTTAATCCCCAGTGTCCTCACTGAGGAGCTGCTTGGTTTTAGTTGCAGTTTAATATCCTTGTGTCTTTGGTCTTGCCTCTCCTGTTCACCCATCCACTTCCTACAGTTCTCATCAAGCAGCTTATTGCTTTCTGGGGCGTTGTGGGGGGAGGGGGGGGGGGGGAACAAAAAGTGAAGCACCAGAGGGAAGGAAAATCCCTGCAGAGTGGGATCTGTTGCAGAGTGCATGAGCTCTGTGTCAGATGAGCTTTGGGAGCGAGAGCCGGAGCAGTTGGCTGCTTGGGGAAATGTCAGGCTGCAGTTTTATCGCTCCTGTCATGGAGCCTGGCTGTGATGGCTGAGTCTTCGGTGTCACTTGGCAGCTGTGATGTGCTGTGGCAGGGGACAGCATGCTTTCATCTGTTCAGAGGCAAAGGACTTGGAGGGAAACAGAGCCGGGCAGGACCTTTCCTGCTGCTGGGGTCAGAGTGTGGCACAGGGATGGGGCAGAGGTGTTGTAGCAGAGAGGAGAATTGCTGTGACAGCCTCCTGGTGCTGTGAACAGCAGCAATTTTTGTCTTGCCCTTTGTCCCCCCTCTTCTCGATCTGTTTTGTAGGATTAGATCCACAGCCCCATGGAGGAAATTGTTCCTGCTTAGGGAGGATGCAGAGCTTGGATGATCCCTTACACTTCACAAGCCCCTTTGTCTAATTCCAGGAGAAAACCAACAGGACTGCCTTCACTGGAGCAACGGAAAGGGCTCTCAACTGCCCTCAACCTATTGCTCAGTGCTGGGTTTTAGAAATGAGCTCGTCAAAGAACCACGCAGTTGGGAAGAACCCTTCAAAGCAGGGCTGTGTGGCTGAGGTTGGAATACCATGGGAAAGATAACCTCTTTCCTCAAGAGGATTCCAGTCTGGAGCTCTTTCTCCTTAAACTGAGCTGGAATTTCCTGTGTTCCCTCTGGTTTCTGTTTCTTCTGTTGTGCCTTGGTCTCCAGCAATGATTGCAGTGGCTGGTCCTGACATCCCCAGTCTCCAGGGCTAGGCAGGATTCAGGGGCTCCTGGACAAGCTGTTCTTGGAGAGTCACTATATTTAATCCCTTCCACACGTGTGGACTCTCCTTTCTTGCTGGAATCTATCTAAAATTTTACTAACAAAATTGTCTTACAGAAGAATTTCAGGTTGCCATGGTGACCAACTTGCTGAAGACACAGTGTAGGCTACAGAGTGCTGGGGAAACTGTCACATGTTCCTGCCGAAAAGCACATCTCCGATTTCTTCTGAATATTGTACTCTCAATTCAGATCCATTTCAAAGCAGACCATACATCAGCTTCTAGCCTCAACCATCTCTGCTTTTAAGACTTGACAATACATGTTGATTGGTGTCCCGTGGGTCTCATTTCACTGTTGTTAACTTTTCTAACAGTCTGCTTATTTTTATTCCTTTTCTTTTTAACCCTAATTAGCCACTGCCATGACATTTGTGCACATATGAAATGTTTTGCATATGCAAGTTCCTTTTTGCAGATTCCACAGCAAATTAATAAGCAACTTGTTGAAGCTGAATACACTTTTCCCAAGGTTGTTTGGTTGGTTCTCAGACAAATTCTCAGACATTTCTCCTTCCTCTCTGTTTTTAAAGTAGATTCGAGAATGAGAAGAGTCAAGATTCAAAGATCCAGCATGGGAAGAAAGAACCTGATGCCTTGGCCTTTCCTTTTTGGTGAAAAAACTGTTCTTCCGTGTAGTCAGTCTTTTCCCAAACTCAGTTTCTGCTCTGTTGGCAATTGGAGGAGCTCATGAGATGCTAAATACACCTTCATCCATCGATTGCCCTTCTGATGTGTTAGGTCTCCCTGGGAGAGCTCGAATTTAACTTGTCCAGGACATTTCCACCATCCCATAATGATGCTATTAAAACCTCGTTATTCCATTTGTTTGTTCTGTTGTTGCTCTCTGCTTGCTTGTAATTTTCTGTGATACTCCCGGCTAATTATTGATTATTCAGACGAATACACCCAGACTTAATTCCTTTCTCTCTGCGCTGCAGCAGCTGCGGACAGAGAAGTCTCACTCCAAATCCAGAAGCTGGAGTTGTAGCCCACCAGGAATCTGGCTTTAATGGGTACTTGGTCGTTAATGTGGAGAGCTGAGGGCTGCTAATGACGGTGATTGTCAGGTACTAATGGCTTTTGGTAGAAGGCCAGATTAGAACAGACCTGTGATGTGTTCCTCACCTGGGAAACAACAATGTTTTAGCAATCCTGTCCCATTCTCTCAATTCCCTGCACAGAGCCCACCCTGGGGCTCTTTGGGAGACGGAAGGTTGCTGTGCAGCTTGTTGGGGTTCTTGTTGGGTTTTTTTTTTAAAGGCTTTATCAATCAAATCAACTTATTTTTCTCTCTGGAGCCACTGTCCCACCCGATTTTATTCTCATCTAATTTTCCCTCTTGATTGCAGCGAGATAACCTGATTTGTAGGAATTTCCATCTCAAAAGCTTGAGAAGATGTAGTCAGAGCCCTCGATGATCACCTGTAGCAGGGAGCAGAGCATGCTGATAAGGTGCAGAGGTCTAACAAAGAAAGTGATGTTTTCCTTTTCCACTGTTGTTTTGCTTTGCTTGGATGAACAGGACTGGGAACATCACCCCTTCAAGGCCAGGCTGGATGGGGCTTCCAGCAGCCTGAGATAGTGGAAGGTGTCTGTGCCCGTGGCAGGGGAGTGGGATGAGATGAGCTTTACGGTCCCTTCCAACCCAAAACAGCCTGAGATTCTATGATTCCTTTGCAATGAAGGTGCAGTGCTGGAGTCCTTCACAATCTGTCTCTCTTCCAAATTTTTGCTGAGCATCTTCTTTCCCAATAGGGCTGATTTCACCCATCTGTGCTGATTTTAGGTAGAACCATGACTCTTCATTGGACAGGAACAGCCTAGGTGCTTTCTGAAACTCCTGAGCTCAAGAGATTGTGGCTTAGGTATTTTTATACGTGTCTTACTGGCCCAGGTGAGCAGAAGACCTCCATAACCTGGCTTCATTTCCTGGAAGGGATGAGGTGGGTTGACACAGGAAACAGCTTCAGCTGGGCTTGTACTCTTCCCTGTTTCACTCTTGCTTTTCCCAGCTCCCCAACAGCTCTCAGAGCCAGGAGTTGGACTCACCAGCCCTTGTGGGCCCCTCTGACTCAGGATATTCTATGACTCTATGTTTTGCTTATTTTGCTGATACGTGGTAATTAAATGTGCACTTCTTTACACACACACACACCCCACCAAGAAAAAGAAAATATTTTTCTTCCCCTCCCCCCCCCCCCCCCCCCAGCCAAAATGACTGCAGTGTACTTTAAGCTCCTGGCTGCACGCATGCAAATGCCTTCACACCTAGGAGCTGATGTGGCATCTGCTGCGCAGATGTTTATCTGGCAGCAGGGAGCAATATTTCCTTTGTCCACACTACTTTCCTGAGCCTTTCCTGGTCTCAAATCGCTGACACAAGGACTCAGTGCTCCAACATACCAATGATCCTTGCTAGGGATGCTCCCTTCCAACTCCCCTGGCTGAGAGTTTGTTCTGTGTGAGCAGACCATGAGTTTTGTTGTTGGATTTTGCTTGGGGAGTGGAGATTTATGCAGCAGCAGGGACAGGGAGGGAGCTTTCCCTGCACCCTTAGAGGCACTGCTTGCCCTGGAAGGAATGTGCAGAGTAGAAATTCTCTCCTCTTGCAGACTTTGAGGCTGTTCAGAAGCTCTGAGGCAGCAAAAAAGGGAAAGGAGACAGCAAAGTCATGGGGAATGAGACTGGGGCTTGCTGCATGCAGGGACGTTGTGACTGTTTGAGCTTTGTTGCCTTACCAGAAGGTGAAATGTCGTCACCCTTCTGATGCAAAGCAGTTGTAGGATGAGGAAAGAAATGAGAGTTTGGATTTGTGTAGTGATTTGGGGAATGAACAGGAGCAACTGCAACTGCCCACATGGGGCAGGACACCCTGCCCAGACCTCCAGCACTGCAGTCTGTCCCCAGGGAAGGGTGGAAACTGCTGACTTCTTGCTCTCTGAGGAAAGCAGTAAAACCTGCACCCACGGCAGAATCACTCCTTTTATATTCATTTTCTCTGTTGATTTTTTGTACACCCCGACACTTTTTATGCTGACAGTGGCTGGGCAGGAGTTCCCATGGTGTGGGATGGATGAAGGACAACACCATGCAGTGATGCTGTAGAAAAACTGGGCTCAGTTCTCTTCTGTCCCTTCAGTCAGCACTTGTGGAGTTTGGGCTCCAGGGTGCCAAAGCATCTCATTTGACAGACCCTCTTTTTGGCATCATGGCACAGATGCTCAGTGATGGACGCCCCACCCCTGGAAGTGTTCAAGGCCAGGTTGGACAGTGCTTGGAGTAACCTGGTCAAGTGGAAGATGCCCTGAGATGGTCTTTAAGGTCCCTTCCAGGCCAGTCTGTGATTCTGTGATCACTGCCAGGCACTAGAGTGGTTTGTGCCACCACAGGACTGGTACTGGTGCCTTGGTAGCCCTACGTCAAATTCTGTTCACATGGGCTAGCTGGGAATGGGTAGAGCTACCAGCAATAAAGAGGGGCTCAGTCCTGCATGGAAGTAGCCTAAAAAATTTCCCAAAGAGCAGAGATGATCAGCTGGATGGAGCCTAGCCCATGCTAGAGAGAAGGCTGTTGCTCATCCTGGAGGAATGTGGAGATATCCGGCATATGCTCTGCTGTCAGCAACCTCCGCTCAGATTGCTTGTCCAGCCTGACCCCTGGATGATCTCTGTGAAATGAAGAAGAGGCCTTAATAGCCAAACCCGCATCCTGATTCAGAGTGGGGAGCTGTTTGGAGCAGGACCTGAGCGTTTTCCCATCAGCTCTGCCGTGGAGCGTGGGGTTGGCAGCATGTCTGCAAGTGCGAGTTCAGCAGGGATGCTTTGGAGGGTCCTAAGGAGATACAGCTGTGCTGAGAGTGGAGCGCATCCTCTGTGGCACATTGAATCAGTGGCTAATTCCAGAGCCGTCAGTGAGCATGGCTGGCCACTCCTGCTCCTGCTTCCCACTGGTGCCAATGCCCACTAGATGTCAGAATTGAATAAATGCAAGGGGAGGCAGTATCTCTGTTCTCAAATTATTCCCGTTTCTCCCACCTTCTGATTTCTGGCCAGCTGTGTGATAAAATGACCTTTGTGCAAGGAGGGTCAGTGTGTTTAAATGGTGAAGAAAACAGGGGATGCAGAGGAGAAATGATTGAGACAAAAAATCCTGGACAGGTTGGGTGCTTGTTTTGCCTGTGGAGCCCAGAGCTTAAATCCTGCTCCAAGCACACAGATGGTTTTGCTTTTTACTCTGTGGGACAGTGGAATTTTCTTTCTCCTGCATGACAGACCTACCCTTTTTGATAAAATGGCTTTAAATCAGATTTCCCAGCCACCCCTTGTCTAGGCTGTGCAGTGCCTTTGATAAGAGGAAAACTGGAGAAATAAATGCTGCTTGTGGAGAGGGTTTGATTTTAGAGTTGAAGTCTTCTACCTGTTCCCAGCTCCCATCTCAGCTCTTTCTGAGGAGTTCAGCTCATTCACTGCAGCTGCTTAACTTTAGCAAGAGCATCCTAATGCCTCTTAAAGATTAGGTGTGCTAATTAATGCTTCCACAACCGGGAAGAAATTTGCTGCTGTCTGACATTCACAGCTGCCACAGTGTTTGCTCCTTTCAAACCTCCTGCTGGCTTTAAAATCCTGATTTTTTCCCTCTGCTTTTTCCCAGGACAAATTGTTGGCTCTGTCTCGTGGCACAGTGGGAATTCTCTGAAAGAAATGGAGCACCAGCACCTGGCAATCATCATGTTGTGAAGGCTTCTGAGAGGAGGGTTGTGATGTGTCTGTGGGCACCGCTTGTCCTCTCTGACCAACAAGGAGTCTGGGCTGGAAAACCAGACCTGGAAAGGGGAGCTTAAAACATGGGCCTTAATTCTTCCAAGGAAGTAAAGCTCCTGGAAGTTATCTAGATGTTAGTTGGAGATTAAATCAGGGGGAGATTAAGCTGGGAGGAACATAGCCCAAGAAGGAAATTGGGATTTCATGTTGGCCTCCAGAGACGAAACTGGTTTAGGGCATTATTTATCTGTGAGACTTGAAGGAGGAGACCACCAGGAAAACCACAAAGCCTGGCAGGATCCCAGGGATTACAGGCCTTGATTAATTAGAGTTTAGAAAGAATCTTATGTGCTTGTGGAGAAGGAATATTTTTTCTGAGTGGGAAGGTGATGCTGCTGGCTCAGCCTCATGATCTGGAATGAATAATGGAGAGGAACAAAACTCCAGCATCCCAAATGGAAGGCTGTGGGTTTAAAGAGTAAAGGAAACCCCATAATCGCATCAAGAAGAGGTCCTGTTCAGAAGAATGGGGGCCAGAAACATTTCAGCCTAGGGCTACAGGACACCTGTGGGTTACTGGGATAGACTTGTTGAAACTTTTAGGTTGGAAAAGACCTTTAAAATCATTGAGTCCAACTGTCAACCTAAAGATGGGGCAGCAAAACCCCAATAACTTTTTCTGTGCATGTTTCAAACGTCTTTAATTTCCTTTTGTGTTTGAATACTGGAGGCAGTCTTGTTCAACGGTGAGAAATCTCCATTAGGCAGGCTTGCCAGGGGCTTTGGGAGCAGATAGATTGGATAAAAAACACAAAACAGAAAACCCTGGGGTGGTCTCTGATGCAGGGGCTGCTAAGGAATATTTTTGTACCTTCTTGCTTAGTGGAATGGTCTTCCAGGGTACTTTGAAGGGAAGAAGCTCTGGCTACAGGTAATGCTAGAACTGATTGCAAAAGCCTTTGAGTTGTTTGGTTTTCTAAGCTGGTGTTTTATTAATTGCCAGCTTTTTATCCTCTTGGAGAGAACAGAAAAAACCCACTTGTCCATGCAATTTTTTCCAGCTTCTTGAGCTCTTTTAAAGCATTCACAGGTACTGCTGTGTGGGTCTGGACGGTGATGGGACAAACTGAGACGAGAGATCTCTATAAGTCCTAAGCTAGTTTCAGAGCATGCAGTTTATTGCTTAGGGTGTGGGTATAGGGGCCCTGCTAAGAGCTGCCAGGCGCAGCTCAGAGCAGGACCAAGAAGAGAGAGAAAGAGTAGAGCAAGAGTGTAAAGGTAAGAGAAGTAAGTGTAAGAGTGTAAGAACAAGAATAAGAGAGCGAAGTTCCCGATACAAAGCATTAAATCTTCTATACTGAATATTCTAATTTACACTAACCAATCTAATACAAGATACAAATCCTATAGCATTTACATACAGCCTATAAGAATCATTACATTAACATACTGTGTTACATTTTAAACCCTAAAAACTACCCTTTGGACCCCTCTTACCAAGCGGGTAGGGTCTGCTCTGACCCTTGGACTCTTGGTGAGGAGGACAGCATTGTTTCATCAAGAGGGGATTACCTTCTGCTGGCTATCCTATTGTTTTCTAGTTATTCAGTAACCGAGGCTTGGCATCTGAGACATCGAAACTTGCCTTCAATTCTATTTCACTTATATGTTTCATATTCTCAAAGTCTAAACTGTCACAATTATAAGGCTTTCCTATTTCATCTTTCCCAACACTGCTGGTGAATTTTTTGGAACAAGCCTCACACCACCTTTCCTATCAGAGAGAAAGGGACTCAAATACATGAGGTTTATGCCTCAAGAAAGACACGCACCCCCTTTTAAAGGGTTGGAGCAGTGGATCTGTGCATCTGCAATGTGTTCAGTGAACCAAAACACAACTTTTTGTCCTAAAAGCTTACGTACCAAAGTTTGAAAATATACCTGTTGAGGTGGAGGTGTCTGAGCAAAGACCAAAAGGGAGTGGTTGGTCGCTCTTTGGAGAGTGTCAAAGATTTCAGTTCCTTCACTGAAAGAGGATGGAACCAAAACCTGGAGCCAAAAACACAGGCCTTGGTTTTATGCCATGATTGTATGACTGTATCTTTCTTTAAAATGACTGTTCATTATGACTATTTCATCATGAAATGACTCTTTAGTTGCTAACTGCTGTTGGGCAACCGGCCATGTCCTGACACTTCTGCATTTCTTACTGCTCTTTGACTGAAACAACTCTGCATAAAATTGCCAGCAATCCAGTTCCCCTAAAAATTCCTATTTTTAAAGAGAACTTACTATTTATTGAAAACATTACCTGGTGCCATGGTGAGCAAGAGCAGCAATTCTCAGTGTGGTGCTCATGCCTGCCACTGACCGACATCTGCAGTGTTGGCTCTGCTGGAGAAGAGCAGCTCGGAGCAGAGGGTTGGAATTCCACAGGGATGTGGTGGGAGGCTGGAGCCTGCCACGGTTTGCGTGTGAATGCTGCTGGTGCAGGAGACTTCCTGTGTTTTGTGTTCACAGCCACGCTCTGATACTGCAGGGCTCTTGGCCTCGCAGCGGATTCCAAAACCCGGGAACCTGGTTTGTAGGAGCTGAATGGGATCTTTGGAATCCACTGCTCTGAGCAACCACAGAAACTGCAAGGCTCAAGTCTGGGGTTTAAAACTCTCTCTTTTTCTTTACTTGATGCCAGGGCTTTTCATTTAGGGATGAGGCTTCTGTGGGGCCTCGTGTAGGTGGTTTTCCTTCCAACCCCAAGCATTCCCATACGTGTTACCCTTTGCACAGCCCCAGTGTGTGCAGTGGTGGAAGGAACTGGGTCGGTTTCAAAGCTCAAAGCTCCCAGAGCCAAGGGTCAGTTTGCCAAAAGTTTCTCTTGCTTGTGGCCCCACTTCGCTCCTAGAGAGAAGGAGAAACACAGAAGAGATCTGTGTTTGCATAGAAGAGATACTTTTCAGCTCTCAACTAAGGGGAGGCATTTTTGCCCATATGTGCGATTTGCCAAGAGTGGGAAATTCACTCCTTAGCAGCCCATGACATATGGCAGAGCTCAGGAAAGGCTCAGCTGAAAGTCTTGTGCGCCCTTTGCCTTGTCCTTCCTTGGATGTCTAATGTCTTACCTCCTGGGAGAGCAGAAGGTGATGTGACTGCTGTCCTGAAAACACACCTCTCCAGCCCCTAAAGTGTTGCCCCATGTCTCGGGGATCACCAATGGTTGCCGTTGGAGTCCTGTCGGGGTGAATCAAAACTCTTGACTCCAATATCAGAAGGCTTATATTATTTGTTAAAATTACTCCATAGTTCAGAAGGATTTGGGCTATTTCTGCCCAGGAGCAGAGCTAGCATCTTGCATCTTTCTGCTCCATACCCCAAAGTTCAAGAATGCCAGAAAATGCTTACAAAGTCAGAGAGATAGCAATTCTTTATGTCATAGGCTGAGAAAAGCAAACCACACCTCCCATATCGAGAGACAGAGCAAAGGAATGCATTTTGTCCTTGAAACACACACACAAGGATTTGAAATCTGCAGAGAAAAAGGACTTTCTCATGGAAGAAAAAACTCAGCAAGTTTGCATCCAAGAAACTTATAAAATGTCCAAGTGACACCTAAAGTGTTAAAAATTATGGCAACAGCTTAGTTCCAGAGCTGGTAAATGATGTTCTGAATGGCTGAGCCCAGTGTGGGCCAGAACTCCATGCCAGGTTCCCTTGCACTAATCCCAATTAACGTAACCACAGGACATGCTGCTGCATGGGGGCACAGAGCACAAATGTTTTGCTGTGATCACAGACCTGTCGGTACTTGCTACCATGGAGTGCTGCCCACTTTGAGGTTACTTGCTCTTTTGAGTCCACTTTTAGAGTAGAATTAAACAAGTCAGCCACCATCTGGCTCCAAGACACTGATTTTAGCAAACAACCATCCCAAAAAGTCTGTCTTCCCCTCATTTCTCCCCCCTCATCCTGCTCTTCACTGATCAGGGACAGCCAGTTCAAGTGTGCAAGGGAAACACGAGCTGAGAACATGAAAGGCAGGGATACAAGGCAGCTCTGAAACTAGGTTAGAGATGAAACGAGCCTGAAATTTGGCAGCTGCAGGCAAGGCTGGGTGGCCCAAGGGAAATGGCTCGAAATGATTGATGAGATAAATTATTAATGAAATAGTGAGATTAGCCCAGTGCAGGGTTGTATTTCTGTTTGGATTGCAAAGATACAAACCAAGAGGAGCTGGGCGGGTGTGAGGGATGCAGAGGAACAAGTGCAAGGGCAGCATCTCCCAGAAGGCAAAGACATCACTCAAGTCAGCCTCACGTCGGCATTATTGCACCCCCCGGGGTCTAAAATATACCCCCCTGTTTGGAGGGTTGACTCATCATTTGGTACAGGATTTGCCATCTGCACAGCTCTCTCTCTGTTCAGGCAGCTCAAATAGAAAGAATGTCATTTGAATCTCATTTTACACATTTTGTTTTTCTCTTATCTTTGCTGCCATCCACTGAACACCTGGGCAGAGCAGGTTTTGGTGTGGGTTTTTTTTTGTTTTTTTTTTTTTATTGATAATCAGCATTGCAGTAACATATGTGGAAAGATCANTGGTTTGGTTTGGTTTGGTTTGGTTTTTTTTTTGCGTATCAGGAATGTTAGGTCTCCTGTCCTGGGCTTCCAGGGGCTGTTTATATGGGGACAGTAGTAACCTTGGGGTGGGAGATATGTGTTCAGGTCTCATTCTGCTTTTTCCTGGCAGATATTTCTTTCAGGAAAGCAGGATGTTCAAATAACAGCTAATCTGTCATGCTGATAGTTGTGTCAGTGGAGTCTAAATAAGAGATCAATCTGTGTTTACATCCCCCACCAACTCCTTGGAAGATTTTGGAACCAGGCGAGTGCTTGTGGGAGCTCTGCCTCTGCTGTTAGATTGATAGAGTCAGTCTTTGGAATGACAACCATGCCCTCAAGGGTTTGGGGTTCTTTGCCAGCTTAAAAGACAAATGCATCATTGTGTGATTCTGTGTGATCCCTGTTGTTCAGACCCAAATGTTTACAGCACACAACGGTGCCAATTGAACCTGTCCATTAGGAGGTAGCTTGAAGTACCGTCCTTTTTGGACACATCAGATGAACTTTTTTCTTTCCAGAACGCAGACACAGGTGTTGGCTTTCCATGGCTGGTGTGGCCTAACAAGTGGCTACAGCCTCCAAAATAAAACACGAAGATTAGAGCAAAAGCTGTACCCAGGAGATGCCGTTTGTCCCAAAATTTACAGCATCTCCTGGTTATTTAACGCCAACTGGCTGGGGTGGCTGGAGACTAGATATGGATGTGCATGTATCCATGTGTGTGTATATATAGATATAAAAGTTTCTCCAATATCTACAGGATTTTCTTCTCCCCCTGCACTCTGCAGTTCTTCAGCTGTTGTTGATTAGGAGGATGTTGATGTATAGAAGGCGTACAATACAGAAATGCCTTATTTCTTCACCTCTCCCTTTCCCTGAGTGACTGCTTTGAGAATCCTGGAAGCTGAGCTGATATTCTGAGTAACACCAGTCTGGGCTCTGTTCCTGCTTTTCCTGCTGCTAAATAGTCAGGGAGCTGCAGAGGGAAAATCAGCTCTGTATCAAGGTAATTCATTTCCCTGAGGGCAATAAAATGCCATGAAACTGATTGTCAGAGGACCAAAAACTGGATTTTTAAGCAGTCCTGAATTTAGCCCCGTAACTATGTTGGTTACTCACTAGGCTGGATGCAAGCTCTGGAATGACTTGGAGGAAGGTTAAGGGGGAAAAAAGTCCAACATATTTGTGTGTGTTTGTCCTTTGGTCATTCTTTGCTCGTTCTTAGCAACATTAAAACTGTGTTTTGGGGAGTGTATGCTCTCCCAAAGGCTGGGGTGGAGACCTTGGGCTGGGTGCCACCACCCTTTAAATGCTGAGGTGGCTTTCAGGTGCTTGGCAGTTCCGTGAGCATGAAGTCATGAGCCAGTGGGTTTGGCTGACCTTCTGTAAGGCCTTGACATCAGGAGATAAGGAGCCATCAGGAAACCACAGGAGCCATCCTTTGCCTCGCTCCTGCTGACAACAAAGCTGTTGGGTGGCTCCTCCTGGAACTCCTGTGAACCATCACTCATCATAATTTGGCTTTGCCACGTGCTTGGGCTCTGTGATGGTTAAATGCCAGCATGACACTGCAGTTGTGCCTCTTTTTGGCTGAACATCAAGAGGCAGGGATCCAAATGTCAGGTTTTTGGGGTTTTTTCTTCCTTTCTTTGCCATCTATATATTTGTTAAATGAAGGGATTAAAACAAGAAGACAGAAATTAGATCTGTGTGTGATCGCTGTGTGCTCTCCTTGTGGCTGCAGAGTTGTGTGACCCCAGGAAAACCAGACCTTGCAGACTTTCCTTTGCTGCAAAAGTGTCTCCTGCTGAAATAACTAATTTGCCTCCAGCTGAACCCTCCAGGGCATGGAACACTACCAAGGACCATGTTGGCAAAACCAGCCCCTAACATTGGATTGCTGCTGAGCTGGATGAGAAGCCTTTGAGACTAAAGATCTCTAGGATGTGTCATCCTCATGATCTGGAGAAAAAAAAAGAGTTGTACAAGAGCCAGATGCTCTGGTCTCTTCTGGGATGAGACTGGTTGAGATTTTGTGGTGTAAGGAATTATTTTTTCATAGAAATATAGAATGGCTTGTGTTGAAAAGGATCTTAAAGAGCATCCAGTTCAGGGACACCTTCCGCTATCCTGGGTGGCTCCAAGCCCCATCCAGCCTGGCCTGGGACACTTCCAGGGATCCAGGGGCAGCCACAGCTTCTCTGAGCAACCTGTGACAGGGCCTCCCCACCCTCACAGGGAGGAATTCCTTCCCAATATCAAATCTAAACCTTCTCTATGTAAGTGTAAAGCCATTCCCCCTTGTCCTGGTACTCCAGGCCCTTATAAAAAGTCTCTCTCTATCTTTCTTGCAGGTTTCCTTCAAGCACTGGAAGGCTGCAATTTGGTCACCCCAGAGCCTTTTCTTCTCCAAGTGAACACCCCCAGCTCTCCCAGTCTCTCTCCAGAGCAGAGGGACTCCATCTCTCAGATATCTCTGTGGCCTCCTCTGGACTGTCTCCAACAGCTCCATGTCCTTCCTGTGCTGGGAACCCCAGAACTGGAGGCAGCACTCAAGATGAGATCTCACTGCTTTCCTGTAAGATCTTGGGAGCTGTAAAGCCCCAGGAGAAATGTCACAGCCCCATTCCTTGCTCTCAAACTGCTCTGCAACCATTCCCTGGCTTCTGCAAGGGACATCTTGCAGGCTCTGTGGGATGCTGGGAATACAGAGGGTAACTCTCAGCTGCTTGTCATGCCCTTTTCCCACCTGTCCTCCTTCCCCGCTGCTAGATGTGACACACAATTCTCAGGGTGTTGGGAATCCTGACAGTTGCTGAAGTCTGTTTCAGAAGACAGGCTGTACTTGTGATTTGAGGTTCCTTTGAGTAAAGTGGAGGAGAAGAAACAAATAATTTTCTTTAAAAAAAAAAAAAGGCCAAAAGAAGAAAACCGCAGAACAGGATGGAAGCCTGAAGAGATTGACAGGGTGGTTTTATCAGATGCTTGCTCTCACAGTAACCATATACTTTTTTATTAAAAAAAAAGAAAAAAAGCACTTTTCCAAATGTCCTCATGCTGCACCTTGTCTGCTCTTGGTGTGAGTGGAAGGCAGTGCTTGATGCTCCTCTCCAAGTTGCAACCAGTTTGCTGCCGGCACATTCCCAGGTAAAGGCATTGTGCAAATGTCAGAGAAGTGTCTCCAGATTTGAAAAATCAGCTGTCATTGCTTTCACCTTAATGTGAAATGAGATCCAAAGGGTGGGGAAAGGACAGGACAGCCAAAAATTGAACTCCAAGCCAAATTAGGGCTGCCTCTGAAAGCAGTTTTCTGTTCCAGAGGTCTCTTTCTCTCCACATGGGGTGGGCTGGCCTTGGGCAGCTGCCAGATGCCCTCCTGGATGCTCTCTCACTGCTCTTTCTTGGCAGGACACAGGGAGAAAATAAGGTGGAAAATCTCCTGGATCAAGACAAGGGCAGGGAGATCATTCATCAGTTACTGTCATGAGCAAAACAGACTTGCCTTGGGAGAAATAATTAATTTAATTTATGGCTAAAATTTGTGCAGCCTGGAGAGGAGGAGACTGAAAGGGGACCTGAGAGCAGAATTCAGCTTCCTCCCGTGGTACAGCTCCCATCTCTGCTCTCTGTGGCCAGGGACAATACCCAAGGGAACTGCTGGAGCTATGCCAGGGCAGGGTCAGGCTGGAGATCAGGAAAAGGTTCTTCCCCCAGAGGGTGCTGGGCACTGACCAGGCTGCCCAGGGAAGGGGCACAGCCCCAGGCTGGCAGAGCCCAAGGAATATTTGAGCAATGCTCTCAGGGATGCACAGGGTGGGATTGTTGGGGTGTCTGTGCAGGGCCAGGGGTTGGACTCCCTTCCAACCCACATGATTCTATGATTAAAATAGATTTGGATGGTGAAAAACAAAGCCAAAAATTAAACCAACACTTTCTCTCCAACCCTCTTAGCCCAAGTTGGGCTTTGCTCCTTCATTCCCAATACTTCTATCCCTGTCCCCTGAGGGAATGATTGCAGTCCACCCATAACATCCCTCCTCTGCCATTCCTCCCTCTTCCCACTTTTCCCCAAGAAGTACTGGGCAGAGGCAACAGAGCAGCTACAGCAGTGGAGGACATGGGCCAAGACATCCAAAATCTGGGCTGTGGGCAAATGGATTTATCCGTAGGGCTTCCCTTTCTATGTCCAGTGCAGGAAACAGCAGCGACCTTGTCTTGTGAAATATTTGGGGTTCAGTTGATGACTGTGCTACTTGAGGGTGTAACGAAATTGCCAAGTTATTTTGAATTTCCACTTCCATGTTCGTCCTGGCCTTGAAAGTGTAGTGTTCAATAAATCCTTTACAAAACTGAGAATTAAAGGCTGCTTAATAGCTTGTCACTTCAGGTTTGTGTTATTTCAGCATTTGCATAAGTGCATTCATGATTTTGGCACTTCACTCCAAGCCACCACAGACGTTCGAGCTCCTTGGCTTGCCCAGCAAGAGGAAGTAGGGCTGGGGGAAGATCACAAGGGTTGGTTTTCCTGTGGGGTGGGCAGGAATGTTCTGGCAAAAATAGGCAGCTTCCTGTTGAGCCAGGCTGGAGCATCTGAAGTCTGTGGTCCTCCCACTTCTCTTTTTCTCTGGCAGCTACTCCAACAGCAACAGCTGCTTCTTCAGCCCAGGCAGCTGAGTTTTTCTTCCAGAACAGAGAAACCTGGGCCCAACTCCTCATCTCTGTTGAATGCCCCCACGTCACATCATGGCGAGCTGAGCTGGATGCTTCATTGAGCAAAACCCCAAATCCCTGGAAGCTGCCAGGACTTCAGCTGGATATCTGGAGGAAATAACCTTTCTACCCTTCTCCTGGTTTTGCTTTCCCCGTGAGCCATCACTTTTTCCTTGGGAAGGTGTGTTTCAACTGCGCAGCCTGCGATGTGTTGCATGTAGACCCAGCTTTTTGTTTGGAAGGAGTTTTTTTTGGCTACGCCAGCCAGAACTGGCTGAGGTTCCTTTTTCAAAAGACTTGTAAATAAGCAGGGTAACCAGGGCTGTGTAGCTGGGCTCCAGAAGAAGCTGAACTCCAAATTATGAGCATGAGTAGCTCACAGTGCTCCAAATGCTTCTGCCTGCTGAAAGAGGATGAAATGGGTGTTGAGCTCCTGTTTATATAGATTTTATCACCTGTAACTGCCCTGAAATGGGCTCTATAATCCAGCTTCTGAATCTTAGAAGAGAACTTCTTCCCCAAGGCCCTGACTAACTGGCCATGATCTTTACAATTGTAAATAATGCTCTGTTTCCCCTTGTCTCTGTCTCTGTCTCTTCCTGCCCTGCATTGCTAGTGATGTATCAGGCCTCATCTAGATTGTTCTAAAATCCACATTAAACATTTTTATTTAGTATATCAATATTAAATATATAGGTATTTTTCTTCTATAAGGGAGATTCCTTCAACTCTTCCAGCTCCTGGCTTATTTCTAGGAAACAGCAAAACATCATTGATAGAGCCTATTTGCAGTCTTGTTCTCTGATAATTCCCCCACCTTTGTAAAATCTTTCTGAGAGCTCTTTTAAAATGGCTCCTTTTATTTTTAGAGACCCTCTGGTTGAATACTGGACCTCAGAATTTCTGACTGTTGAGCCACTACCAGATTCAATACTCTACAAGTTTTGGGTGGAGGATTTGCTTTTTGTCACGTGGGAAATTGACACTCCAACTTGGCAGGAGCTGCAATGAAGAAGATTTCTTCGGATTTCTGTAGGAAAATGCTCCCTGCTAATGCGTGAGGAGGATGGGAACAGCTGCTGTGAATTGGCAGTGCCCCTGGAGGCTCCCGGAGTTCAGAGAGTGAGGGCAGAGCGAGACAAGAGAAGGTGAAGCCAGCAGCTGTGGAGAAGGAGAACAAGCTCAGAATACCCTTTAGTCACAGCCTACAGTAGTGCCAAATGTAAATGTGAGCACTCCAAATCACTGGCGTCCGGGAAACGAGTGAACTGATATGATGCTGGAATTAATGGGGCGTGCAGGAATGCTGTGGATCCCAGGCAGCTCATGGGGCAAGGGTGGGAATTGAAGTACCAGGAGCTGGTAATTCAGGGGCACCTCCTCCCTAAGCTTTTGAGCACAGTCACAAAGCCATTGCTGAATTCAAGGGACTTGGGGTGTGTGTCCTATCCTGCCTGTTTGCTGCTGCTTCTGTTCCCTGATTTTAAATTATTCAGGCAGAACGGGATAGCAGCTTGTTGAACAAGGAACCTGTTAGAGAGCGGGATCTGTGCATGGAAGAGGCAGAGGGAGAGTGCTGCTGGAGCTGTGAGGGCTCCTTAAATTAGCTTTGTTCCTAACCTTGAAGACAGGGTGGAAAAGTAGAAGTCCAAGTGTGGCCACATCCTTGGCCCGGCCTTTCACCATTTGGAACAGCCCTGCTGCAGTGCTGGCACTCCTGCATGCCCAGAAAGGGCTTCTGTTTCTTCACCCTGAGAATGACTTAAGCAGACACTAAAATTCACCCCATGGCTCAGAAACCTGAGAAGTGAATGAGCTTAAACGTGTGTATTTTAACCTTCCCTGCGCTCATCAGGGTGAAAAGCTGAATGTTCTCTGCATGGAAGCAGAAATTTTGTTTATTGCCAGAGTCAGGAGTGGAGGAGAAGAACCTCTCTCCCCCTCATCCTTCTGTAGCCCTCAATGACAGACTGTGAGTGTCACAGTGTGAATGTTGGCATCTTCCACCAAGGCTGCTGGGGAGCCACATTTCCCAGCATTTAGTTCTTGTGTGACATGTGAGAGGCGAAAGGCTTTGCTGTGCTGGCAGCAGGAGCTGGGCCACGCTGAGGGAGGGGGTCTCTACCCTTCAGCAGGAGCAGCTGACCTTGGTCATACATGGGGGTGGGCTGTGGCTCTGGAGAAGTTTTGGAAGCCCCATGGTTGGAAAAGTGCCACTTGGTGAGGGTGGCAGATGGCACAGAGCATCAGGTGCTGGTCCCCAGCCTCACAGTCACAGCTTTCCCTATTCCTGTCCCTCTCACATCAAATGTGGGCAGAGATGGGTGGTCTTGGGGCTGACCTACTGCACCCCCAAGAAGTTTCCTGCAGTAGCTGATCCTTCACAGCATTCACAGTCTGTTTAAATGGTGTTTGTGTCTCAGATTTTTGGGGGTGGATGGTGATGCTGCTGTAGATCACAGAATCATTCAGCTTGGAAAAGACCTTTGACATCGTGAAGTCCAACCACAAATGGTGTGATTTCAGCAAAGATCTGGGACAGAGTAGGGCTGGATGCCAGAATACCACTGGAGCTATCAAGTAGTCAGGTTGTTCAGCAACTTTCAGGATTATTCTTTTTGGCCCCAGATTAATTTTTGTAGTAGGAAACAGCTGTGTCCTTAAAAAAGCAAGCAAAGCCACAAAATCTGTGTCATTGCTCTTTGCCTTCAGGCAAATCCTGGTAAGGCCAGCACAAGTCTGGGGCAAAACATCACTTGGATCTACCAGTCCCTTTACACACTCCAGCTGGGAAGAAGGGGATACTGCCCCTATCCCAGGGCTTCCTGCCTTCCTGGCAGGAGCCCTTCTGTGAAGTGTTGGGATCATTTAGAACGTGACCATGCATACATAACTTCGGGCAATTCCTGTTTCACCCTTTAACGAGCTTGGTTTCCAGAAGTGTTTTTGCCACCCAGTCATGCACCAGTTAAAAATAACCTCTGCAAACCTCAGACTTGGTTCCCTGTATGGCACAGAAGTACGGGATAATTTAGGTTGGAGAAGACCTCCAAGGTCATCGAGTCCAACCTTGGTACCATGCAAGAAATGCTATGACTTTTAAATATGAGTAAGTGATGCTGTGGTGGTGGTACAGATTGAGTCACAGACCTTCCTGGGTTGGGAGGAACCTTAAAGATCATCTGGTTCCAACCCCCTGCCATGGGCAGAGAATGTTTGAAGTTAATTCCCATGGGCTAACCCAACACCATCCCCTGCTGACATTCCTGGCTCATGTCTGTGAGGAATGAGTCAAGCCAAGCTCTAGGACCTGTCTTTACTCATATCTGGGAAGGCCACTGAGGAGTAACTCTCAAATGTCCTGTGACACCTAAAGTGCCAGTCCCACTTCAGCTTTTGGAAAGTAAATAGCTTTCATGTAAACAGTGTCACATGTAAACTCTCTATTTTGGGATATGTGACTCCTCCTGTTTTCCAGTAACTTAAAAAAAAAAAAAAAAAAAAAAAAAAAAAAAAAAAAAAAAAAAAAAAAAAAAAAAAAAAAAAAAAAAAAAAAACCAAACCACCGGAAAAATACTTCCCTTACGTTTTACGCATTAAACTTTACCAGGAGTTCCAAATTTAGGATCAGCTTTGCTACCTGTCACTGCTCAGCCAAGGTGATAAAATGCCTTTGGAAGAGGATTTTGAAAGCTCTCTTTGCAGCAGTAAGTGGGAACTTGGATTCTGCAGATGCTGAGCAGCCTGAAACTAGTCTTGAAATCACCTTTGATATGGTTTGCAGCAGATTTCTGAGAGACATCGTGAAGGAAGGAGCAAAACTCAGCATCCCTGGCACTCTGGGTGTCCTTTTAAATTATTGAGCACCAAAATGATATTGTCTTATGGGCACCTCAAGGCGAGGTTGGACAGGGCTTGGAGCAACCTGGTCTAGTGGAAGGTGTCCCTATCCATGGCAGGGGTGGAACAAGAGGAGTTTTAAGGTCCTTTCCAACCCAGACCATCCTGGGATTCTGGGATATGATTCCATTACTTGGGATGAGACTAACATGGCCACCCCCTGTGCATACCTGGAGAGTGACCCATGGAGCTGGAGGTGCTTTTCTACTTGCCAAATCCCTGTTTAATGCTCTGCCTCACCACTCAAATTAGAGCTTTATATTAAGCACAGCACTTATTAATTAGCAGCAATAACCATTGCCTCGTAAGATAATTATTTTGCCTAATAACAAAATACTTGCCAGGAAGACTCCGCTTTTCCAGCAGCTCGAGCTTGCCCCTGGCTTTCCTGCTGCTTCCTTTCAAACCTGACAGCTCTCAGTGTCTTTGGAGAGGCTTTTCTAGGCAGGGTTGTTGTCACACTGCTCCAGTGATTGCTTTTCTGAGCTACCACAACTCAAAGTGCTCCCCAAAGGCTTTGCTCAGACCTCTTCATGCAGCTTACACCCTGGAGCTGTTGGGTATTTCAAATATGCATAAGCTATTGCTGTATTTCTGGTCTATTTATTTCCTACTCAGTTGTCTGGTTTCTGATGGATTTTGTTTTTCTTTGTTTTCTCTTGCTCTCGCTCTCACTCATTTTTTTTTTTTTTAAAATTTATTTGGAGGGTTTTTATTTTATTTGGAGAGAAATTCTCATTGGGAAGTGCAAGTGGAAAGCAGAGCTGAATTTTAGTTCTGGCTTGATACGTGGGCTTGGATTGTCTAACCTGGCTGGGCTTGAGGCTGTGTCAACAGATTGAAAAGCACTAATTGAGATCTCTGTACTTAGAAAAATGTATCCTGGGAGATTTTCCAGGGTGTTTTAACAGCAATGCACCTTATAAAAATAACAGCAAGACATCCTAGATTGAAAATAAGAGGTAAAACCTTTGTCATCTTACCAAAACAGCAGTTGGGAGTGTTGTTGAGGGTTGACAGCTCAGCTCTGGCCCTATCTGTCTTTCTGTGCTGCCTTCCACTTGCTAGTACCTCTGCTGAGGCTTCCTCCAGCGGCAAGAAGATGTCAAATGGGCATTTTTAGCTTCTTCATTGAACCCCTAGGAAGAGGATTTTTTTTGTTGTTTTTTTAAATTTGCACCTTTTCTGTGTCTTGCAGCACCAGAGCTCACACCAGGGGAATTGAAATGCAAACTCAGAGCTCTGTGCAAGCATTTGAGCTGCTCAGGACATCTGTTAGTGCCATGGGCAGGCTCTGGAGCAGACAGTGCTGCTGACAGCAGACAGGAGAAGATCTGTCTGGACAGTGCTAATCAGTCTCTGGCAGGCTGGCTGTTGGGAGCCAGGCACAGATGGCTGCACTCGCTCCCTCCAAGTCGTTGTAGCTTGCTGATATTTCGTGAATCTATCCCGTTTTAGCACATTTTATGGCTTGCGCTCTCACCAGGCAAGGGCTGCTGGAGTTTTCCTCTGCAGTGACACCATGCTGGCTGCTCAGATTGGAGTCATGCCATGCTGGGGCAGGATTTGTTTCTCGGTGTTACCAAAAATTTGGTAAAAGCAGTGGCCAGCATCTCCTGCTCTTTAAATGGCTTTTACCTGAAGGGGTTAACAGAAGAAAGAGATCACTCTAGACTTGAGTAGTATTTCTGTATCTCATCCCAATCAAAAGATCACTAGGAACTTGATTAGGAGGAAATGTAATGCAGATCATTGATGAAAATACCCTCTTTGCATCTGGAAATAAAAAAATACCATTGTTCACTGACAACTGATTAACAGAAACTCTTTACATAGTCATTAACATACCTGGCTGAGGCCTCTCTAATTATCAACTGAGTTAATGTTTTCATCAGGGTGACAAAGGGGACAAGTCAGACCTCATTTCCAGTAGCTCTGGTAACAGAAATGGAACTGTGAAGGTCACCCCGCAGTTTTGGGAATGTTGCTCTCAGCTGGGCACTTAGAGCTTCCCGGCTGCTAAGACCCAAAGTGGACTGTGAAGATCTCAGTTCCTGCAGAACTCCCACATCTTTGTTCCCCAGGTTTATTTTAATTGCTTGGAGAATATCTCATATCCTTTGTAACTTCCCCGATGGAAGTAGAGTGTTTTAGCCCAACAGCTGCTCTTTGAACACGCAGAAAGGCTGAATCCCGGGCTGGTTTGGCTTCGAAGGGACCTTAAAGACCATCTAGTTCCAACAAGCACAGACAAATCAGCTGTTGATCCCTGTGTGCTAAGTGGTGGATACTGGGGGCAGCCGTGCCCGTGCAGGGGCGTCTCCTGAAGGTCCCAGGGAAGGTTCCAGGGAAGGTCCCAGTTGTTTCCAATGGGCTCTCCACGAGGCACAGCTGGGCCCATCAGCCACAGGTGGGGCAGCTTTGCAAAAAAATGGCATTTAAGGAAGGGCATAGAGTGCAGGGAGCAGTAGGAAGGGAGGGGCAAAGTTGCTGTTAGTGAAAGAGTGGTAGCGCAGAGTTTGTAAGAGCTGCTTGGGCTGAAGGGTTCCGTTCAAAACCCGCTCCTGCAGGAGCAGGGGTGTTTGGAGTGCCGTTTTTGCATGTTCACAAGTGTGCTGTTCTGTGGAGGATGATTCTCTTCATCGCCTCCCAGGCATTGCTCTGCTTTTGCCAGGGTAGGTCTGTATGTGTGCGCATGTAAAATGAAATTAAGTTGAGAGGCTCTGCTTGCTGATTAAAATCAGTGTCTCTAAATAATTGTAATGTTAAGTGCTGCCTGTGCCCTGCAGAGCTGCCCTGTGATGTTTTCTCTTAGTTCAGCACTTAATGGATCCTTGGGAGTGAGTGTAATGCTGTGTTTGAGTGGGGCTGACTCACTCTCTGAACCCTGGGGCTGTGGGGTGGTGTTGCTTTTACTCCTTGTTTCACAGTCCAGCTGAACAACAGAAGATATGCTTCAAACTTGGGAATGTGCAGTGACAAATTTCTTAAGCACCCTGCCAGGAACCCAGCAGTGTGAGCAGGAGAGCTCCTTCCTGTGCTTCATATTCATGTTTCACCCAATTATGCCCTTCAGAACTTCTTGTTGGCAATGAATGATCTAGTGAGATGCTTGGAGAACCTCAAGGATTCTCCCACCATTGTAATTGTTCCGGAACAAGTAAGAGATATTTCCTGGAAAAGGAAGGATGTGAATTATTTCATAGCTTGGCGTTTTCTCGTTTGAAAGCACTGCTTTTGCAGGCAATTACACTGTGCTAGCAGAACAAACTTCAGTGAACAGTTGATAAAATTCATAATTAATGAGCTTTGGCTACCACAATGCTGATTCTGTTCAAAATAAGATCACATTCCATGCTTGCTTTTCCCAGATAAAAATGAATCTGCCTTTTAGTGGAATCACTTGTCATTCAGACATATGTAGCCTAGGGGAGAAAGTGAGTTCTTCAGCTGTTTAATACCTGTCCCAGTCTGTTTGCAGGGATGTGTTGATTTTGCCCTTCTGGGCACGAAGTAGGAAGAAGAGAAGCTTCCTCCTCTATTCTCTCTTAAATGCTGTCTGTAGGGCAAGATGAATTTGTATGGGATGAGTGCCTGTGAAATGGATGGAGATGCCTGTGTAAACTGGCTGTTTTCTTTGAGATCCTGTTTCCCTCCCATTTCTCTCCTCTCCCCTGGAGGGAATGTCCAAAGACCTCTTCTGTGGCTGGCCTGGGGACATCTCTTAGCCACATAGCAGTGCAAGTGATGGGCTTGGAGGATTAGGAAGGAGTCAATGAAGGTGGTGGTTGTGCTTCTTCAACCAGGGGCTGCAAAGTTCCTGGCAGATATTACCGATATTTGTATAGCTATTGATGTACCTGTGTTGGCTCCCTCTCCCCAAAGCAGCCTTTTTTTGTCCCCACGAATGGAAAAAACTGGGCTGGGAAAGAGGGAGTTGTAATGAGATGGAGTTTAAAGTCTCTTCCAGTCCAACCTGTTCTGTGATTGTTCAGGCTGGCATCAGTGGATTAATTACCTGCAAACCATTATAAATCAGCCCTGGCTACTCAGGTAACCAGGAGAATGCTCACTGAACAATTAAAGCTGAGTAAAGGTGGTCTGGGGAAGCTTAATTGGTGAAAAATGAAGGGAATGTCAGCAGCTAGCTGAAGTAGGTTAAGAATGGAGGTGTGATTAAATGCTCACACCTGACAAGCCAGAGCAGGAGTTGGAGTCATCAAACCAGCCTTAGATTAGTTCTGCCTTGGCAGAGATTCTGTAGTTTATAATTTTTCATCTAATTGCATGAGATGTGGTGAGAATGTATCCCCCAGAGATGTTTCCTGTCAGGGAGGCCAGAGTGTTTTCCCTCCTCCCAGATCTTGGACGTTGTCTCATAGGAAATTTAATGCCTAAGGAGGTTTAATTTTTCTAATAAATCAATTATTTGATTTATTAAATAACTTTTCCCCTCAATTTTTTTCCCTACTGCAAACATTTGCCCTGCTGTTGGTTTTTAAGAGAAGCTGGCTATGAATTTGGTGTGGTTGTCTAAATTCAGGTGCTGGGTGGGTGCAGGTGTTAGCTGATGCTGTGGAGACATCCAGGGTGACTTGATTGCTGTAACTGAGCCCAAGTGGGGTCAGGCCAGGATAGGGAGCTGTGTTCTCATGGCTGGGAAGCCTGGGGGGTGTCACGTGTGGATCAGTGAGGGGGTGATTGGCTATAAACCTTGTTGAAAGTAAGGAACCCAGCTTTATGTGGGAGCAAAAGTGTAAAAGCAATGCTGATTTTTGAGTTTTTAAAGACTTTTAAAATGTATGAGTCTTGGAACTAGGTTATCTTTAGGGTCCCTTGCAACCCAAACCATTCCATAACATCCTGCTTTGGGATGTCAAACAAACCCAATTGCTCTGAAACCCAGGAAGAAACATCCCCATTCACCTGCTTTTATTTTGCCTTTCAAGTTTTCCTTTTTGCCTGCTTTATTTTTTTTTTAATCTTTACAGGGTTTAAACAATGTCTCAGGTGGAGTGGAGTGGGCAGTATATGAGCATTTGGTACCTCCCACAGATTTTGGCATGTGGGCAAAGGGTTTAATATTCCTTTAGTATCCCAGTCCCTTTATAGCCTAATGCAGTTTGCAGGGCATGAAAGAAAATCCATCTCTATACCAGAATTCAAAGGGGAAATAATGAATTGTGGTATGTTTCAAATAATTAAAGCACACAGATATTTAGTGATCTATCAAGGGGAATGAGGGAGTAATAAGACACTCTGTCCAATTTGTTTTAGAGCTGGAGTTGGAGTGTTCTGGTATAAAATTATAACCTCTGCATTAATCACAAGAATGTTCACTGTATCTAGGTTAAATCCACATGTGAACCTCCACAAAACTTTTGCTTCATTCAGCTTTTTCATGATTACTTTGTGGTGCCTTAGGGAAGGTAAAATACCTTTGATTTTTAAAGAGGGGGGGAGGAAGGGGGGCATTTTTAATCCAGTTTCTCTTTAGCTTCTCCTTCCTGCCTCATTTTTTTTAAAGCAGCAGGGTTTTTCTTTTTAAAAAGGGGGGAAGAAAAAGTTTGCTTTATGTATGCTTTGTCACTGAAGGTTGCTCAAAATCAACCAGTTCTATTGTGTCTCTGAAGGAGCCATAAAACTTCATCACAGCTTTTCCACAGAAAACAATCTAAGGGTCCAAGACTCGGTTTTGTGGTTTAAAGAGCTCTCTCTAGAATCAGTGTGTGCCTCTTTCCCATCCCTGAGTGGCTGCCGGGTTCAGTTCATGTCTACTGAAGTATTTCTTTGGGGACTGAAACCAATTAAAACTGTGATGAATTAGAGGCTCTGCCTTTGGGTTAGTTCTAAATCTTGGCTTTGTGTGCATGAGCATGCCACTCTGCAGGTGATTGTGAGGTTGGCTGTGCTCTGAGTCTGATTAATACAGACAATGATGAAGAGGGAGCTCTGTGGCATCCAATAGCCTGTTTTTAGCTAAAAATCTGAAGAGTAGTTGGGGTTTTTTTGGGTTTTGGTGGGCTCTTTTTTCCTTCCCTGTTTGTGGTAAATATTGCTAAAGAATCAAAGTGGCCATAAAAATAAGAAACAAATAACTCACTTTTAGCTCCTCTTTTCTCCTTTTATATTCAGCTCTTAATATCAAATTGCTGTGGAAACATAACATCTCCTCAGGTTGGAGGCACTAGGAATAGTTCCTGCCTTGGATTTGGCAGCATTCCACCACTGGGACTTGCAGTGTAATGCACACATTATTACCCCAAAATTACCAAAAATATCCAGAGAGTGTCACACACTCCTGGCGTGCTCACAGCTGGGCTTTACTGAGCCTTATACAAAGCCTAGAGTTGCATCTCACACTTCTGCCACATGCCAGTCAAAAATACTTGGAGCTTTAGGGCTGAGCTGGCATCATTTGGGAGCATGGATCCTATTTCCAAATTACTCCACTGAATGGTTTGGAAGGACCTTAAAGCCCCATTTTGTCCCATGGACAAGGACACTTTCTACTATCCCAGGTTATTCCTGGCCTAGGACACTTCCAGGGACAGCCACAACTTCTCTGGGCACCCTGTGCTAGGGCCTCCCCACCCTCACAGGGAAAGATTCCTTCCCAATATCCCACCTAACCCTGCCCTCTGGCAGTGGGAAGCCATTCCTTGTTTCCTGTTCCTGTCCCTCCATCCCTTGTCCCAAGTCCCTCTCCAGCTCTCATGGAGCCTCTTTAGACTCTGGAAGGGGCTCTGAGGTCTCCCAGGACCCTTCCCTTCTCCAGGTGAACATTCCGAGCTCTCCGAGCCTGGTCACGTTAAAACACTGCCCTAAAATCTTTGTTCTTTTAGTGGGTGCAATTTGGCTCACAATAGAAATCCATCTTGGCTTGTGTTAACCTTGATCCCTGCGCCAGATTGCTGCAGTTGCTGAGCACTGCCATGAGTTCTGATCCTTTCCTCCTCTAAGCACCTTCCTGTCCTGTCCCTGAGGGATTGCTCATGTTCCCAAGGGATCCATCCTCTCCTCTGGAGCACTGACACCGTGGCAGGATGGTTGTGACTGCTCCATTTATCTACTGAAGGCTTGATTAAACCTGAGAGGACTCTGGCAAAACTGCTGCTTGTTCCCCCAGACAATTACAAGCAAAAACTGCTGGTTGAGAGCCTGATGCAGCTGCTGCCCTGCCTTGCTGGATCACACAACTGCTACAGGATGCTCATCCCATAGGTATCCCACATGTCCCTGCTGGGCTGCTTCACCTGGTCCCAGTGAGGAATTATTTGCTTTTCTCACCTGCCAGTTGCAGGTAGGGCTGCTCACCTTTCCCCCTTGGCAGCAGAACAGCCTTTGATCAGAACAGACCCTTCTGGCAGCCGTAGTCTGAATAAATAACTTTGCCTCGCCGCATTTCCATTCTGATTTTGCTTTCCCTGGAGATTTGCACTCTCACCATCACCAAGAAAACACATTTATTTTTGAATGTGTAGCTAAGCTGGCAGCAATGTAACACCTTTTCAGCTCTCGCTTGGTGTAACTGCAAGAATAAATAGCCCCTTTCTGTTTCTAGTCTTGGGAATGTTTGAGATTCCCGTGACTTTCCAGTAAAATTTGATTTAGAGGGAGTTGGAGCCACGTGTTGTTTGCATCTGACCTGAGGAGAGTTTTATTGCTCTGGAGTGATAACTACCAAGGGGAAATTGAAACCCCCAGAGTACAAATCCTTGTCACGGTCACAAGGAAAAGCAGAGCTTTGCTTCCACTGGGAAACCAAGGACCTGGGAGATGGGAATGGGCACAAGTGACTTTATGAAGCCTAAGGTGTGTGAAGTGCAGCAGGCAAGGAAGGAGCAGCAACCTGCTGCTCTGAAAGGGCTTTGTCCTGCTGCAGGAGCAGGAACAGAGGAACTCGTAGGGGCTTTTCATTAATTGGGGGAAAAACTGGAGCTTGGATTTCCCATCTGAGACTGGGGCTGAGCCCTGGTAGCTGTAACTTTACATGAGTGTGGTTAATGGGGTGAAAACTGTGCTGTTGGGTTGGAAGGGAGGTGCAAAGAGGTGCTTCCACCTTACAGGAAGATGGTTCCAGTGTTAATATTAAAGATTTGGGGATCCAGCAAGTCAACCCTTTCAGAACTTTCAGTCTCAACCCTCTCCCTGAAGTTACCTAATTCCCTAATTAATTCCCTGAAGGGCAATTAATGGTGCAAGGCTGGAAAGCTGGAAATCCCCTCTGCCAGAGCCATACCATGTGGACCACCTCTGCTTGCTGAAACAGAGATAACTTGCCCTTTTGACTGCATTTCCTAGCAGGTTTCTGGGATTTTTTTTTCTCCCTTTCTCTGGCCTCCCACGTGGAAAATAATCCTTTCAACATGCAGATGGCAGCTCCCTTCACAGAGGGGCAGGCATGTGCAGAAGGCTGAATTTTTACTTTATTCATAGAGCATGTGTGCGTGTTGCTTGCAGGGTGTTACTCTCAGTATTATGTTAAAAATAGCTGGTGCTAAGCTTCTAATTCTTAATTTTTTTTTTTTTTCCTCAAGCTCCTGGTTTCGGAGGCATTTGTGACTTATGGTGTAAAACTTTCCTGTGGTTGAGAGAGCTGGTCTAATTTTCCATGAAATATCTACAGCTTGCTTATAAAACCGGGTTCTGATGGTTAAAAACATGAAAATGCTTGGGGTTTTTTTTTTTTTTGTAAGGGTGCCACAGCAGGCACTGGATTGCCATGTCCTGGTACCTAAACCCACAAGATTCATGGAATATCTTGAGTTGGAAGAGATCCACAATGGATCATTATACCAGCTTAATTAATCTGGAGAGAGCAGCAGTGCTGTTACTGCATAACTGAACATTCTGGTCATGAGTGGGAGACGCAAAATCCTCCAGTGCAGCTAAAAGATGGCATTAGTGGGGGGAAAAAAGTGTATTCTGTATATCTTCTAGCCTTTCTCCCATTATTCGTGTGGCACAACTGGCCTTTTGCACAGAATGCTGCAGCCTGTGTGGATGGGCTGCATCTCTGGGCTGCTGCTCTGCAGGGAGAAAAGAAGATGAGGGGCTTGTTTGATGCCTTCCTCCTGAGTTTGGTCCCACTTTGCCTGATGATTATTAGGAGGCTCCTGCCGATGCTTTCACTTCTGCTGGAACTATGGAGAACAGAAGGAATCCTAAAAAGCAAATGGCTTGGAGTGAGCTCATCAGGTGGGGGTGCTGATTCTACATGGGCCTAAAAGGGTTTGGGTTGGAAGAGACTTTAAAGCCCATCACGTTCAACCCTCAGCAATGGGCAAGGATGCCTTCCACCATCCCAGGTTGCTCCAAGCCTAGTCCAACCTGTCCTTGGACACTTCCAGGGATGGACCAGACCCCAGTCTGCACATCTCTGAGGATGAGTGTGAGTGGAAACCTTGTGGGTGATGCAGGGAGCAAGCTGCCAGTGCTTGGCACCTGCAGCAGGACCCCATGGTCCCAGTGTCATGTTTGTTCTGGTTCCTGGGCCACGGATGGGGACGTGGGACCCTCTGGAGCTGTGGCTATCATGTCAATGCATGTGTAAATTCCAGCATCATCTTCCCCATGAAGTTATTAATGAAAATCATCACCCTCATTTAGAAGCTGCCATCACTTAGTAGATTAACCTTTATCAAGCAACTTTGCTATGCCAGCTGCACAGCAAAGTAATTACTTTTAATAGAATCTGCCCTTGATTTGAAGCCACAGGGGAAGCAATTAAATTTAACAAAGGCAAAAGCCATGACTTATAAATGAAGATGGATGGCTTTTGCTATCTGTTTCATGAATTCTATTGTATACAAGTATAAGAAAATACTCAGCTCCTCTTGGGGGATTTGAAATGTGGTATTAGACTCCTGATCTATGGGTGGATTGGATGTCATCAGTGCCAGTTCTGGGATTTAGCTTAGCATTTTTTACACTTGAGTCACAACTTGCAGGGAGCTTTGAACTTGAGCTCCTCAAAACCTTGACACTTGTGTTCAGCATTAAGAGTTTGCTTAATGGTTTCTTGGACCACCTGATCTCTTACCTCTGCCTCTCTGCTGAGGGAGTGTTCTGCTTGAAACTAAGATGTGCCTCAAACTGCTTTTTGTGTAGGTAAACTTGTTCAGGTCACTTGTGCCAGTGACAAAGGGCTGAGCCATGAATGTCCCATGTACCTGTATGATGGCCCTGGCACAGGATCCCTGAATGACTTGAGTTGGAAGGGACCTTAAAGATCATTTCATTCCATGCACAGGGAAACCTCCCACTATCCCAGTGTGCCCCAAGCCCTGTCCAACCTGGCCGTGGACACTTCCAGGGATCCAGGGGCAGCCACAGCTTCTCTGGGCACCCTGTGCCAGGGCCTGCCCACCCTCACAAGGAACAATTCCTTCCCAATATCCCATCCATCTCTGCCCTCTGGCAATGGTTTCCTCCATCCCTTGTCCCAAGTCCCTCGCCAGCTCTCCTAGAGCCCCTTTAGGCCTTGGAAGGAGCTCTAAGCTCTCCCTGGAGCCTTTTCTTCTCCAGATGACCCCCCTCCAGCTCTCCCAGCCTGGCTCCAAAGCAGAGGGGCTCTGTGGGGCAGGGAGAGGCTGGGCAGCATTTTGTGGCCCCTCCCAGACCTTGATGTCACAAGCCAAAAATACCAATGTACTTTCCCTCTTTGGTTTAAACCTGCCATTTGTGGCTTGGCTCAGGTGCAGAGGAGGCAGATCCTCATGTTCCATCCCTCTGGGCAGTGCTGCAGCCGCTCTGCTCTGTCCTGCCCATTCCATCCCTTTGCTCACCTCCCTGAGGGATGCTGAGCTCCCAGGAATGCTGACTCTACAGAGTGTTACTGGAAATGCTCTGGCTGGGTGAATGGTGGGATGTGCTTAGCAAATGGAAAGTGGAAACCAGTGGACTGCAGGCTGTGGTTCCTCACAGCTGTGAGGAGAAATCCTGTGTCCTGGGTTGTGCGTCAGAGCAGTTTCTCTTCCCTTTGCAGTTTGTTATAGCAGGGCTGTTCAGGCTCAGAGCCCTGACTTGGCTCTCTTCCTCCACTCCAGCTGCTATCTTCTCACCTATATCTGCTTTGTAATCAAATATCTCTGCCTGAGACTGACATTTCTATTTCTTTTGTAAAGTGGAAGAAGCCAGTGATCTGACTGGCATAGAGTAGCATCAAGTGTCCCTATCTTTCTGCTGGTATTTTTTATATTTGTTCAGGTTCCTCAAGGTCTCTCCCTCAGTGTTTTCACCCTTTGGGGTGATCCCTGCATTCCAAACACTGTCCTTAAACAGCTGCTGTGCAAAAGTGCATGTGCAGCATCACAGCCTCTGTGTCAACAGATTTCCCTCTTGTGAATGTCAGCACAAAATTCAGGATATTGGTCCCCAAAGGATGCAAATCCTTCATTGTGTCAGATTTGATTTCTCAGGGTTATTTGGAGGAAAGGAAGTCTTGGGAGCAAGGGGTGGGCTGGGAGGGTCCCTTACTGTCATTTGAGTGTCCCAAAAGGTGTGTGGAAGTCTTTGGTATATTGACTTCTAACATGTTGATTCAGCCTGGAAAAAAGAAGGCTCCAGGGAGACCTCAGAGCCCCTCTCAGGGCCTAAAGGGGCTCCAGGAGAGCTGAAGAGTGACCTGGGACAAGGGATGGAGGGACAGGACACAGGGAATGGCTTTCCACTGCCAGAGGGCAGGGATGGATGGGATATTGGGAAGGAATTGTTCCCTGTGAGGGTTGGGAGGCCCTGGCACAGGGTGCCCAGAGAAGCTGTGGCTGCCCCTGGATCCCTGGAAGTGTCCAAGGCCAGGTTGGACACTGGGGCTTGGAGCAGCCTGGGAGAGTGGGAGGTGTCCCGCCCATGGCAGGGGGTGGGATGGGATGAGCTTTACGGTCCCTCCTAACCCAAACCATTCCAAGACTGTGTGAATCCAGGTGACTGAAGGCTGAGCTCACACATGATGGGATGGAGGCAAGGTGAGCTCTGCAGATGTGGTGGCCCAACCAAGCTCCTTCTCCCTGCCTGTGCTCTGGGAAGAGCTTGGTTCCCCCTGGGAAATATCCAGGTTCCCCCTGGATATTTTAGGCAGTGCAGCTAATGCAGGGGAAAGTGTGCCAGCTCCTGGGAACAGAGTAGCTTGTTAAGAGGAAATAGGTTTCATGATTTGCTTGGAAGCTTTGATTTCTCTCCTGGGATCTTTGCTCCATCTCTCCCCTGCTGCTGCCAGCAGATCTGGACCAGGGCTTCACTACCTGTGTGTTCCTCCCTTCCCAGTGACCCCCGCCTGGGAGAGGCTGTTCCTTGGCTCTGGGTGCAGGACACAGCATTAACATTTCTCTGGTAAAGAGATCCAGTTGGTTATGACCCTCCTGGAGGGAGGGAGGGAGCAGGGCTGAGCTTTTGTATTGCTGCTTTTGTCTCTGCCACAAAGCTGCCTGGGTTTCCTCTGCCAGTGGTTCAATGCCTTTCCTTTTCATCCAGTGGTTTTATTCCCCTTTAGGGAGATGGATTGCGATGGAGGGGATGTTCTTTGACTGGTGGAGTCGGTTGTTTCAAACACAACAAAAAAAGGAGAAGCGTCTAAGGCTGCTTCCACTTTCTTTTGTTGAGAAGAGTCTGTACATGTTTCTGAGCAGCTCCCCAAAGCAGCTCCAGTCTGGCAGGGAGCAGCTGCCTGTGCACGTGAGAGGCCCATTAAGATTCAGTGCTGCTTCAAACCTCCCATTTATGCTCAAAACAGTCTTCTAAAAAGCAGGAGGAGGAAAAAAAATCCACCAACTGCATTAAAAAGCAGCTTCCAAATTAGAATTGTTTGTTTCTCTCAGGAGAAACCGGAGCTGTTTTCCTGCATCCCTACAGAGCATCCTAATCCTGCTGCAAGCCTCTCCTGCTGCCAGGTGGCTTGATCTGCTGGGAAATTGGTTGGATGTCTGGTAGGGAAGAGGTTGGAGTCACCTTTTACAGGCAGGAAAGGCTTAAATGTGATGTGGCTGCAGGAAAAGAATGCTACAGTAATAAAGATCTTCAGCTGGGCCAGTACACTGACGTGAGAACACTGTATCTTATGTATGCAGTAGAAATTAATCTGGATTAATTTAAGAGAATAAACATTATTTCAGTCACTCCTTTTGGAATCAGAGAAGCTTTGTGTTTAATTGGCTTACAAAGTGGCTGTTCTCTGAAGGATGTTCGTGCCCATGCTGTCTGTGGAAGCGTGTGCTCCCAGCAAGTCCTTCCCTCTGTCCTTTGGATTTGCCTGGGAATAGGGCAGTTCTATTGGTAGTATTGTTCCATGGAAATGGAGAGAACTGCCTTCCAGGCTTGCCCTCAGCTGGTATGCTCTAGGAGGTGAGTGGTGCAGATCACACCTTCCACTGCAGCAGGTATTTAGAGTGCAGGAGCTGTTCCCTCCACCCTGCAGGAGAGGTTGGAAGAGTGAGGGAAAAGGCTCCAATGCCATCAGGAAGAAAGGGAAAGAGAACCCCGTGTTTGTATTCCCTTCTGCTAGGAGAACAAAGAGGGAACAAACACCACTTCACACTGGCTTTTACCCCGTGATCAAAGGCGCTTCTGTGTTTTATAACCGGCTCCAGGGATTTATCACCAAGACTTCAGGATTCTCAAGAGGATTATGTGCACAAAAGACAAGATTCCCTGGAGTACATAAAATTGGAGTTCTGAAAAGGATATAAACCTTCTGGTCTGGGGCTTTGCCAGCTTTAACTGCTGATGCTTTGGCAGACCCATGGATGCCTGGGACTGCAGTGCAGAGATCCTGGGAGGTTTTGGCCGAGGTGTACATCACCTGTAAAACTCCTAACAAAGGCAGGTTCCCTCTTGAGAATGGATTTGACTCACAGAAAAGGGAGGAGGAATCGCTAATGGTGTTGCAGCACCAAATGCAGCAGAGCACTGAAGATGCAGCTCTCCACTGAAAATCTCCCCAGGGAGTGCAGGTGCACAGGTTTGCCTTTAAAAGTCACCTTGGTGCAGTCTGTCTGCACTGCTGTGGCTCTGTGCTGGTGTCACTCTTGATTCTAAGTCACTTAGGCTTTCTAAAAATTTTCCCCTAGAAAAGCTTTAAATGGGTCTATATGCAGAGCAGGCTGCATGCTGCTTAAGGACTCTGACAGCAAATAATGATCTTAATAGGGCCCCCTGATACATATCAGGAGTCTTCTACTTCTTATGCTCTGTAGTTTGAAACTTGAGGGTGTTTGGGTTTTGGGGATGATTTTAATGCTTCCCCCAAGTGCTGTGACCACCTTTTGGTGCAGTGTAATTGAATTTGAGACAAACTGTCTTCTTTAAGATTGGTTTGCTGTAAAAATTGTGGTGATGCTGGAAGTCTTGCAGTGCTGGGGGGGTTTAACCCTTCACTCTCCCTAAGTCTGTACTAGAGATGAGCCAGTGGTGGAGATGCCACGGGTCAAGCACTGCTTAGTTTGGTGACCTGGCTGAGGTGGAAAGTTCTGTAAAATGGTATGGAGGAGCAAAATTCCTCCCCATAGGATGCAGCTGCACTCCCGGGAATCTGCCCCAAAAGGCTCTGCCCTCTGTAGCATCTCTCCCCTTCCCTAAGGAATTGAAATGAATTATGGCGGGTTTGCATTTAATATCAAATGTAAGGGTTGTGCTCTGACCTCAGGGAAGAGGACTTCTGCCAGAAATGGTGGTTTTGATGTCTTCTGTCAGCTCTCACAGGTCTCCCTGGGTGCACTAAGTGTGACAATGCCCTTCTGCCTCCCACATCTGCTCTGGCTGTCTGTGTGGAAAGCTGCCTCCTTCCCCAAAAGCAGAGTCAGTGGTTTTGGTCCTTAACAGCTCCCAGGTGAGCTGGTTCTCCACTGAAGCTTCTCCTGTGGCAGCAGAATTTCTTTTTTCTATTTTTTTTTTCTGTGCCAGTGCTCTGACACTTGCTATGGCCCATCATTCCAGCCCCTTATTTCCATGGGTTGTACAGCTTCAGCTCAGCTCTGGAGCAGCACAGGCTGGATTTTTAAGAGCTTTTCTCAGTGGCCCATTAGCTGTTTGCTATGTGGAAATAGTTGTTAAGCTGACAACAGGCACTTCTTGAAAACGAGGGGAAGACAAAATTGATGCTTTAAGAAGCGTTGTTGGAATGTTTATCTGCTTGAGCACATTATTGCAGCTGCTGTTGCTTTCCCAGCACATGTGGAAGGCTGCAAGAATCCCTCTGTTTTCTGCTGAGTGCTTCCCTTTGCATCTGGAAGAGGGAGATGCCATGGTGGGCAGAATTAATAGCATCAGTTGTTGAATGCTGCAGTTCCAACATGGCACAGATTATGGCATTTAAGTAGGTAGGATAAATATTAATTAAAATACATGGTCTGAAAAACTTGGAAAATCAATTGAGTTCCTCTAAGGAGCTTTCTTGTTGAGACTTTATTTTTAAATTCTTTCTAAGCCTTGCTGTCTTGCTGTGCTTGCTAAACTTCTGGGGGTTCTATGCTGCTGTATCTCTAAGCAAGTGCCCCAAAAACCCCCACAGTGATGGGGATGGGGAGTTGTGAATTTTAGGGAGGAACTTTAACATGCCTTAATATATATATATCTTGGGGGGGGCAAGGGGGAAGTGCAGGATTCTCAGGAAATTAATTTGACTTGCTGCCTAAAGGCTGTAATAAAAACTTGCCTTGTCCCTGTGGCTTTTCTGTGTTCCTGGCAAAAGGCATCGGTGTAACTGTGAATTTACCTGTCAGGGTCTGAGCAGCCAGGATGTTGATGATAAACTGCCAGGCTGAGGGATCTGTCTGTAGGGATTTTAAAATATTCCCAGGATAAGCAGGGCAGCAGGGACAGTAGTTCAGGTTTCATTCTCTTTGCTGTCTTTCTGGTAAAATCTCCACAAAAAGCTGCTGCTGTCTCGGAGTCACTGCTCTTTGTTGTCTTGAGGGAGCTGCCACAACCAAGGATGGAGCTGACTGGGTGTAGGGATGGGAAGAGCCAGTGTTCCCCCCAAAAAAACCACTAAGGAAGTCTGCATGCCTGAAAATCTCCTTCTTGAAACAACTGTTGGGCTTTCCTAAGGCTCCATCCTTCCCACTGGAACCTTTCCAACTTCTGTCTCTTCCTCAAAGACCTGCTCAAATGTGGATGGGCTTGTGCTTCCAGAGGGTTTAATGGAATTCCTCTGGCTAATGTGGCTCCTGTGTTGTTTCTGAGTGCACTGGGGATGTTGTGCAATTAGCTGGAAGCTGATTGCATCTCAGGTGTGTCACTGTGATGAGATAATTACAGGGGGGCCCTCAAACCTGTCAGCTGAATCCTTCCTGACAGGTGCCCCATCCGAGGTGTGTTGGATGTGCTGCCAGCTCCAGGACAGCTGGAATCTGCCTCCAGAGATAAGATTAGATGCTGGCTCTAAGCAGTGGTCAAAGGAAACCCTGCTCTGCTCTTTCCTTACAGCTGGACTTTCATCTAAATAAGAATGGAGCTTGGGTGAGCGTGGGTATGTTCTTCCTGCTAGAGGTGCTTGATCTTTCTCTTTGCCAAGCACTCTTCGAAACCATTCTTTAGGGAATCATAGAATCCTAAAATTATCTGAGTTGGAAGGAATCTTAGAGGTCATCTCATTTCATTCTACCCCTGCCATGGGCAGGGACACCTTCCACTAGCCCAGGGTGCTCCAAGCCCTGTCCAACCTGGCATTGGACACTTCCAGGGATCCAGGGACAGCCACAGCTGCTCTGGGCACCCTGTGCCAGGGCCTCCCCTCCCTCACAGGGTAGAATTTCTTCCCAATATCCAGGCTAAATCTACCCTCCTTCATCTTAAAGCCATTATGAAGGAGCAGGCTTTTCCTGGGAAGCTTGCTGTAGATGCTGTAGCTCCATGGTCATAATTTTATGTTTCTCTGGGCCCTCTACCTAAAGCCACTCTGTGCCCTGAGTGTTTTTGTTCCCTCTCATCACCTCCCTGGTGTGGTTTGCTTTTAGTTTTGGTTGGTTTTGGGAGATTTTTTGCCCATTTTGTTAGTCAGTGGTAGTCTTAATTGCAGATCATGAGCAGCATGGATTTCTCATCTCCTGGCTGCCTTGGTGCTGCTGCTCATGAGGCACTTGCTCTTGATCTGGCATTGCTGACGTCTTTAATCAGAGCAATTACAGCCTTGGCAAGCACAGTTTGCTGAATCAGTTGCCTCAAGCTTTGGGGTTTCTGTGCCACAGCTGAGCTCCCAGTGACTGTGTTTCCACTTGAAATCCTGTGGCATCCTCTAGCTGCCCTGCAGCCTTCTGCCCAGGGCTGATCACAGAATCCCAGCATGTCTTGGGTGAGAAGGGACCTCAAACTCATCTGATTCCCACACCCTGGCCTGGGCCAGGACACCTTCCACTATCCCAGGTGGCTTCAAGCCTTTCCAGCCTGGCCTTTGGGCACTTCAGGGGATGGGGCAGCCCACAGCTTCTCTGGGCTCTTTATCAATGTGGCTGAAATAGAATTTTTTAAAAATTGTGGGGAAGAGATAAGAGCACTTTCAACAATTTTACAGCTGAAAGAAATGACCATGTTCATGGACAACTTGCATAAAGCAAATTGAGTAGTCAAGTGCATGTGCGGCTTTTTCTGGAAGTGATTAGACTTTTTTCTGGAAGTGATTGGAGTAATAAACCTCCTCCTGTCATCAGCTCTTTATGTGAAGAGACAGCAGGTAGTGCTTCTGGAGGTGAACAATGCAGCACTGAGCCTGAAGCTGCATTAACAGGCTCATGAGAGATGAATGATTTCAAAGAAGAGAACTTTTCTGTATTGTTTTTCTTTAAAGTTATTTTCAGTCCAAGAGGATGTTTAGGTGGCGGCTCTGAAGGTAGGACACTACCTGGTGTGATCCCCTGGACAACAGGAGGTCCAGACCTGTTGCCACCAAGCAAAGCCTGCAGTGAGGGACCCTCAGGAGTGCTAAGGCTGAGAGAGACTTTAGGTAGACTCCAAAACCTGCTGGTTTTGGAGGGCAAATATGTTTTCCTCTGCTTGTGGTAAACCCTACTCCAAGATGACATGGACAATATGGACATGCCTGCTGGAAGTGCTTGGTTAGCCTTCTCCACCGCACTGTACAAGCTTGGTGCCTCTATTACATTTAATATTCCTTTTAAAATTTTTTATTCTCTGACATCCAGGACCTCTGCTTTCTTTTCAAGATGCTAATTCTTTGAGCTTCTGTAGTCATCTTCTCTTAAGCTACTGCTACTTGTGTTCACTTCTGCACCTTTAAATCAGCTGCCAAGTGTCTTTTCATAAAGCTGGAGCCTCTCTCCAGATCGGCATTATTTCGAGATTAGATACTATCTGCTGATCAGCTGACTGATAGTGTGTGGAGTGGGCTCTTTTTTTAGCTAAAGCCAACACTTTTCTAAAAATATTTCTGCTTGAACATTAAGCATCAAAGGATTTTTGATCACTGGGATTATTTAAGCATGGTACAGTGTTATCTTCCTGGGATTTCTCCTAAACTTCAGAGGAAGCTTCACAGTGGTGTTTGTAGTTAAAAAGTGGATGCTGCACGTGACAAGCTGAAAGGCTGAACCCCCCCGTGACCGTGATGGGTTTCCCTGATCTGTCGCCCTGGATTTAGTGAAAGGCTGGGAAACTTGACATTCGTGTGGTGAATGCACAAGTCCTTCTTTCAGTGAATTTGTTTTTTGGTGGATTTTGCCCCACTTTTGGGACAGTTATGAGTTGTGTTTAAAAAAAGACTGTCCCCTGATTGTCCAGAGGTTATGCATGAAATGACTGAAAATTTTCTTAGCAAGTGCTTTTAGCTGACAATTTGTATCTTGCTTGTTCCCTTGTTAGAATGGCTGGGACAGTCTCACTTTGTGGGACTGCCCTGCTTTCCTGGTTCCTGGATGTGACCGTATTTGGTTCTGTTTGGATATGCCTCTGTCTAGCAGCCTGATCTCCTTGAAGTTTTCTCTATTTAGCCTTCTCCAACAGTTTCCGTTACGTGCAAATTTAATAATAGCTTAGTTTCAGTTATCATAAAACAGGTTAATCCCAAAATATGGGGGTATAAGATTGGGGTAAATAACCCCCAGGTTTCCCTATCCCTGGAAGTGTCCAAGGCGAGGTTAGACTGGGCTTGGAGCAACCTGGGATAGTGGAAGATGTCGTGGAATGACATGAGCTTTAAGGTACCTTGCAACCCAAACCACTCCATGATTCTGTGATTCCCTGGACATATCCCCTTCAAATGCTGATTCCCTGTTTGATAATGAAGCTTTGTGACCTATTAACTGATTTAAGTTTGTTTTATAGCTTATGTTATTCTAACAAATCACCTGAAATAGTGGTGCTTGACTCCGTTGCTTCCCAGACCTCTGGTGCTCGGAACAGCTGAGATCTCTCATTCCAACTTATGAATAAAAACCATGTTATCTTAATGAAGCTCCACATAATTAATATCAATAAATATTGCCATCCTTTAAATATTTCTTAATTTGGTTTCATCCTGACCTCTGCAGTGCCTCTAGGATTGATTCTGATGGTCTATAATATATTGAGCTGGAGACTGGATGAAAAAGGAGGAAGCGGTGGGAGATTTGTCAGGAGATAAGAGATCACTGGAGGGCTGAAAGGGTTTCAGGGGAATGTGAAACTGGGGCAGACTTACCTGGTGACCTTTTTGAGGCAGCAGAGGACATGAATGTATTTAAAAGCTGATGTGGCACTTGGGGACACAATTTAGTGGTGGCATTGGAAGTGCTGAGGTAATGGTTGGACTCTGATTTTAGGGGCCTTTTCTAGCCTAAATGATTCCATAATTCCGAGAGGAGATGGTTTGCTGACTTCTAAGCCACAGAAAAGACTGAGATAAGATATTGTTGGGACACCCTTCCAGCTATTTTTTTCCTTATAAAATAGATGGGGGGGTGGGAGCAGAGGAGGAATAAAATCAAATAAATTGGAGCTGCTGTGGCCAAAAAGTTCACCTTTGTAGTGGAGACCTTTGGGAGTTTCTGATAGAGATAGCAGTGAAATGTTGGGAATTAGGACATTGATAGAGGGCTTGAGACACAGCCCTGTCAATATTGGGGTGTTTCCCTGTAGAATTCATTGAAATGGCTGCTGGGGGTGCAAGATCTGGGAGGGTTTATATGATGTGCCTGCTGCTGAAATGGTTTGATTCCCAAGAAGATCTTACATGTTATTCGAAATGAATGGCCCCAAAATAAGTGGAAAATCCACGACTCTTTCTTTGGAGGTGCAAAAAAGCACGGAGGAGATTGCCAGGGATGTCAGCCCCAAGGAGGTAAGGCGAAAGGCAGTGCCTGTGCCTGCCTACACCCAGGAGAAATAATCTGTGGATTATTCCTGGCATACCAGAAATAGCATCACTCTTGCAAAGATTCCTTAAGCTCTTGTGAAGTTGTCTGGATGTTGAACTATTGGAGGTTCCCCCCCTCCCTTCTCAATGAATATAAACTAGGAATGATAGAGGTGATTTGCATCAAATCCCTCCTTACTTTTCCTTCTCCCCTTTGTGAAGATTACATGTCTCATATCACTCACTCTGGGCTTTCATCCCCAGGCCCTTCAAAAGAGCCTTCCTTGAATCATGGTATTTGTGGTTGTCTAGCACTTTTTTTTTTTCTTTTTTTTTTTTTTAGGGAAAATATTCTTGCTTTGACTTTTGTTAACTTCTCGTAACTTTGTTCCCTTGGCTATGCTGGGTCTGAAATTTTCCCCTTTGAAGGCATAAGCTGGTATTTCATTAGTTTGGCATTTGCTTTGTCTATGCATTAAAAGATTAGTGGGATTGCTTGCTTTGAAGCAAAGGCTGCCTTCCAGTTCAGCTGTCGCTCCTGATTTTCCTGCCCAGACAGAAGTCCATGCACAGGGAGGGGGAAGCAGCTTTAGAGCCATTTTTGGTAAATTCTGACCAAAAAAATAAAATAATTAGATAAGACTTTGCTGGGGAAGCTTTGGAAATGTCTGGGTGGATGTCTGGCACTGCTCCCCTGGTAAGGGTTTAATGAGGAAGGAGCTTAATGACAATACCAAAGCTCAGGAGCAGAAGGACTCACCGTAGATATTCTCCTTCCAGCCACCATGACTGCAGGATCAAGCCATGACAGGGCTCCCCCCCTTCCTACAGAGGTTATGAGCACTGACTCCTCCTTATACATTCCAATCATGCAAATGCCTCCCAGAAGGTTTTGGTGATACCGACTAGGTCAAATTTATGCTCTGTAAATGAGCAATTCCCATTTCTCTTGTTTATTACCCAGGTTTCTCACATCGGGGTAGAGGCAATTACAGAATTTTGTCTAATTCCTCAGTGACTTGATTAATGTTGTTCTTGACATCTTGGTTGCTTTGTGCTAAATGACGAGTCATTTGTTGTCTCTTCCCTTCCTCCTCCTTCCCCTCCATTCTTTCTCCTTTCATTTTTGCTTCTCCTGTTTAAAATCTTCCCTTTCCCTCTTGCAGGCTCCCAGAGGAGCCCACTAACCCACCCTGTTCCCCACAACCCCTTGTCTGCCGCAGGTTACCTGAAACTTTCTCTCTTTTTTTTTTTTTTTTTTCCTTGTCCAGATGACTTTCCAGGATGCTCCATGTGGGATGTGGTACCTTGTGGTGACTATCATAGAGCCATGGAATGGTTTGGGATGCAAGGGACCTTTAAGGATCATGAATCCAACCCCATCCATGAGCAGGGACACCTTCCTGTAGATCCAGGGACATCTCCCACTTGACCAATATTGGAATTATTTCTGTTGCTTGTAACTCTTTACAAATTTTTCTGATTTTTTTTCCTGCCTCTTTGTAACTTAGTGGTGGAGTTTTTTTTTTTTAAAACCTGAGCTGGCTCCTGACCTGGGTGAACTGCTGCTTTAAAAAGCTCCCCCTGGGGAAATCCTCTCTCTAAATGCACACAGGTGGTCAGAGCAGCCTTGATCTTAATGCACCACGGAATTATGACCAGAAACTAGGGCAGGCATGGGAATAGGAGCTCTGGCTCCAGCCAGGGAATGCAGAGCCCAGTTGGAGACTGCCTTGCTTGGAATGCTGGGCAGCTCTGAGTGCAGAGATGAGAAACCTGCTGAGTGGTGGCTGAAGGACACTTCTGGTCCCCCACTGTGAGTACAGATCAGTGACAGGCAGGGGGGTGCAGACACCTTGGTCTGGTGGTTTCCATTTCAGGATGACAACCTGAAGTATTCCCTGTTCAGGGAAGGACAGATTTGTGAGGGAAGGGAGATGGAAGCATTCCAATCCGAGGTGAAAGAACCTAACATAGCTCCTGTTAATGCATGGATTTGTTTGGGTACTGGCTGGAAGAGATGAAAAACACTGACAGATAAGGAGATCCTGGGTCCAGAGCCCTCAGGAAGGGGAGAATATCTGAGGCTCCATAGGGGACAAATCAGTTTGGCTGTTTTTCCCATGCCAGGAATGCTTGTCAGAAGAGAAAGACCATTTTTTGCTGATACCTGACCTTTTCTTCTGCTTGCTTTTCTCTCTGGACCTGCATCACCTGGAGCTGGAAGATTTGTTGAGTTCAGTGTTTTTGGCAGGAAACCAAATGAGGTGGGCCTGGGATGGTTATGTAGGTCCTGTGGGCTGAAAAACTTCCAGGCAGCCCTAAACCAAATCCTTCTAGGCCTTCTTAAGATGCAGGTGAAGAGCTTGCTTTCTTGAGTTTGGAATTCTGGTCCTCCACCTCAGCGCGTAGAGCAGTTCTTCTACACCGTAGAAAAGCCTGGTACAGCTGCTCCCGTCCTTCCCAAAATTTGAGATTGGGAATCTGCAAATGCTGCCGTGTCCAGGGAATCTCTGCTCTGTTCCTTTCTTCTAAAGTAGCCAAATGCAAGAGATAGAGCCCTTGAAGGCTGCTCAAAAGATGGAGTGGCTTCTTCAATGTAGGTGCCAGGAATACTTTTTCATGGAAGACTTCGTAAAAACCAAGATTTTATCTTCTGCAAATTAATCCAGCCAGAACAGCAGCAAAGAGAATCCGACCCCAGAGTGGCAAAGTTGCTCTTTTCCCCTCAGACTCTGACAGATGGTGCAGATTAGTCTTAAGTTAATACAAGGCTTGTCAGCTGCCCTGGGGTCTCAACATCTGGGTGTAAATGTCAGGCACATCCACTGGATAAGTCTAGACACCCCCTGAACTGCTTTCTTCTGAGGTAAAACCATGAATTTCAAATGTTCCTCTCCAGATATTCCACCTTAGATTGCTGTTCTCCCCAGTGGGAAAAAGTCAGTTCTGCAATTTCTTCTTTTATGGCCTTGTGTTCATCACAAGGCTGGAGTCAGCATCCTGCTGCACTGCAGCTTCCTTGGAGATATCCCTGATCCTTTTCCAGTCTTGCTGCCACTGGAGAAGAATCAACTGGTCTGACACAATCCCTTCTGTATCTTTAAAGTCTTTTTTTTTTTTTTTTTCCCCTCAGCTTGTGCTCTGGCAGTTGGAGCCTTTTTGGCACAGGGATTCGGGGACATAAATTCCAGATGAGCACATTTGATTCCCTCAGACCATGATAATGGAGAGATGATTCACACCTACAGCTTTGGGAAGAGATGTGCTCAATATTGATCCCAGAGGATGTGCCATTCCCCAGGAAGCAGGAGAAGCAGAGCAGATCCATGTGGAGCCCCAGGGGCATTCTGGGAGTTGGGAAAAGCATCTGCCTTTGAGCCAGGTGCCTGTTGACTATCACGTTGCTCATGCCCACCTTGGTGTTCAGCTCCAGGGGAGGATGGAGAAGCTCCTATCCAAGGCAGAGAGCTGCTCCAGGAACAACACTGTGGAATATCCTGAGTTAGAAGGATTGAAATCCAGCTTCTGGCCCTGCACAGGACTCCCCCAAGAATTCCCACAGCGTGCCTGCAGAACTGAGATGCCTGTGGGCTTCATCCTGTGTCTATCCTGAGTCCAGAGCATTTCATAGCTGAAAGAGTTGGAATAAACAAGCTCACTTACAAACATGTTGCTTGTCCTAGCCATGCTTGACTAAATCCTTCCCTGACTTTCTACTGACTCCACTTTTCCACAAGTCCATGCAGATAAGAGCTCAGGAGTACCCCATCCCCAGGGAGCTGTAATCAGCCATGAAAACCCATCTATCAGAGGCCAAATTTTATTTTTAGCTCTCAGCTCATAGAACTTTTACATGCCCTTACCTTGCCCTGTTGCAGGTCTATTCCCAGAGGAGGTGGAGGACACGGGGCAGTGAAACTGGGTGTTGTGTTCTCACTATGAAAGAGAGACTAAAAATAGCTTGGAGGATTTGTGGAAAATCCTGTGTTGCTGAAGCATCTTTTGATGTCTTTTTATGTCAGTTTTTTCATTGGGTTTTTTTTCTTTGTTGAGAATTGTTTCTGCTGAGACCTTGGGAGATGTTGGAGCAGTGACCTCAGGGGCAGAAAATCAAGCATTGCACTGAAGAAGCATTTCCAGAGCTTCAGTGGATGTAGGAATGTGCATCCCTGTTAACTACGGAGGCACAGGAGATGGGATATCCCAATATCCTGGGCTCCAGCTCTGTGTGATTACAACACCTGGCCCTTGGATCTGAGCCCTCCAGTTTTTTTCCCAGGTGACAGGAATCTTGTGCAGTGTTTTGACAGCTGAAACAGCCTGGAATAACGAGCTGGAAGGAATGTTGTCTCTCCTGTCCTCCTCTCATTTGGAGAACAAGATGTATCATGGAGCAGGTGAGGCTGGGGCTGTTTGTTCAGGGCTGCTGTTTAATCAGGGAGCTCTTTCCAGGGTCCCTTCCTGGTTTTGTCACACCCTGACAGCCAGATATGGTTTTCCCACTTGGCTTTGGCTCAGCAGAAGGAGAAGCACCCACTAAATGTGGCTCAGGTTTGATTGGTGCAACCATTTTTTGCACCCAGTAAATGTGGCTCAGGTTTGATTGGTGCAATATTTATTTTATTTTTGTTTCTAGAGTTGCTTTAATGCTTCCAGAGCTCTCTTTTGCAGGGTTTTCTGCTCTGCAGCTGTAATGCTGCTGTCTTTATTTCTGTTCTACATACCAGGCCTTCAGCAGGATTTTCCATTTGAATGGCTGCAATTTTAAACTCTTTTATCATTTTTATGGGAGTTCAGATATAGCTCATAAAAATCATTGCCAGGGAGAGCAGTGAATTTCAGTTTACATCCATTCACAAGTGGGTTTGCCTCGAGTTAACACCAAGAGTTGACAAGAACTGGAACGTAAAACTATGTTGGCCATGGATAGCATAGTAAATGCCTGGAGAATTAGAATAATAGGAAAAAATACAGGATTTAGGATTTGTTGTGGTTCATCCTCATGATAGCACACTTGTCTGTCTTTTCAACATACAGAATATTTTGGTATAGGAAGGACCTAAAAGCTCATCAGTGGACAGCCAGCGATGCTTGGCTTGTTGCAAAATAATCCCCATGGAGGAAATCCTGCAAGCTATGAGTTTCTTTTCTCCTCTTCCAACAAAAACCTTGGGTGGGTGTATAAAAGGAAGAGGCTGGATGTGGGGAATGACCACCACAAAGGGCAGCCATCAACCTGTCCCATCCATAAAGTCACAAAAAACCCCAGCCCCGTGCAAGTTGCATTCCTTGAATATCCTAACGTGGAGTTGAGAATTATCTCTGTGGGATCACAGTTAAAATATTGAGGATAACCAGGAAAGGCAGCATGCATGCCCTTGTTTCTCTGCTTCCTTTCAGTGTAACATTTCAAAGGTGTTTTGTTCCTGAGACACCTGTTCCCAAAGGGAATATGTGTGTCTTTTGGTGTTCTCCGGGCTCCTTTGGTTAATTGCAGGATTTCTGTCTGGTTCAGCCCCCCGTGTGTAATGGTGCAGAATGTTCTTTATCTGGACTGTACAGTTAATTCTGAGCATCACTCTCAAAGAAAATACAAATAAATGCAGTTATTTTGGGTGGAAAGCAGATTTGTGTGTGGCAGGGAAGTGCCAGGTCATGATTTAACTCCCTCTCTGTTCAGAACAGCAGATCAGTGATAGTTCCACTCCACTCTCAGACTGCTTCTGGCTGAGTACAGGGTCTGGTTTTTTTCATCCTTTGCTCCTGCAACCATCTAGCAGCCACTAGAGAGGTGGTGGATGTCCCAGGAATGAGATGGTCTTTAAGGTTTCTTCCCATTTGTGGGATTTGTGATCCCACAAATCATCCAAATTATTCTGGGATTCTCTGGAGGGATCAGACTTGTGCCTTCTAAAGCAGCAATTATGTCCTGCTGCACTTCCTCTTTCCAGTTAATGATGGGCTGATTTTCAAAGGAATGAAATTGGTCTCTTGCAGAGCCTGGTGAACAAGGTGAGCCAAAATCACAGGGATCTGGGATTCCTGTGTGTGACTTTATCTGCTGGGATTCCCCTGTGGCCCTGCTCCCATCTGCTGTTGGATGCTTTGCATTACGAGGCTGTCCCAGCCCATGGGCTCCTGCAAATCCCTAGCTGGACACGGACACACAGCAGATGAGCCTCAACTGCTGCTTTGGAATGGGCTTTTTCCTAGGAAATCCTGGAGCTGGGCTCACACTGTGCTGCACCAGGGCCATGTCTCACAATGTGTTGTCCCCAGCCTGACTCCTGACCCTGGGTGACAGCTGCCCAGTCTGTGAGGAGCTGGCTTCTGGAGAGAATACCAGCAGATGGTGCTGAACATGCACTGACCAGGATGTGGAGAGGCAGGAAAACCCTTTGTCCTGTCCCTCCAGCAGTGCCTGTTTACCTGGAGTATAGTGATGGGGCTGGAGTTGGGCTCCGTCTCTTTGGGGGATGGTCCTCTGCACATCCTTCCAGGTGCAGGAATCTCTCACACAGCCACCAGCTCCATGTTGGCAATTCCTTTTGTGTCCCAAGACCTTTTGCTGGATGGAAAAATCACTTGGAACTTGCTTGGTGGGTTTTTTTTGTTTGGGTTTTTTTTTTTTGATTGTTGGGTTTTTTGGTTGTTTTGTTTGGTTTGAGTATTCTTTTTTTTTTTTTAGAGGAGTGAAAAATAAGCTGTGCTTACAGAAGCATGAGTCAGTGGCAGTGCAAGCAATTTGCAGGATTGTTTGCTTATCAGCAACCCGAATCTGCCCCAGTGCTGGGTTTTTTCCTGCTCTGACAAGTGTTTAGGAGTCAGATCTTGTGACTTTTGCTCTGATAGTCACCCAAGACTTCTAATAATGAAACAACCATGACAACAGCACAGCTTTCCCTCAGAGGAGCCTGTGGAGCAGCTCTGGTGTAACATCTGCGCAGCAACTGCTGGAGAATGTCAGGGTATTTCTGTAATCGATGACTTCCATGCAGTAATTTTGGCTGATGATCACTTATTCCATAATATCATCCTTGGAGGGAATGATTTCACAGCAGATATTTTTCTGGGGACTATTAAGACTTTTTTTCCCCCCAGAGACTCCATGAAAATGATGCTGTTGTAATGTGACCCATGCAGCCACATTTATTTCTGGGACAAACCATGGGATCACAGAATGGTTTGGGATGGAATGGACCTTAAAGCTCATCTCATCCCACCCCCTGCCATGGGCAGGGACACCTTCCACTATCCCAGGTTGCTCCAAGCTCCATCCAGCCTGGCCTTGGACACTTCCAGGGATCCAGGGGCAGCCACAGCTTCTCTGGGCACCCTGTGCCAGGGCCTCCTCATTGTCACAGGGAAAAATTTCTTCCTAATCTTCAATGTATGGTGGGACAAGTTTTCCAGCTGCAGAACCGAGAAGCTGTGTTTGTTTCCAAAGTAATCCACAGCCTTTAGAGGGACTGTAAAATCATCACTGAGGAAGTTACTGTAATTCTGTCCTTTTGGCATGTTTCATTGTCACTTTGGGGCAGGGAGAGAGGTGTAAATGCGGGGCAGAGCCTGTGCATCACCAGTGTTTGTCTTTATAGGGCCTCAGCTCATATCTCCTTTCCTATCTAAGGCTGATTTCTCCAGGTCAGATTTCCTGTCCCCACACATGTGGTTAACTTAACCACCAATAATGGGTGATGGACACATCCTGGTTTTTCACCCTCTGGAGTGGATTTGCCATAGAAAGGGCCTCCTTCATCACTCATGAGGTGTGGATGGGTAATGCCAAACCCTTTGGAGAGCCCCTTGAAGAGGGAATCATTCTTTCCTGGACACCAGTGGAATGGGAGGGAGCTGCATGGCTCACTAGGTGAATTCCAGAGGCTGAAGTTTATTCCTAGTGAGAAGCCTCCCCTGTTGCTTGGGAATCTTGGGTTCTCATGTGGTGTTTTGCCTGTGAAGTGCTGAATGCATCAGATCCATTTGAACGTGCTTGATCCCACAAATCAGCACCTGCTCGACAAACTCCTGGAATGAGCCTTGACATGTGTTTTATTTTTGGGTGCAGAATAAGGGAGCCATTCATCTCGAGCTGATTTGCAAGGATAAACTGGAATGGGAGAGCAGCGCTGACTGAGCTCAGTGTTCCTCGGATGAGTTCAGCACTAATCTCTATTAATGATTTAGCACAACCATTGAAAACATGGGAAGTCTGCTGCTGAGGAGAATTCTGATGTCCTGGCTGACTTCAGTCTCCAGGCATGAAGTGTCATCTCTGCTTTGAATATTTTTGTCTCTTTATTGGTGGCAATGGACAAATGCATACCTGGTTGGCTTATGCATTCCCCTTCCATCAAGGATGCATCTTCCTTGCTCCAAACCCCTCCTGCTCTCTGGGACACTTATCTGGAAGGACAAATCCTGGTATGGCTCTGGCTTGTCTGTTTTTTTTTCTGGCAGGCATGGTGAGGCCCTGGCACAGGTTTCCCAGAGGAGCTGTGGCTGTCCCACCCGTGGAAATATTCAAGACTGAATTGGAGGGCTTGGAGCAACCTGGTCTAATGGAAGGTGTCCCTGCCCATGGCAGGGAGTTGGAGCTAGGTGGTCTTTCAGATCCCTTCCAATTCAAGTCATGTTGGAATGTCTATGGATTCCTCTAGAAACGTGTCTTGCACCACTGGGAATTTTGGGAATTGCCCAAATTTTTTGCTGCTGTGAGTTCTGTCCAACTTGCTGCTTCTCAACTGCATTGTTGAAAAAAGTGTGGGTGGCCTCTGGAAGGAAATCAGGGGTTGGCCTTGGCCTGGAGAATGGCATCTTCCTGGGGAGGAAAGGGAGACTGCAGCTTCCTCCCAGAGGGATCTTGGCTCCAGGACTTTGTGGGAATGCATGGTGGTGCAGGGAGGAGGGCCGCTGGCAGGGTGTCCCTGTAGTCTAGGGAAGGGCAAGGAGACTGGCATCAACCAAGGCATGGATCCATAGCCAAGTCTCCAAGTCTGCTCCTCCCCCAGAAGCAGCTCTGTGCTCTCTCAGGAGAACAGATTTCCACATGTCCATGTTTTAGATCCCCAGGGATTGCAGCACTTGAGATGATCGCTTGCTGCTGTGTGCGTTCTGCTAGCCAGTCACGAGCAGGGTGGTGGTTTATTTTCTGAATTTTAAAGGGTGTTTATGCACTGGAGGATTCAAAATGAATAATTCTGGCTGCTCTAAAGCCATTAGCTTCTTTCAGCGAGCAGCCTTCAAAGAAAATGTTGCTGTAGACAAGCCATTAGGGAAGTAGATGAAATACTCAGGGGCTCAGATAGCTGTGAAGGGACCAGTCCTGCAGTTCCTGATCTCATGTAGCCTCTTCCACAGGGAAATCAAGTTTTCCTATAAAGCTACCCATCAGATGTCAGAAGCTGGCATTTGTGCCTTTCTGAAGTGTCTGTGGTACATTGGAAGCTCTTCTTGAAGCAGGGCTCCAAGGCTTGGTTAGAAATGCACCGAGGTTAGGGTGCATCCAATTGGAGCTGCTGAGGCTAAGTGGAGACCTGCCTCTCTGTTTGCTGTGATGTTCCAACTTTTGACCCCAAATTTTGGCCTGACCTTCAAAAGGAGCATGATTTCCCCCCGCCCCGATTGTGAGTGTGAGGAGTGACAGGGCTGTGGGATGGAGAGGATTGAACCTGCTGGCTCTGGAGAGAAAGATTTCCCTGCCTGTGCCTCAGAAGGGATACTGAGGCATTAAGCAGCTGACTTGGTTTTAAAAAAAGCCCAAAAAACAAATAACAAAAAAGCTGTTTGAAGATTTGTTGTGCCTTGCCTGTCCTTGCACAAAGCTTTGTACATCTGTTTCACTGCAGGGCTGAACTCTGATCCTCCATGGATGCTCAGGATTGGATTTCTTTACATCCTGGCTCCAATTGTGCTGCCAAATCCGACTGTATTTGGCTGTCTGGGCTGCCATGATCTGTTAGAGTCGGGATGAACACCACTCTGATGCCTCCAGCCTGGGTGTGCTGCAGGCTGCTCTGGTAGCTCAGACAGAGCTCTCTAGGTGCAGAGTCACAGCCAGGAGCATCAGACACTCCATGTTTATTGTGAGTTATTCCCTGTGAACAATATCCTGTCTGGGCAAAAGGGGTTTGCTTTTGATTCTGTGTGAGATGCACCTCGCAGCTGGCTGCAAAATCAGTTATGCCTGGTACTCGGGAAGGAAACACAGCTCGAAGTGTCCAAGGCCAGGCTGGATGGAGCTTGGAGCAACCTGGGAATAGTGGAAGGTGTCCCTGCCCATGGCAGGGGGTGGAATTGGATGAACTTTTGGTCCCTTCCAGCCCAAACTACTGTGATTCTACTCTCCTGAAGGTGCTGTTGGAGGAGTTTCTGTCTCTTAGCCCTTGTACCATGGCAGCAGATCCTCCTAAAAAATTTGTCCCCATCTTTCAGGTCCTCCCATAGTGGGTGTGAAGGTGCTTCCACTGAGGGCCACCCAGCTGTGCTTCTCACCTGGCTCAGGAGGTACAACTTGCAAACCCTCCTGACAAGAGATAGGACCATCCATTACATGGGGATTCAATCCCAAATCCTTTTTGGGGACAGATGTGGGGCACAGTTTGACAGCAGTAGCCTGGCTCTGTTATTGTGCCACAGCAGAGAGGAGCTGTTCAGAGTCTGGCTGGAGCATTGCAAACACATTTGGAAGAGGAATTGTGATTTATGATGAAGCTGCACAGACCAGTGTGACTGCAGCATTTCGCTGCCTCTCTATGTACTCATCTCCTGGGTTTCTTTGTAACTCCTCCATGTTTTATTTCACGTTCCACCTTCCCCTGTTGAGCCTGGCAGTCTGGAAACAAGACTCTGAGCGGGTTTGGCCAACCAGAGTCAATTGGTGCCATTCCTGAGTCATTTCGGGTATTCTGCTGGTCACTACACTCTTACTACAGCCCTTCAACTAGGTATGAGCTTGTAGCAGCCTGTGAGGGTGGGATATCCCTTCCTTGGGCTTGGAGTTCAGGGAATGAGCCAGTCTCTGTGCACTTGACCTGGCCAAGACCACTGTGAAGGCCAAACTCCAGGACGGCTTTGGCTTGTTCTGCCTCTCACTGCATCATATCCTTGTTTTGGCAGTCTCCCTGTCTGGTTATCCAGCCTGAAATTCTCAAGGGCCAACGTCTCCTAATGGAGATCAGGAATCTGGGTCACTGCTTATGGGCTGAAGGGTGGAATTAAGCAGCACTTGTTTGATAAGCTTGCTCCCTGTAATGAGAAAACATCTTGGTGTGATGCAAAAGGTGCCTTTGAAGCCTCAAGAGATTCTGGAGAAAGGCAAAATGGGGAGGGGGGTGGATCTAATCCTAAATTTAATTGGCATGAGGGAGTTACCTTTTGTGTGTGAGGATTCTGTGCCAGCGTGGTGGCTGTGCTGTGATTATTACAGGACTGAGTGACGCTGGCTCTGTGTTCCCTTTGCCATCGGCCATGGGCGAGTGCCACTTCCCTCTCATTCTGCAGGTCAGTATTTTCCTCAGGGATTGGATCATATTTCAGCACCAAGGTTCTCAAAGTGCATGGATGACAATTTGCCTGTAAACTGACGTGGCCTTGGCAGCAGAAGGAGCACCATCAACTGAATTGAATTTCTGTCTGTCTGTGGGTCTCGGTGCATTGAATCCTACAATATTTTGGGTTGGAAGGAACCTTAAAGCTCATCTCTTTCCAGCTCCTAGTTGGATACCTTCCATTAGCCCAGGTTGCTCCAAGCCCTGTCCAACCTGGCCTTGAACACTTCCAGGGATCCAGGGGCAGCCACAGCTTCTGTGGGCACCCTATGCAGAGCCTCACCAACCTCACAGGAAGAAATTCTTTCCTAATATCCCATCTAACCCTGCCCTCTGGCACTGCCTCTCTCCTTGCCCAAGGTCTCCTTGCCCAAGGTCCAGGTTGGCCAGCAAGCCTTTTGACTGTTCATTAGAGTCAGCATCCTCCAGACTGAGCTCTTGAAATCTGCCCTGTTCTTGTTTCTTTGTAAGAGTTTGGAGTTTCAGGTAAGTTAAATGTACCTTTTCAAAAGTTTTGAGCAGTACTTTGTCAAGAGGAATGAATAATGAATGTGCAGTGTGGGTTCACCAGAGTTCATAAAATATTTGCAATTCCCTCATCATCCCTGGAGTTCACACTGACTCAGGAGCCTAAACCAGAGGCCAGGTTTTAAAAGCTTTTGTGCTTACAAAAAACAGTGCTTGCCTTTGGTCATCATATCTGACAGCTGAATTGTTTTTCCAGTGGAAAGGGTCATTTTTATAGCCAGATATAGCAGATGTGAGCTCTGGCCGTAGGCAGGGCAGCCTTAAGGTGTCAGAAGTTTTATTTCTGGGTTTTAAGTCAAGAGGAATTATGGAGGTGAGCGGGTTCTAAGACTACCCGCTGTAGAAGCAGGTGTGGCTCTTGAGGGGAAGGTGGATGAATGCAGGTGCTGGAGCTGATACAGAAAACTGAGAGGTAAAAGTGAACATCTGTGTGTGCAATTCCTGACCCTGCTAGTGGAGGGGAGAGATGGGCATGGTGTCTGCTGATGGTGACACCAGCATCCCTCACTGCCACCTCCTTGGCCAAGGAAAAGGCAGTGCTGCAGCTCCTGCCAACATTTTGGGTTGCCCTGGCCAACCTCAGCCCTGGTTTACTTTCTTTGCCTGAGTTCAGCTTCCATGAGTTCATTTGGGTACAGTTCTAGTGAGTGTTGCACTTTCTTGCATGGGTTTTTCTGTGTTTTACCAGGAGACACTGCAGACTGCACCTGTAAGCAGCACTCTGTAAAATCCAGTTTTTGAAGGCAGAGAAAGATGTGCACATCTTAATTCTACATCTGTTTAATTGTTGTCTGCTGGCAGAGAGCAGACTTGGGTGCAGGACCTCAGCTCTTCACACAGGTGCTGTGAGGGCTCCCTGTGTGCCTCTCTGTGCATGTCTCCAGTATCGACCCCTTATCACCCTGTGCCAGCTGTGGTGCAGCTGGACCCAAATCCAGAGCACTCTGCAGTGGGAGGTCTCTGGGATACCTCTGCAGCTTCTCCTCCCTCGCTGCTGGCTGCCTCCCTGTGGGACTAAACCAGGCTGAGTATCCCTTGGCCAAGCATAAATCCCTCTTCTTTCAGCAGCTCCCACCAGCCCCAGCCCTCTGCCACTCCTGCCCCAGTGCTGCTGCCCAGCCTCGCTGCCTTTCTGCTTCAGTGGCTTCAAACAAAAAGCCCTCTGTGCTTGTGTCTCTTGTCTTAATTTTAACAAAATTGTAACAAAAGCATGTTCTGCCCGTGCTGCAGTCAGAGGATGAGGCAAGAGTGAGCACAATAAGAGCACAGGGGCCAGGCTATCCCTCCGGTACTGCATTTAAGTAAGTAAATAAATAAAATAAATTTATTTAAACAAATAAATAATAAAAAATAAATAGAGGCAGTTAAATGCTTTACATGCCAGAGAGCATCTCCAGAGGAGGCTTCCCCTCCTGCAGGTCCAAGGGGTCTGGGAACTCCTGGCAGGACAGGAAACATTCCCAGCAGTGCTCACAAGCCTTGAATGCTCGAAGCAGTGGCACTGCTGGGCTTAAATGTGGCTCTTGCTAATGATGCCTCCCTCCAGAGGGCTTTTCCTCTGTGATGCTGTTTGAGATTAATGATAAGGGCTGATTGTCCTCACTGGGGTGGTGCATGGTCTATTCAAGTCTGCTCTTATTAAGAGTGATGCTGGTAAGCCAACTCCTGCCCAAGCATCAGCAAGAATTTGTAGAAAACTGGACCAAAACCTTGAGTGGGCTTGGAAGCTTTGTGACTTCTGGGGCAGCAAAATCCTCAAATGGCAAGTAATAGGGTAGTATTTTTCACTCAAAGTAATGTTTACTTTTGTGAGGCTTTTTGCCTGGCTTAAAATCAATTTGGCTGAGCTGATTTTTAAAGCCAGGCAGAGTCACCGTGCAGCTGCCTTTGAGGAGGCTTGAAGGTAAAATCCCAGAACCCTTAAGGCTGGAAAAGCCTTCTAAGATCACAGAATCCAACCACTGATCCAGCACTGCCAAGCCCAGCACTAAACTATGTCACCAGGATTTTCTGCATGGACCTGCTTTCAGAACACCTGGAAGTGGCCTGGACCAGCAGATGTTTTAGGCTTTTTCTGGTGGATTTTGATCATCTGTCAGTGCTTCAGTAGGATTAGGTAATTTACTCCCAGGTGTTTACTGGGGTAAACTTCTCAAGGAAGCTGAAATGTAGGTGAGCTGTTGTTACAGCAGCTCATTTAGACTTTTACATCAAATATTGAGCTGTAAAGTGCTGCTGCACTGTTACATCCCATATTTGTAAGCTCTGGTATCATTGGGGGGTGCTAGAATTGGATCAATAGAAGAGGAAAAGTCAGGAATAGAGGGAAGGGGGTGAATGCACTCTGAGTAAAGTCAGAAGTGTTGTCAGCTTGCTCTAACAAAGAGAGGAAGATGCCTGTGGAGTTAAGTGGGATCAGGACTGGGCAAGTTGGAAAAAGTTCAGCAGGTAAAACACTTTGTGGCTGGAGGGATGACCAGCCAGAGAGGCCCCTGAATTTTTAAGCAGGAGAAGTTAAAAGGTGGCAAAGCACCCTGCTGAAAAGTGAGGGGTGCTTCAGAAGGGAAGTTAAATCCCTGTGCTCCTGTGTTTTCACTTGACACCTGTCAGTGCTTTCTTTGTGCTGCCAGTGCCTTAATGAATCCCTTTTATTTCTTCTGTGCCATACAATGCAGCCTGCTCTGTAATTGTGGAGCTGCTCTGCTTCCTTCAGATGGAATGGATAATCCTTCCCAACTCCAAGCACATTGTCCCAGGCCCTTCCCACTGACATGAGGGAGTTGCTGTGTGAAGAGGAGACAGGTGGCTCCTCAAAAAGCAGAAGAGGCATTTCCATCCTAAAGGCATTGACTGGAAAGGCTGCCTGGGCTCTGACCTGCTGCAGGTTTGTGTGTTCTAGGGAAAGAGGCTGAAATCTGGGCTTGTTCTGGGAAAAAGCAAATATGGGCTCCTCAGCTTCCACATCTTCCTGCTTGGGAACCCAGGGACATAATACAGTGGGGGAAAAGAGCATTTTGTGGCTAGGAAAATCTCTGCTCTGATGCTTCGTATTCATTCCTGAGGAATCAGTCTCATGTCATGGATAGATTTACTCCTGGAAGCTGGAGGAGTAGGACAAAGCCTGAGAAACTTCCCTTGGTTCTTCCCATCCTTTGTAAAATAGGGATGCACTGGGATCCACCTCTGCATTGAGGTGGTCCATGTTCAGCAGCATCTGGGAACCTACAGGTAACTGAGCTCTGGAGCTGTGAGGTTTTGTGGACTGCTGCCCTGTGCTCCTGTGTCCATGTCCTGTCCATAGATGCTCCTGCATGTGTATGGTTAGTGGGAATTTTATGGTATTATTGTGGTAATGTGAATTTAATGAAATAATTTTGGTAGTGAGAATTTTAGGTGGTCCACAGAGAGCTCAGACTTAGGCATTTCTTTTTTTATCTTGATACATCCAGTGAGCCTTCCTCCTAGGCTGGAAAGCAGCTCAGTGACACATCAAGCCAAAAAGCTCTTGTACTGGAGTAAGAGTTTTGGGCTAGGTTTGACATGGGTTTTTAAAGTAAAACCACTTCAAATGGTGCTAGGAAAAAAAGATGACAGATCAACATCTCCTTTCCAGTCTGAAATTATGGACTTTGTGCTGGAGACCAGGCTCCCAGACCACCCTTTTCTATTTATTGCCCATAGCAATTTCCTTGGCCTTCAGGAGCTTCAGGGCAAACTGAACACTGTAATTACCCTGGACATTACCAAAGCACTTTCTCCACCCCACTGAAAATTCTTGTGACGTTTCCGCTGTAACTAAAGCTTCTCTTGCAAAAGGCAGGACAAAAAAAAGCTTTTAGAGGTGTCCACCATGCTTATGTGTGAAGGGCAGCTGCCTCAAAGAGAGCCAGGCTGCAGTTAAGCCATGTCTTTATGGGGAGCTTTGTATCTCTTTTTTGCCTTCCTCCCAATCCTTTATTCCCAGAGTGTTCCCATGGGACAGGTGTAGTCTTGCCCCACCCTTGGAAGTGTTCCAGGCCAGGTTGGACAGGGCTTTGAGCAACCTGGGGTAGTGGAAGGTGTCCCTGCCCATGGCACAGGGTGGGAATGAGATGAACTTTGCGATCTCTTCCCATCCAAACCGTTCTGGGATTCATTGATTCCCATGCCAAAAACATTTCTGCACCATTGCAGCTGTAACTTATGCCTCACCTGAGCATGTCAGTCCTGTATTTACCATTTGTGCCAGATTTGGGAGCATCCTACCACCTGTATGTCATGGAAGAAGCCTCCCTGATGGGGAGGAGCAGAGTTTGCTGTAGTGCAGAGCCAGGTAGGGATGGTGCTCCTTTCATCTGCTCCAGGGCAGGTTTAGATTGGATAGCAGAAAAAATGTCATGATTGAAAAGGTGGTCAGGCCTTGGAACAGGCTGCCCAAGGAAGTGCTGGAGTCAGCATCCCTGGAAGTGTCCAAAAAATGTCACACTGTGTTCTGCTCTCTGTCCCAGGTGGAAAACTGGGAGTGCAGCTCTGTATGGAGACACAGAAACAGCACTTTGGAACGCCTGGCTGCTGAGGAGGCAGTCTGAGGGCCTGTGGCTGAAACACAGGTCAGACCCTGCTGAGTGCAGAGAGCACTGCTGGCCCAGGGCGTTTCTGGGGGTACATGAACTGAGTTCAGCTGTCCTTGTCCAAAGCAGAAAGGTGCTTCATCCTCAGCCAAAGGCAAGGAGTCTGTCTGACAGGCACTGTCTTCCCTGGCTGCATGGAGTCCTTGTGGAGCAGATGACTCCACGTTATCTGCTCCGCTTACTCGGGCAGGCAGACGCCTCAAAGCCTGGCCTGGGCCAACTCTGTGCTCAGACCCATGTGGGATGAATTAGTGGGAATGTGTGCAATTAGGTGCCCAGCACATCCCTGCAGCGCAGGGTGCAGCTGCCTCTCTGCTGTGCTGCTGCTCCAGAGGGGAAAGTGTGTTTTTCCCTTTCCTTTGCAGCTTTTTGAGATGTTTTTGGTGAGGATTCAACCTGCTGGGCAGGGAACAAAGTTAATCTAAAGGGGAGCTTGGTGGGGAGGGAGACCACATCTCATTAAAAGTCAGCTGGAAAAAAGCTCTCCAGGATTACACACATATTTTGCAGAGCAGCTCCTTGTGTTGCTCAGCCTGCTGGAAGCCAAAGCATGGAGGATCCTGTAAAGTACCCAGAGCTGGGCTCTGCACCTCTGTGAACACCTCAGAGCTCCTTGGAGGCCGATCAACAGATCAACTCCATCCTTCCTGGTACTTGACCCTCACTAGAAATCTTTTGGGAGGTTGGAAGGGCAGGAGCCAGTGTGAAGCCTGATTTAACAGCTTCCCTGAAAAAGGCTTCCAGGGCAGGGCTGAGGCCTGGCCATGAGGGATGCAGGGAGGGCAGGGTGCATCTCTGTGCTACTGTGTCTTGCTCCTGTGGTGCCACAATGGGAAGACAGCAGGACAAAGCTTCAGATGGCAGCTTGAATGCAAGGGCTGCCATCAGTGCAGGCTTCTAATAGAGAGGGGAATTTTCATTTTGTTCAGTGCTCCAAAACCTTCTTTTCCACTTTCCTGCTGGGATGTATGCATTCAGCAGTGGGAGACTGGTGACACAGTCTGGCAGGAAATCTCATGGACCAATTTTCTCTACCTTTCTAGATTCCTGTTAAATTGCAGGACCTGACATTTTAGCCCAGTCCCCATAGCTGTGCCCCAGCTCCAGCAGCAGAGTTGAGAGCAGAGGTGCCATCCTGTAGTGGTTTGTGCTGTGCTTTCCTTCCACAGGTGAGAGACTTGGGTTGTAAGGAACCCAAAATACCATCTCATTCCACCCCCTTGCCATGGGGAGGGACACCTTCCACTATCCCAGGTTGCCTCAAGCCCTATTCAACCTGGCCTGGAACATTTCCAGGGGTGAGGAATCTGCGGCTTCTCTTCAGCCTGTGCCAGAGCCTCACCACCCTCACAGGGAAGGATTTCTTCCCGATATCCCATCTTAACCCTGCCCTCTGGCAGTGGGAAGCCATTCCCTGTGCCCTGTCACTCCATCCCTTGTCCCCAGTCCAGCTCTCCATCTCTCATGGAGCCCCTCTAGGCACTAGAAGGGGCTCTGAGGTCTCCCTAGAGCCTTCTCTTCTCCAGGTGAACACATCCATTTTCAGCCTGGCTCCAGAGCAGAGGGGCTCCAGCCCTCGGAGCATCTTTGTGGTCCACGTATTCCTGCTGGAGGCAGGCTCCACTCAGTACCTGGAGCTTGGCTGGAAACAGCCTTCTAAGTTCCTGGGTTACTCCTTGGGTTAAATGGGACATGCAGAGATCTAAACCATCTTGGGGGCTATCGAGTCCTGGGTTGTTGTGTAGGACCTGGATGTGTCAGGGTTAGGGTCACCTAACCTTGGTGCTGTGCTGCTGCTGTGGCTCAGCTCCCTTTCCTGGCTGATTTATTTCCTAGGGTGCAGACTCCCTTTGAGATTTTTGGGTAGAAGAAGTGTCCTTCTGTTATTCATTTCTCGAAAATGTGAAGTTGTGGGTAGGGATTAAGTTGTGCTTAGATACAGGCAGCACTTTAGTGGAGAGCTGGAGTCATCTGCTCTGCAGACTAGATTCCAAGGTCCCCCCACATTCCTCCCATTCCTGGCTGCCGCCAGCCAAAGCAGCAGAGACGACCCTCCCAGGTACAGGCACAGGAGAAAAATCCCATAATAAACGGTCAGCTGGGCAACCAACGACCCTCTCCCTGTGTTAAAAACCTTTAAGCAGTGCCCGACACTGTCTCCCAGCAATGCAGGGAAAAAGGTGAAGTCACTAAGGAATGACATTTATTCCAAGAAAGAAAAGAAAATGACTCATTCCCCACAGCCTAAGGGCAAATTCAGTGGCTTCTGCATCTCAGACGGCTCTGTTGGTTAACTTGAAAAGAATCCCTTTAAATTCCCATTCCCTTTTTCAATGCAGTGTTTCTCCTCTGCTGATTGACTCATTTCCTGGAAATCTCTGAGCAAATGCAGCCTTCCTGGCGCTGTGGAGTCAGGACTACTGTGTGGTGGCAGTGTGTTTTGCCTGGTGGGGTGGGAGAGGTTCTTCATCACCAGCCTTCAAAAAGGGGTAAAAATCCTGGTGCTCCAACTTGTCTGGGCAACTTCGAGGAGCAACAGGTGCTGTTTGCAACTCTCCCTTTGGGTTTTGGGGTGGGTTTCGTTTTTCATTTGTTAACAAAGCTCTCTGTTAAACTTCGAGGTTTCTTTAGGAGAGTGGGATAGAGGTGGGATGCTGTCGTTTTGTCCTGGATGTAAGAAAGCATTTTTAGTTCAATGCAAGAAAAGGGTTGAGATGAGCTCATCCTTTAAAGATGACTGGAACCTCTGCAGCCATGGAATTCCTGCCTAATTTTTCCACCAATGCTCATTCACTTGAAGGCCAGGTCTGCAGGGGAGGTAGCAGCATCTGCGTTGAAAAAGTAAATTTATTATACTGTAAGGTCTCAGCTGCATCTGGATTTGGTGGCAGATCCCCATTTTGTGGGAGAAAAGAGCAGCTTGGATTTTCCTCCACCGTGCACAGGAGGTGAAGGCTGCTCAAGAACAGACTGGAAACCCCAAACTTTTTGTGTTAGGAATGGACTTGTTGGAGCAGTAATCCTGAGTAAAGGTGGAATTCTGGAGATAAAGAAAGGCAGAACTGTGAGTTTCCATGTGTTATCCTATTGATGGTTGCTCCTTGCAGGATGCAGGCGTTCCCCTTCTCAAAGCTCACAGCCAAAAAGCAGTCGGTTTCTGCTGCAGGGGATGACACAGGATGTTTGGATTTGGAATACAGATGATCCCAGGTGCTGCAGGATTCCATTTCAAGTTGTCACAGTAGCCACGTGGTGATGAAATATCTCCAGTTTGGAGGTGCCTCTTACCAGCTGGGGTAAAGCAGCCTGGATTCCTGCAAGGCTGTAATGGCTGAGGTCTTGGCTTGTGATTTTTGTGCTGCTTGCTTTGTGGAGGGGAAAACGGGGGGAAAATATTTTGGAGGGAAAATGTGCTCTGCAACCATGGAGACACCTCTCTGCCAGGAATTCTTGTGCTGCTGAATGAGAGCAGAGAACTTTTGGNGCCATGATTGATTCCTCATCCCCCTCTGAGCTGCAGACTGGAGAACTGCAGCCAACTGTGTTGCTTTTGGTGCATTGCAAATGGGAATTAAGAGCAGTGGGAACCTCTTTATACTGAAAAACCTCAATTTCGTAGCCTGCTTGCAGAAACTCCAAACCTCCCAGCCTGTGCTTTCCTTCTTGGTTATCCCCATCCCTGCCCTCACCTCCCCCACCCCCTCTCCCTGCTAAGGTGAAGCAGCTCCACTGTAAATCAATTAAAATATTTATGCAGAAGACTGAAGCCCTGCACTAAAAAGCATTGGCCCAGAGAGAGAGGTCATTTGTCTGCAGAGAGTTAAATCAATACCCTGCTGAATCACCCTGCAAATTGCATCGGTTGCTGAGGAGAGGGAGCCCCGTGCAGCTGCTGGGATCTCTCAATCCTTGCTGCTGCTGGAGTAGGCAGTGCCCATCTGCAGCTGGCCAGCTGTTTTGGGGACACCATGCTGGGAGAAAAGCCAGGAGAGCCCCATGCCTGTGGTCTGACTCTCAGCTGGATGACAGCCCTTTCTGGTTCTCCTGTGGCTTTCCAGCCCTTCCTGATGGGTTCATGCAGCTACACAGCCCTGCTGGGATCACAGAGTGGGTCCTCCTCTTCTTAGTGGGGTTGCTTTGGCCCTTGTATCACCCTCTGCCCCCTGAGTGCTGCTGCAACATGCTCAGTCCTTGGCAAGGCCAAGCCTCTCCATTTCCTTATCTCCAGACATTCAGATCAGTCTCTGGACCTCCCCATAGTGATGGGCCTTTGGATTTTTTAGTCCCCCGGTATTTTCTAGGCTGTTATCTCCTTTAATCATGACCTGGCTGAGGAAGGCTTGTTGAACCCCCTGAATCCCCCCACATAACTCAATCCCTCAAGATCCATGTTGTTAATCAGCTTGGAGCTCGCTCTGTGTTTCAGCCTTTCTGGGAATGGCCTGCCACGAGCTCAATGAAATCCAGATGCAGGTCCTATGGAGAGGAAAGGATTCCTTCCTGCTCCATATGCTGGGGTCTGCCTTTTGCCTTGCTGTGTGACACATCCAGGCCCATCCATCCATGTGTCTCGAGGAGCAGAAGGGATGCTTGGAGCTGGTTCAAAGGGAAGGGACGCTCTGCCTCGCACAGCAAGGGTTTCCCTGGCCGAGGTTGGTGCTTGGCAGTCTTGAAAGCAAGACCTGGGGCTGCTTTCCTGCACCTAAAACAGACTCCACAGGGAATGGCCACACTCCTAAGGTTGCCAGAACTCCAGGAGCTTTTGGACAATGTCCCAGGGATGCACAGGGTGGGATTGTTGGGGTGGACTCGATCCTTGTTGGTCCTTTCCAGGAAGGATTGCTGTGACTGACCAGGTGTAACTGTGCCTTGAGCTCAGCTAAGCTGGGGTGGTGTCACTGAAGGATGTGAGAGTCCCTAATTTTTCCTCTCCTTTGAAGGAAAGCCACCTAATTAAGCTTCCTAACATCTAATTAATTTTCACTGATTCCTCACAAATAATTATCAGTGGTGCAGAGGGCTGTTAACTTATTCTCTGCTCCAAGGCTTGTGGAAGGGGATAGGAACTTCTCTGCTCCCTTCAGCAGGACCTTTCTAAGCCATGGCATCCTCACTCTTGACTCTGTTTAAGGATTTGTCACCCTTTACAAAACTGGAATAGATATCACCCCAAAAAAGCTTTTTTTGGGGGGGGTTATTGATCTTTCCTAATAGGAGAAAGGTTTTGAACCACCTTCTAAAACCTGGCTTTATATCCAGAGACTGAGAGAGCAAAGCCAGACCTGGAGTTCTGGGAACCTCCCCACTGGCAGGGTGGGGAGACAGTAGGGATCCAAGGCCTTGCTGATGGCTGAATCTCTTTAAATGGGATCTAAAAATGTGCCTGTGTGAGTTATGGGGCAGGGTTGGGAGGTTTTGGAGCAGCTGAGGGAGCTGGGAAAGGGGTTCAGCCTGGAGAAAAGGAGGCTCAGGAGGGACCTTCTGGCTCTGCACAACTCCCTGACAGGAGTGGGATGACTGGGCTCTGTTCCCAGGGAACAGGGGCAGGATGAGAGGAAATGGCCTCAAGCTGTACCAGGGGAGGTTTAGATTGGGCAGCAGGAAGGATTTCTTCATGGAAAAGGTGGTCAGACCTTGGCAGGGGCTGCCCAGGGTATAGGAGTTCCCATCCCTGGAGGTGCTCAAAAGGCACTTGGATATTGCCATGGGGACATGGTTTTGTGGTGGCCTTAGCAGTGCTTGGGGAACAGTTGGACTTGATGGTCTTGGGGGTCTTTTCCAACCTTAAGAATTCCATAGTTCTTTATTGGTTTAAAAGAAAAGCATAACTTGTCACTAAGTGTTTCTAAGCACAGGACAATCTTTTTCTGGCTCTGCTGGTCCTGGGAAGTACCTGCACTCCCTTCTGCACCTGAGACCTCTCTGGGCTGTGCTGATTCAACTCACTCTCCTGGCAAGTCACTGTGGCATGAACCAGCTGCCTCCTCCCCTGCCTGGGCATCATCCCCTTCCTAGAGCTTGGAACGCTCGCCCACTGTGGAGACACTTCCCTGGCAGGCACAGCCACAGTCCCAGGAGGACGCCTGTCAGTGTGAGTGTCTTTGCCGTCTCCTCGGATTAGGCAGCTGAGGACAGGAGCTGGATGCAGACAGCCCGCTGGCAGAGAGGCAAAGTGAGCTGGCTCACCCTGCTTTTGGGGCTGCAGCTTCCCAGCACGGCCCCAAGCCCTGGGATTTTATATGCCTTTCCCTTATGTGTCTCACTAGCCTAGAGCCTGTGACAAACCCAGCCATGGCCACCGTAGGGAACCAGGGGTCTCTGCCACGGGCTTCCTCTCTACCACGGGAAGACGTGGCTGCTACCGGCAGGGAAAATCCCCTTTGCCATAATCTCACACCTCCCTGGCTGCCCTAACAAAGCCTGTGTTCAGGGGAGCACAAACCCACCCTTTCCTGGGGTTGCTTGGACTTGCTTTCCTCAATTCCTTCTTTGTTCTTCGTTCCTAAGCTGTAACACAGGCAAGAAAGGAGCTCGAACCAGGATCCCTGGAGGCAAGGAAGCTATTGTCCTAAAAACAAAGGAACTTTTCCTCACATGCACCAACAACAATAGGAAGTGCCCCTGAGCCTTTACTTCATCCTGGACTGGGCTTCCCGAGGTTTTCCAGGATGCTTGTCTAGTCTGGTTTAGCCAGAAGTGGCAAACTATGTATTCCCTCTCACCAATCCTAAAAAAGTGGTGCTGCTGCTTGACTCAGGAAAGCAGAGCTGGTGCAGCAGGTTTCTGTTCAACAGATGGGAAATGGTGCCACAGTCTCCTGGATTATGGAGAAGTCCTTCAGAAATTCCCTCTGCCCTCACCAGCATCTTTAGAAGTTGCTGTGTTTCATTTTTTGGAGGGAGAAGAACAGAAGGAAAGGAATGCCTGAGGTCTGCAAACAGGTTAGAACCCCAGTGGAATGTTTTTCCATGCAGTGTCACCTGCTCAGCTTCTCTCTCTGTACCTCAGACTGGCCTGAGGGGTACACAGAGATGCCCAGGGAACTGGAGACCACCTTCACATGCCAACAGACACAGGCTCAGAGCTGCTGGAAGCCTCCTGGGATGCTCCAGAGTTGGAACTGAAAATGGACACAGACATTGCTGCTGCCTGCTCACGTTTTCCCAGCAATCCCAAACTGAAGAGGAGTTTTTTTTTCTTTCCTAGGAGGTATTGGCATTCCTCCAAGCACAGAGGGACCAGATGGAGCAATAACACAGCTAAAACTAGGGGGGGAGGAGGGGAAGGGAGTATCTGTTAAGGAGTTGGCTTGAAAATAAGATCATAGAAACCAGCTGTTGCTTCAAGAAAGGGTTTTGTTGCTGATTCTGGAAGAGGACAGAATAGGGGCTGATGTAAAAAGCTAGTCATGAACACCAGATGTGTTTGGGCTGCATTTTGGGAGGTTAAGAGGTCAAATGCAGAGACACTGAGGAGTGTATGGGGGGGATCTCTCTGCTGCAAAGCACAACAGCTCACTGGCTTTCTCTTTTTGGCTGCTTTGGGGGACTCAGAGAGGCAACTCTTTCACCTCCAAAACCTCTAGCACCCAGGATCACAAATTCCTCCTGACACATCTTCCCTGATGCGTTACTGGAGCTGCCGTTCCTGCAGATCAGTTCCCTGTGATGCAGATCTGGGAAGACACATCATTAGGTAACCATTTATGTAAGTGACTCGCCGTGGGTTTGTGTTGAGGTTTCACAGCTCTGAGAGCCCCGGTGGCATCTCTGACCCATGGCAAACACCCTGGTTGTCTCCTGGTCCAACATCCTGCAGCAGGCATTGCCTTGCCCTCCATGCAGGAGTTCTGCCACCCATTTTCTGGTCAGGTGCTGGATTTTCGGGATTGCCGTGGAGATGGAGGCCACTGTGACAGGCATCAGACAAACAACATGAGACAGTCTGTGTCCTGGGGGACTCGGGATAAACTTGGCCAGTCCAGCACTCTGAAAGGCATCCTGGGCACAGAATTCCCATTACCACCATCCAATGGTGCTGCAGTGTAGTGCTTTGAAAACTGATCTCACACTTAGGAATGGGGTTGAGAGGGAGGAGAGACAAAAATCAACCAGGATTAGGGCAGTGCTGCTCCATGAGGACAAGAAATGGCCTGGTAGCAGTGGTATGTTCTGAATTCGTGCCTCATCTGCTGTTGCAGGAGCACACCAGGAATCCTTTTCCTTTCCCTGATGCCCTGTTGTGTTTTATGCAGGATTTCCTACAAGGATATGAGGTGAGTGATTCGAGGTGACTCTGGACTGCTGATGCCAGGAGGGATTTGGGCTTGGAGCAGACTTGGAGGATGTCGTGTTCCCCCTTGGATGGCCACCAAACCCCAGCAGATCACAGGTACAGCGAGCAAAGCTCCAGCTCAGCACAAAACACGTTCCTTATGTAATTGTGCTGTGATGGCCATTGGCACAGGAGCCGGGATTTATGTTCCGGCGAAATGTCTAAAACAGCGAGTGTAGGAATTCGGTCTCCTTGGTGATGAAACCAACCAATGGAAAACACTCAAACAAAGAGGAATCTAAACCCATCCTTGGACCTTGCTTTTATTTTCAGAGTGGAGGACAGTGAATTAGCCTGGCCTGTGGCTGTGAGCATGCCTGGCATGGCTCTGGCCTTCACCCAAGTCATCCCAAAACACGCTCAGCTATCCCAGGAGCTTCTGTGGAGGGGACAATTAGCATTAAAAAGTCAGGTACCTGTAATCAGGTCCTTCCTGGGACCCTGTGCACTGTCCTTACCACACAGTCTCCCCCTCCAACCTCCCAGAAATGGTGCTGAGTTTGGGTAAAGTAATTCCTGCCTTCCCTGCAGAGCCCTGGATTAAACCCAGCATTAATAAAAATTAAACTGTGCATTACACACCAGGTGGGGAAAAGGAGCCACCATTGGAGCATCCCCTTCCAGAGACATGTGAGCTGCTGTAGTCCATGTGATCCACAGCAAAGAGGGAGCTGCTTTCCTTTAAAGCTATCTGACCCTCTCAGGGAGGAGTCAGAGTTTAGGACAGCAAAAACATCATCTCCCCAGCATGGTGCAGCCATGTAGGGTCAGGCCACCCTGGCTTTGGGCAGTAGCAGGAGAGGGTGGATGGCAAATCCATGATTTTATGGAGTGTTTCTGGTGTTCTCTTGCCAGCACAGGGTTTGACAAGTGGCAGCTAAGGGTCCTGGACATTTCCATGGGGACTGGGAGCAGCTCACAGTGAGGGTTTGGCTCCTGGTGCTGCTGGTTGGACATAGGAGGGGTTGAGAGCAAAGCACTTCAACAACTTTTCTGTCATCCTGGACACTGGTTTTCCTTGGATCTGGTGCTCTTAATTTAGAGGCTGCAAGAGCCGGGAAGGCTCAGTGGTTTCCAGAGCTGGCCACATCTTCCCACCGCTGCTGGGCTGAGAGTCATCCGTGAGCCTGGAGAGCAGCACCGTGTCCCCAGCTGGCTCTCCTGTGAAACAAATGCCTTGACAACGCCAAACCAAAACATCTTCTGCTTCAGCTTAGCAGGCTGGAGAGGAAGATTAGGTTTCCCAGGTGGAAAGTTTCCCACAGAAAATATCGGAGCCCTGTTTTCTTTCTGCTTAATGAACGTTGTGACCCTTGCTCCCCAAGTTATTCCAGTAATGCCCCAGGATCCTAATTAAGACTGAGCCCAGCGGCTCTTGGCATTGTGCAAACACATGGGAAGACTACAGCCCTTCTCTAGGAAGCTTCTCATCCAGTTTAGTTTAGGCAAATGCATCCATTGAAACTCTCCTTTTTTTTTTCCTTAACTTTTTCAGCAGCCCCACAATGGAGGCTTTCATCTCTACCTCTTGTGTGTATTCCAGTGTCATGCCCTCTGCTTTCAAAGGCTTAGGTTTGCCTTTAATTGTGTTGAGAGCCTTTGTCTCTAAGCCTTTAATAATGGATTTTTTTCTTCTCTGCCAAAAGAGGAATTTTGTTTCTTTGCTGGCTTTTCTTCTAAAGCTGAAGTGACAGTTCTCTCTTCTCGGTGAGATTTACAAAGCTTATCTTTTAATTTTCAAGAGCCAAACAGCAGAGGGGGGGGGAAGGAATGAAACGTCATCATGGCTTTTAAGCACTGTCGCTAGGAGAAGGCTTAATGATCTAGAAATACATAAACTGCACGCTCAGGGGCTGCTTCAATTTAGTGACACCAAACTGCTGCTCCTGATGGGGACAAGGATGGGGCCAAAGCTAGCAAATCCAGATAGCTCTTTCCTCTGGGCACAGTCAGGGTGGAATCCTGGAATGGTTTGGGTTGGAAGGGACCTTAAAGATCATCCAGTTTGATCCCCCTGTCGTGGGCAGGGAGACCTCGCACTAGGCCAGGCTGCTCCAAGCCCTGTCCAACCTGGCCCTGGACACTTCCAGGGATCCAGGCGCAGCCACAGCTTCTCTGAGCACCCTGTGCCAGGGCCTACCCACCCTCACAGGGAACAATTCCTTCCCATAACTGTGGCAGGAAACTGAGGCATGAGGACGAAAATAACCCGTGGTCAGTTTGAGGGATGATTTGAGCTTATCTCCAAGGATTTGAAATGATAAAGCCAAGGTGAATATTGTGTTCCTTCTCCATTGAACTCAGTGTCATGTTACACCTCATGGTTGGCAGGATTTGCCTCAGCTCTGGGGTGTGGGGACAGTCCTGGGATTGCCATCAAGGCTCTATGGGATGAGGTGGGGCAGGAGGCTCTTCCAGTCTTTTTGCCCATGCCCAGTGCATGGTGGCTGTGAAGAAAACACAGGTCTGGGCAGGGGTTGTCTTCCCAATGAATGAGGCATAATGGATTAAACTGCTTCATGTTGATTGAACACTTACCTACCCCAGATGGGCTGGTGCTAGAGCAAGTCTGAAATTGAGTGTAGGATTTGCTCCATGGAGGTATTTTTTTTGTTGTTTTGTTGGGGTTTTTTTTGAGTATGACAACTCAGATCAGGAGGAGCTGATTTGCAGCTAGTTTATGGTCACTGCAGTGAGAAATACAGCTTGAAATGAGTTCCAGCAGAGAAAAATCGTGTTTTCCAGCTGATTCAAGGGATTGTGTGCTGCTTCATCCCTCGGGATTGCTATCCTCAGCCTCAGTGATGAGGGATTGGTGGAGCAGAGAACTCCAGCTCCCTCGCAAGGATCCCAGGAATCCTGAAGGCATAAATTGTTGGGCAAGCCACTGACTAGTGTAACCTCATTTAGTAAATGAGGAAAATGAGCTTCCCAGAAGATGCCTTTCACTTTAATTATGAAATAAATAAGGAAGCAGCCAGATCCAAGGAAAGCCAGCCTAGCTGTCAGCTCTCCAACCTGTTTGCTCCTCCTCTGGAGCATCCCGGCATGTGTCTGGGAGCTCGGCTCTGTGGCAGGAAGCAGAGGGACAGGCACTGCTGCTGAGTGCCCTGCTTGTCCTTGGATGGGCACAACATTGTCCAGATCCCCCAGAGTGTACTCTGCCATCAGGAGCTGGAGCTTCCTGCTCTACAGGAGATTCCTCCAGGCTCAAGTTGCTTCCACTCAGGCAGAATTCATGGAAAACGAGCTCTGGATTCTTTCGTGAGAGGTTCCTCACACCAGGAGCAGTAAACAGGAGCAGAGCTGCCTGCAGGCAGAGGATGCCAGGGCTGGGAGGTCCAAGGCACAAATTGTTGTCCTGGCAGGAGCAGCGTGTCCCTGGGAGTTGGATCTGTGTTGGAGAGGCAGCCAGCGATGACAGACCAGGTGGGGGTGCTGACAAGCCACAGGACACCCCACTCTCTTGCCAAACCATTAATAGCTTTATTTGTGTGGCTTCAGCTCTTTACTCCCCTTTCCAAGTGGGAAGCACAGAGGAGCTGTGTGTCAGAGCCTGTGCTGATCCTCTGGCTCGGTGGCACTGGGGTGTTCTTGCTGAGCGTGGTGTGTTCATGCTTGCTGGGGTACCAAACTGCTTCCATGCCTCTGGTAAGGAGGGATGAGAGCTGGGGTGGCTTGGATGGGAACCTCACCCTCCCAACCACTGCCTTATGCAGCACAATATCCCCTCTGTCCTGAAAAGACTGAAGATTTTAATCCCAAAATAGACATTTTGACAAAACTATATTACTTTTTTTTTCTTTGTCCTTTACAAGCTGTCTCACTTTGAATTTTAATTCCATTCTTCTGCCCACAAAATACAGCCCAAACCTCCAGACTCTCCAGCAGCCATTCCAGATCCATGCTTTGAAGGGGGAATGGCTTCCCACTGCCAGAGAGCAGAGTTAGGAGGGATATTGGGAAGAAATTCCTCCCTGTCAGGATGCTGAGGCCCTGGCACCGGCTGAAGAGAAGCTGTGGCTGCCTCTGGNGCATCTGAAAGCTGCTGCTTTCGTTTCAGGCAGAGGGAACTCATTCTGAAACCTCTGGAGCTGCTGTGTGAAATGGGATCATCACCTGCTGGGGAGCTCTGGCACCCACGTGCCTTCCAGCATTCCTCATCTCAGATCCTCATCCCATCCTGGCATGTGAGTGATGAAGTGCCCCTCCTGAGCACAGGGAAGTTGGCTGAAATCCCTGTTTAGCAGCACAGACAGCTCTGTGATGACTCTGTGGTGGTTTTACTGCTCAGGTTCATTACGCTAAACCTGGACAGCAATGCATGGCAAATAACTCACAGGGCCTGGCTTGTTTTATATATATTTTTTTAAATTTATTTATTTATTTATATTTAATTATATATTACTTTTTTTTTCTTTGTCCTTTACAAGCTGTCTCACTTTGAATTTTAATTCCATTCTTCTGCCCACAAAATACAGCCCAAACCTCCAGACTCTCCAGCAGCCATTCCAGATCCATGCTTTGAAGGGGGAATGGCTTCCCACTGCCAGAGAGCAGAGTTAGGAGGGATATTGGGAAGAAATTCCTCCCTGTCAGGATGCTGAGGCCCTGGCACCGGCTGAAGAGAAGCTGTGGCTGCCTCTGGATCTCTAGAAGTGTCCAAGGCCAGGTTGGACAGGGCTTGGAGCGGCCTGGGACAGTGGAAGGTGTTCCTGCCTGTGGCAGGGGGTGGCACTGGATGAGCTTTAAGTCCCATTCAGCCCAACCCATTTGATGATACTATGAACTTAATAAGATTGTTCCTTTCCTCAGTCATCTTTTCACAATTCTGGGGTGTCCTGCCCTCTTTCCAGACCCTGTTCTAGGTCAGGTGTGGAGGAGAATGAAGCTCTCATGGGCAGCTTGGGCAGGCAGGCTGCTCATCCCAAACCAGCATGTTTCTCCTGCTGCCAAGCAGCTGACCAGACAAAGTGCTGTGCCTGAGCCAAGCAGCTTGTGCTGGTGCAGGCTTCCAGCTTTGGAAACTGCAAAAATCTCTCAGAGGATGAAAGGATCAGAAACCTCCAGCTGCTGGAATTCCTCTGCTCTTTGATATGCTCCACTTCCCAGTGCATTTGCTCCCTGGGCTCCCAGCAGAGACCAAAGCAGCCGGACAGGCTGGTTCCCATGTAGGTAATTCCAGGGTAACTGGAGGCTTATAAACCTTTTCCCCTTGCCCTTTCCTGGCTGAGAGCCTAGAGGAAGACCAGTCAGTCTCCTGGCATGCCGCATGCCTGGGGTTTGCAGGAAGGCATGGACTCAGGTGGATGGATAAGGAATTAGGTGGCATTTTTGGGAGCAGGCATCCTGAAAGGCTGGGGTTTTGCAGGAGGAGCATTCCCTGTCCCTGGGACCAGCACAACCAGTTGAAAGGGAGGTGTGTGACCACTAGGAAATGCTTGTCATGCTGGGAATTGTCATAATGCCACAGATTAAATGAAGCAACCACTCACTGAAAGGAAAAAAACAAGTGGAAGGGAACTGGAGAGGGTGTTTTTTTTAAAGAGGGAAAGAATTATTAGGAGTCCAGGGAGTTTGTAGAGCCCCTTCCAGTGCTTAAAGAGATTCTGAGACAGCTGGAGAAGGACTTATGATGAGGGCTGCAGTGACAGTACAAGAGGGAATGGCTTCCCACTGCCAGAGGGCAGGGTTAGATGGAATATTGGGAAGAAATTCTTCCTTGTGAGGGTGGGGAGGCCCTGGCACAGGCTGAAGAGAAGCTATGGCTGCCCCTGGATCCCTGGAAGTGTCCAAGGCTGGGCTGAATGGGGCTTGGAGCAGCCTGGGATAGTAGAAGGTGCCCCTGCCCATGGAATGAGATGATCTTTAAGGTCCCTTCCAACTCCAACCATTCTGGGATTCTGATTTGGTGTTTTAACTGTTATTCACAGTCAGCTTGTTAGAAAAGCAACATCTTACTGTTTTATATATGTTACTCATTCAAACCACACTGTTTTTCCTGCTGTACCCCTTTTTTTCCCACCTTTCCAGAACAGCAGGCTGCTCTCACTTCGAGCCCTGGTGTTTTGGCATTGAGGGTGCAGCTGATGTGGTCAAGGACACCACGATTTCCTCAGCTGACTGAATCCTGCCCAGAACAGCATCTGGCTATCATGCAGGGACTGGGTGTAGAGTGTGATGCTCCCTGTCCTGGGAGGCAACTCCTCAAATCCCCAAAATGTAAGGTATGTAATCACCTTTTAGATGGGACTGAGGGGTCTGAAGGTGGGATCCCCTGTCTTGTTTGAATGACAGCTTGTGTCACATCATGACACATCAGAGGGCACCAGGCTGGGGCACAGGGACAGCAGCCCCCCCAGCTGTGTCTGAACACAGTGGAGATGTTATTTCTGTGGTGACACAGCCTCAAGAGCACCTAATCTGGATTTATTGAGGTCGTAAGACTGACTTAGCACGGCAGTACCGAGACTGAAGGATAAATAGAAGTCTTCTATTTATAACGCTGCCAATCTGGCACTGCTCGCGAGCACTAAAAATAAGACTTTGTGCGAAGCGAGCTGAATTAATGGGTGCTCTCTTTGCATTGTCTGTGAAGCAGCCCCTGATCCAGTGGCACACTCAGTGCTTGGCAGGGTTCCTGCAGAGCTTTGCTGAGCCACCACCTCTCTGTAGGGCTGAGTGTGGTTTCCACCTGCATGGGAGAGGTTCCTCCTTCCCCTTTGGGTGGTCTGAGCATGTGCCCACAAACTCTGGGAATCTGGGGCAGGAACGATGAGCTCTGATAATGCAGCTGGACAAGCAGAGCCCAGGGAAAAGGGAATTAGTTGTGCTGGAGCTGCCTAGTGAACGTTTCTGGTCCCCCCAAGTCCCAAGCTTCTCTCCAAAGCAGGAGGATGTGTCAGACACCGAGGCAGAGCCCGGGCTGACACAGCAGCACAGACAATCCCAGCCTGGCACAGCCACTGCAGTAATCCCAGGTACCCCAGGACAGTGGAGCTGCATTAATTTGTGAAGTGATCTGTTTAAGCTGCAGATAAACCCACCGTGGATCTTCTCTCCTGGGAGTGAAGTGAGCCTCACCTTCCAACTACACCAAGCTTAACCCAAACATAATTTTTTCTTTAATATGAAATCGTATTGCTGTTTAACTCACCCATGTAAAATCTTAGTTTTCCCCTGCCAGCCCACCTCAACTCTGCTCCCTGCTTGGGCTGTAATGGTGAGTGGCTCCAATATTTATTCTCTCCGATAGGGAAGCAGAAACCTGGATTTTATCGTTAACACTGTTGTGTAAAAGATCTTAAAGCAGATACCTGCTGTTGTGATTTAACACCTGCCTGGCTTCTCTTACAATGTTTCCTGAGGTTGAATTTATTTTCAGAGCACTTCAGGCTCCCCTTTCCTGCTGTTTCCAGTTCCTCAGGTCTGTGACCATCCCTGTTGGATCAATCTGCTCCACACACAGCTCTGCTGGTGGGAACAGAATCACAGAATATCCAGAGCTGGAAGGGACCCACAAGGATCATCAGCTCCAATTCCTGATGCTGCACAGGACACCCCAAGAATCCCATTGTGATATGTGCCAAAGCTGGTCCTCCACCAGTCTCCTCTCAACAGACCTGGCTGCAGGAGGTGAGCCAAAGGAGAAGTGCAGCTTCTGCTTCATCAGCTGCTACCCAGGAACCCTTGTGGCCACTTTGATGTGCTCCTGGTGCAGAGGAGAGCACGGTGCCCATCCCATGGTTTGAGCTGGAATGTGGGATCAGGTGTGACACAACGTGACACAGAACTGCCAGATGTTGATGTTCCCCTAAACTCGTTATCAGGTTTGTTGGGTTTTCCTTTTGGCTTTTTCTGCCCCGGATTTCACTCATTTTGGAGAGGGTAGATGCCACATGGGAAAAATCATTCTCAAGCCTCCTGACCCAAGGGAGACAACATGATGGAGCTGGCCTTGAAAGCTGGTTTACAGAGCATGGGGGAGGCTGTGACTTGGAGAGGACCGGGAGGCTTACACCATGTGCTGTGGTGGTCACACTGAGCTAGACCACACTAAATCCGAGACTGGGAGTGAACTGCAGCCCTCTGAAGCTGCCTGCAGAAGTTTGGAGCCCGGGGAGGGGGACAGCGTGTGCCAGGCAGGCAGGTGGCAGCTTGGTGGCAATTGCACAGTTGGGCAGCCTTGGAGAAGAGAGCCAGAAGGCCAAGTCATTCCAGCACAGTGAGTGCAGTTAAGTGCTGCCATATGGCTCCTTTTGCAGAGGAAGAAGCGCACAGGGAGTGAGGAATCCCACTGCTTTTCCTTGAAAATTAACTTTCCATTTCGCCTTCGAGTGCTGGGAAAACTTGGTGGCCTCAGGAGTTGGCAATTTCAGGAAGCCACAGGGAATGCAAGAATTCCTCATGGATATTCTCGTTTGCTTTGCCTCAGCCATCCTTGAGGGCGTCTCTGAGGGTGGAGAACCTGAGGTGGATCAGGCAGGAGGAGGAAAAAGTCTTTATCAGTGATGGGTGTTAAACCCCTGCCATGCCAGGTACGGAGGGAGGGAGAAGAAGAGGTTGCTGCTGGTCAAACAGTGCTTTGACCTGTTAGAAGCCATTGTAACCAGAAAAGCAGATTTCAACAGTTTGATTTCTTCAGGGCTTTTGATAGACGTCAGGAGGAGAGTAGGCAAATATTTTCCAGCAAGGGCAGGAAAGAAAACAGTAGGATTTTCTGCTTCATTTAGTAGATCCATTGCTTTTGTCCCCAGCCTGCCTTAACCCTTTCACCTCCACTAACATCTCTGGCGTGGGGTTACCAACACAGGCAGAAAACTGACCTGCTGGCAAAATTTTTGCTTCAGTGCTTTTCTCTTTGCAGAAGGAGAATGAAAGGCAAAAAATGGGCAAAAATCAGAGCCTGGGTAGCAAGGTTTAGTCATGAATTTGGCAGTGCAAGGCTGGACTCAATGATCTTAGAGGGCTTTTCCAACTTTAGTGATCCCAAGAGGTTGGGAAAACAGCAGCTCTGGTGTCAGAGCATTCCTCAGCAGAGAGGAGAGTGTTTGTGGGAAGCTCTTTTGGGGAAGAGCATCCTTTGCTGAGCAGGCCCTGGGGGAAGGCTGGGAGCTGCAGCAGAGACAGCTGGTGGGTGGGTGGAGGGAAGATGTGGAGCTTTGCAGCAGGGCAGCAAGAAACACGTGTGTTTGGAGGCTGGAGGGTGGAATTTGCTTACTTGTAGCACCTGAGATTTCACTGGTAGAGGAAGATTTCTTCTCCCCCCTACCAGGCCCGTTCCAGAAGCAAACCCCACAGCTCCTAGTCTGTAGCATTGTCTGTTTGCTTGGGTTTTAAATCTCAGCTCTGAAATCACATCAGTGCAGAGAATATCTGCTTCAGCCCTTTCAAAAGGGTCTTTTTTCAAAAAGGTTTGCCACCAAGGCTGCTGGTCAAGAAGGAAGCTTTCAAACCATGGAAGCCTAGAAAAGAGAAGGAAACAAACACCTTGGAGCAATTAAAACATCTCCAGCAAGCCACCAGTGTTTGGGGACATTCCCAATGCTTCAATGCACGTGGCTGGCAGGATCAGAACTCCAAACCACAGCTCCCACCGTGGCCTCTTCCACAGTCAGGCTTGTGGATCACAGAATCCCAGAATGGTCTGGGCTGGAAGGGACTTAAAGCTCATTCCATTCCAGGCCTTGCCATGGGCAGGGACACTTTCCACTATCCCAGGGTGCTCCAAGCCCCATCTAACCTGGCCTTGGACACTTCTGGGAATCCAGGGGCAGCTACAGCTTCTCTGGGCACCCTGTACCAGGGCCTCCCAACCCTCACAGGGAAGGATTTCTTCCCAGTATCCCACCTAACCCTGCTCTTTGGCAGTGGGAAGCCATTCCCTGTGTCCTGTCCCTCCATGCCTTGTCCCAGGTCCCTCTCCAGCTCTCCTGGAGCCCCTTTAGGCCCTGGAAGAGGCTCTGAGCTCTCCCTTGGAGCCTTCTCTCCTCCAGGTGAGCACCCCTAGCTCTCCCAGCCTGGCTCCAGAGCAGAGGGGCTCCAGCCCTGGGAGCAGCTCCGTGGCTTTCTCTGAACTCTCTCCATGTCCTTCCTATGTTGCACTTGTTGTCCATTCAAGCAAATGCTGGTGCCTGAGCTGTGCTTTTCCTGCTGCATGTCCATCTGTCCCACACGTTTCCTCACCTGGCCATGGCTTTAGTGCCACCAATGTCCCCTGCCAGGTGCCTTTGCACAGCTGTGAGTCTCCAGCCAGGGCTGGTACCTGTGCAGGTTTTCCCATGCACCATCTCCACACCCAGATCTCCCTTTACAGTCTAAATTTCCACAACATGTAGCTCCTCTTCCACCGAGTCTGTCTTTTCCCTCTGCCTCCCCTGAGGTTCACATTGCTCCCCTGTAATTATTGTAGCCACCACTGGCTCAGCCAGTGGCACAGAAAGCCACCGAGCCCTTGGCAGGACCATACAGTCCACGTATGCAGAGTGTGGTTTCATAGAGACTCTCTGCACCAGCTCAGCTTGCTTTGGGAACCAGAAGAAAATTCCAAAGCTGGCAGGGTGGGAGGCATCTGTGAGCACTGGAGAGAGGCAGGCAGGTATGGTGCAGGCCGTGCATTCCAGCTGGCGTTTGTGTGGATGGGCACATGGACAATCTGCACTGTTTGCATTCATCCCATGCGTGTTGAAGTGATTCTCACCTGAGCAAAACGCGTTCAGAACACTGTGGGGATTTAAGAACAATTAGCAGCATAAATGTTGGGTTTAAATCTGCTGGTTGCTGCTTTTTTTTCTCCCCCTATCCACCACAGTGTCCCATACATAATTTTTTTTAAAAAAGAGGGGATGCTCCACCTGGAAGGCTGGATGGGGCTTGGAGCAACCTGGGGTAGTGGAAGGTGTCAGGGGGTGGAACGGGATGGGCTTTAAAGTCCCTTCCAACCCAAACATTCTGTGAGGATTCCATTACCTGGGGGCTCTCCCTTCTGCACTGTTGGCATCCAAACCCATGCTCCAGTGGCTGGTGGCTGGCTGGGAGTAGCTCTGTGATCTGCGAGTCACTGTGCAGGCATGGGAAGAGATCCCGCAGATAATCTCCTTCCATGGTGGAAATATTCCACTTATTTTTATCCTTGTTTCCTGTCTGTCAGCCAGTTAATTATCCCTCAGAGGACTTTCTCTGTAAGTCTTTTTTGGGAAGGAAACTTGGTGAGTGCTGCATGAACTGAACGTCCTTGTCCATTTAAACGAGAACAGTGGAGTCAATTTTAGTACCTTCTGGAGAAAAAGACCTTTTTCTCCCCCCCTCCCTTTTTTTTTTTTTTTTTTTTT
>VWZP01006977.1:95892-114222 GCA_013396995.1 Dicaeum eximium
GCTGTGGTTGTTTTTCCCTGTTTGTGTCAAGCTGCCAGTAACAGTTTTCCTGTCTGGATCTTCTGTTCCATGATGCACATGCAAGCAGCCTTCTCTGCAGGGGGAGTGTGAAGAGGAGGCTCTTGCACTCCTGAATATCCATGCATTACATGGATGGACACCTGGGCTTGCTCCAGACCTGCTCATCCAGTGATTGGGCCTCTCCTGCTCTCCTGATCATCAGCCTCCTTAATGGATATCCTTGAGGAAGCATTTAAAAATGCAAGCCATTTTTGTTGCCATAGCAACTACTCTTCTGGAAATGGGGATAAAATGTGGCTCCCAGGAGGCCAGAGAGGCTTTCTGAGAGATGGTGGGTGCTGGTGGCAGGAGCACAGGGCACAGCCACTTTTCCCAGGTCCTTGGCTGCTGGAATCCCACTGCCAGGCTTGGTGATTCCCAAGGGAAACAGCTTGGGCCTAATTCACAGAAATTTCTTGTAGCCACCACCACTGGTTCTGAGCAGCCTGGCCTATTGAAAAGTGTCCCTGCCCATGGCAGGTGGTGGAATGAGATGGGCTTTAAGGTCCCTCCCAACTCAAACCATTCTGGAATTCCATGATCCCTCAGGCTCCTGCAGTCTCAAGCTGGGGTTTCATGTCAGCCCAATCTGCAGCCAAAGGAACTCTCTAAATGGACAGTCAAGACTGAATTTTCTCATGGGTGCTGTGTAAAACCACAGAATATGATAGCTGCATCCTCCCTGCTGTCACCTTTGCCATGCACTTGCAGGGAGCAGATCCCAGGGTTTCCAGCTCTTGCAGAGAGAGGGGACTCACACAGTGAGTCCCATGCTGTGCTTGGGATGAAACACTGCAGTTCTCTTGTTCAGCATTCCCATCACAGCAGGGGGAACCTGTCCAACTTCCTGAAGCTGCAGAGTCAAGTGGGAATGCAGCAAAGTGCTGGCAGCAAACCCACTGCAACCCTCACCTGCTTCCAGAGCCATAGCTGGCAGATGGTCAAGATCACTGGATTAATCCCAAGCAGTTTGTGGAGACTGTTTTCATGGAGATAGATAGGGAAAGTTGGGTTATCCTTTTTGGATGCTGGCCTTTGGCAGTCAAAGATGCTGAGCCTGTGGATGCCAGAATTATGTGCTAGAAGGGATCAGGGAGGGACTGTTTCAGCACCTCCAGAACCCCGCACCAAATGAGATGGGTGCTTTGTAATACGTCATCTCTGCAGTCTCGGTGTCCTGAACTCAAATGGCCTCTGGATCAAACCCCAGGGAAAGGCTGCCAAGGTTGGCATTGTGCTGCTGGAATTGCCCTCCTGGGTCTTATCTTTATGGGATGGCGTCTCCTGGTCTGGGCATTGCCTTAGGCTGGAGTGATCTCTGTTCATCTTTAAAGCCATCAAGCAAAGCAGGACAAGCTGCTTCCTCTCTGAGGCACCTCAAATATTTGGGGCTTCTCTCCTTCATCCTGACTCTTGTATCACCTCCTAAGAAAACAGTTTTCCTAGTGCAGGTTGGTGGAAATTCCCATAAAGCTCAAGAAGGGCATCAGACCTCAACTTCTAATTGATTTGGCTTCCATCTCTCACGGTGCTTCACCAGACATTTAATGCACCAAAATTTTGCTTGGAGCAACTCCTTCCCCGTCTCCAGAAATTACTTCCAGTCTGCTCTGATGCCGAGGCACAGATAGGCAGAGCTTGGAAGCCACCCAAGCGCTCGCACCTTCCCAGGTTAGGGAGTGTGAGTGAATCACAGCAGTGGGATGCTCTGTGTGCCCGTGGGATGTGTGAGGCACAAAGCGCTCCTGGTCCTTCGTCTGCGGCGCCTCACGAGGAGCACGGCACCCCAGGGAGCTCCTGCAAAGCACTGCGGGCGTTTTCAAAGGGTCACCAGCTCTCTTTGGCCTACAAAGTGCTCAGTCAGCATCTCTCAGTCCAGTGGGAATTCCTGCTGGGAGCTGTGAGTGGTTGGGAAGTGGTACCCGAGGAAGGAGCTGGCTGTGACCCCTCTGAGATGCTGGTGGCGTGGCAGTGGTGTGGCAGCGTCGGTGTCCTGTGATGCATTCCTGGGAAATTCTCTCTCAGGACATCTTGCATCTGCTTGCTCTTGAGTGAAACCTCCTGTCCTGCACTGTCCAGCCATGCTTTTATCCCTGCCCTTTTCCAAGGGTGGCCCTGAAGGCTCACATGGATTTGTCCCTGGCAGCTTTTTTGGCCACGTTCTGGACGATGCCTCCGGTTAAATACACTCCTATTCAATGTCACCATTAAGTCTTGTAGGGTTTGGGGTAAGGAATTATTTTTCTGTGGGAATCACAGAATCATTAAAGTTGGAAAAGCCCTCCATAAAGTCCAACCCAGCACTGCCAAACCTACTACTAAACCACGTCCCCAGGTGTCACATCCACACATTCTTGGATGTGAATCAGCAGTGCTGCTGACTTCCAAACAGTCAAGATCCTAGTTTTTGTTCCCTGAAACACATGATTCTCCTTTCCTTGTAGGACAGAGCTAGCTTTCTCTTGGCAACAGCAATCCATGTTATTGCTTGTCACTGCCAGCATGAGGGAGATTTGGTTTGACTTTTAGCTGAGTTTTGGACCTGTTCTAATTTGGATGGGGTGACGTTGGCTCTGCTAGAGATGATCTTCACACAAAAACACATATTCAGGCACTTGTGCCTGAATGGAGTCCATTAATTTTTTTTCCATTTATAGACCCAGCTTCGTGCTCATCTTTAAAAAGCAAAAAGCTCATTAATGCGGAATTTTCTTGCCCAAATGCAGCAGCATCGCTGACTCCTACACAGAGGTGCTGCCACCCACAGCTGAAGCCATGGACTGATGTCTAGTTTGAGCCTCTACCCCCTGGCTTTGGTTCCTCTGACCTCCTCCTTGGACAGAAGGACTGATTTTAGTCAAGGTGAGTTATGACACTGTTTTGAACAAGTGAAAAGCTCAATAAACATCTAACTGATATCACAAGTTTGACTAGATGGAGCTAAAATGCATTTTATTGATAAGGGATTTTTTTTCTTTCCAATGAAGGGAGCCAACATGAGCATTGCTGTAGAAATTTCAAGTGGGTTGGAAACAGGATGAACAACAGGATGTGTTCAGAGGTGAACAGAAGTGCTCAGGGATTCAGTTTGGAACTGACTTAATTAACATCTTTCCTAATCAGCTGGGCTCACATGGAGGAGCATATGGATCACTTCTGCAGCTGAGACAGTGGAGAGCATGGGGGAGAGGACCTGGATGTCCCACAGGGAGGATGGAGCAACCTTGGGGCCCGTTAGGAGAAGCAGTGTGAGATGATGTAATGTAGGTAGTGTGTTTGCATCTTCTATTTGTTAATAACATCTCTTTAATCCCTATTAATAAAACCTGGCCCATTTGCTGGATTCTCATTCATGTGAATTGCCACAGGAAGAGGAAGTGGGGTAGAAACTGATTGCAGGATGGCTGTAGGCACAGGAGGATGTCGCTAGTGCAGTCCTGAGAAGATGGATTTAGCAGAGAGGGAAGTTTTGCTGCCTCTCTCCAAGGCTTTGGTCAGAGCTTGTCCAGTAAATAGCTCGGGGAGAACAAGCTGCCAGTGGAAGAGGTCTGGAGGAGCACAGAGGGATGTCAAACAGTGGGATGCTGGAATTAGAAAGCTGATTGTGGGTAAAATTTGCAGAGGTCAGTTTGTTAGGACACCATGCCACAGGATGGGAATGTGGGCTTGGCTTGGAGCAGGCTGGGAATCCATCAGTCCATCAGTGATGCCATGGAAGCACTGCTATTCCCAGCCAGGAAAACCACTGCCCTGGTGTAAGGGCACGCCTGGAGCTGGCTGGAGGCTGGCACAGAGGAGGTGATTGCACCCTGCTGGTTTCACTTTGCCAGCCTGACTGACATCTGTGCCCACACTTGTCTGCATGCACGGACATCTCCTCCAACCTCCTCATCTCAGCTGGCTCCAACTCCAGCCTCTCCAAACCTGTAATCTCCTTGTTTGCTCTCTTCCCAGCTTGCCACACAGGAGCATCATTAAGGTTGTCTAGGCAAGAAAATGATCCTACTGTTTTTGTGGAGTTGGGGTAATACTGGAGTAATTAATTAATGTAATTCTGTGCTGCCAGTGCCAGGAGTAATGCTGGAGCATCCCTTCACTGGTGGGATTGCTCTCTGCAGGAGGTTTAGGATCAGAACTGCTTACTCTTTGTTTGCCTTTGGGGTGAGAAGTGCACTCTCAGCAGTGCTTGGCAATTCCTTCTGCCCCATGGGCTTTCCCACAAAGTGCAATTGTAATTTCTGTTGCTTCTGAGTGGTGGGTGGGAGGGCCTAATTTTTGCAACATGCAGGCACTAGATATTGTGTTCAGCTCAAAGGTGGTAATGTAAATCTCTTTTTTTTGCACCAGGGTTATTACCTTAATCAAATACTTATTTACATCACACGTTGGCAAATGTGGGCTTGACATAAAGTAATTCACTCCTGGTGTGTAGTGTTTAATGGGATTATTCTTCAGAGTAATTGAGCCTCCTTTGTGCAGGTTGTTGTGGCTGCCCCTGGATCCCTGGAAGTGTCCAAGGCCAGGCTGGACAGGGCTTGGAGCAACCTAGGATAGTGGAAGGTGTCCCTGCCCATGGCAGGGGGTGATTTTTAAGGTTCCTTCCAACCCAGACCGTGCTGTGATTTCATGATTCAGTCTGAGATGGGAGGATCAGGATGTAGCTGGCTCTGTGTGGCCAATGGACACATCCAGATGGAGAACTTCAGGCACTGGGAGAGGCAAAAGCAGCAAGGATATTTTTTTCTTAGGAAAACATTTACTAGCAACTTCTGGAAGCAAACAAGGGATTCCTGTGCTTCAGGATACACAGCTAAAGGATGCACTGCTTCAAGACACAGATTATTCCTCTGTTTAAGGCAAGGCATGGGGAAAAAAAAACCACAAGAGTTGCAGCCTACCCTGGATGGATAATGTGTCTGTACAGTCAGCAGGTCATGAGTTTTAGGAGGCCTCATGTTTATCCCTCCAGGTCCTGACACAAGAGAGTAGAAAGAAACCTCCTGGCCTCCTTCCACACATGGCGGAAGTGTCTGGGTTCTGTGCTTGGATGACACAGCCATACAGATGTGCTTAGACTGCACACCAAGGCACAGGAATTAGGGGAAAGCTGTGTTTCCTGAGCTCTTCCTACACCATGCTGGCTTTTAAGTCCACCTCCTGGCAATGGATACCTTCCTCCTTGCCATGGGATCGTGGGGAGATAACATTTCCCTGCCGGGAAGCTGACCAATGTCCCATGCACTGCTGGCTGAGTTGCGTGACTTCCCCATGGTCAGGAATTTTGGTCGCCCTGCAATTCCTGTGCCAAAGATGGTCTCCACGGCCTCATCTTCATCCTCTCCCATGAGGATCCCTCTCCATGGCACTGTGAGCAACAGAGAGTACATCCCTTGGATAATCTGGTGCCCTCTCAGCAAAGGGTCCAGAACGTGGCAGAGCTGTGGGAGAGCACCAGGATCATCTGAATGAGTCCCCAAGGACAAAGAGGGATAGAGCTGCTGTTTGCAGTCCGGCACCTCTTCCCCCACTTCTCCTGTGCCACGTAGACACCGCTTCTCCTATTTCCTGGCTGAAGGGGAAGTGCCACAGCAGTGATGGATGCAGAGGAGCACCCTTGTGACCATGACCCATCTCATTTGTCAGCTCCCAGGGAGGGGAGGATAGGTTTGCAGGAGGATTTTAGCTCCATGGGAGCTGGACTTTGGTGGAGAGCAGGATTAGGAGCTGGAGACATGATCTCACACTGGCTGCACATATTCTCCGTGGTGCTGACTAATGTGTGGTAAAGGATCCAGCAGGAATCCTGGCCCCAGTGTGTGCTTTTCCATGGCCTCCCAGCCTTGTGGGCACCACAAAGCACCACAGTGTCCCAGAAACTTGGCAATGAATTCTCATCCTTGCTCTCCTTGGTGGACACGTTGGCCCATATCCCCTCCTGAGGTTCCTCACCTGCTGCCAGGGGCATTTTTGAGACTTGTAGGTTGCACCCCTGTGTCATTCCCCCCAGGAAAAGGTGGTTCCTTTGTGCCTTTCCTTTTCCCTCATTTTCTTCAGTGGGATCTCTAACTGCTCAAAGCTGAGGTTTTGATGGTGGTGGAGGAGAGGAGGCAGTAGCAGAGTACAAATTGATTTGTGCTGTCCCATGTCTCAGTCATGCTCCTGCCTCTTGCTCAAGAGCATTCCTGTAGGGAACTGCTCCAAAGAGGAGTCTGAAGGACTGGTGCCTTGTGGGATGGGAGTGAATTGTCTGTGTCTTGTGGTGATGTGAGGTTGCAGGAATATAACAGGGAACAAGGCTGCCTCGGAGCCCAAATGAACGGTGAAATCACGGAATTCGAGACACGAGGCCATGGTGTTACCTGTTGGAAAACGTTCACCCTGAACCCTGGCTGAACTGCCAAGCAGGAAAAGGCCATGCCAGGCTCTCAGAGCTCTGTGTTGCTCTGCCTGTCAGGATTGCTGTCTCCAGCTTTTGGCTTCCAGCTCGGATGTTCTCCTGAGCAGACCTGATGTCTCTGCCGTGAGTTTATCCAGCTGTTATCAGCAGATGCCCTTCCTTGGTGACTCATGCCCTGCTCCCTGACCATATCCCCTTCTCTCCTTGCCCCCACCCACCACAGCTGAGTCACTTGGCCTCCTGTCACAAGGCAGGAGCTCTTGCTTTGGTCACACATAGAGATACTTCTGTCCCAGTCTGATGTAAGCTCCTCCTGAGTTCTTTTTCCCAAGCAGGCTCTGGAGTGGGAATTTGCTGCCTATTACCAGGCTGGCCCTGGCCTGCACACTGCCCAGACCAGATATACCCAGACTCTTTTTCTCCCTTAGTGCATTCCCCACAGGGACCAGTCCAGCCCAATGGTATTGGAGGTCACCCAACATCCCAGCACTCCCCAGTCTTGGATGGTTTGTATTTAAGACTTGTGAAGGTGGGAGCTGTGAAAACCCAGTGGTCAAAAACCTTTCACATCTTCTGAGCATCCTGGAGCTGCAGGAAGCAACTTTCTGGTGTTATCCCATAAAAACAGCATTTTCAGCTGCTGAAGAAGGGAATTTTAGCATGAGAGGAACATTGAAAATCAAGGAGTCTATTTCTTTGCACCCAATTTAGGCCTACCCCTGCCCCTCTCTACCCCATTAAATGTTGATGCAATTTCATCTTCCCAGTCTCTTTTTGAAGCCCTGTGGTGTAACTTCCTGGCATGGGATAGCCACGCTCCAAATAAAAACATCAACCTCTCTGTACAGCTATAAAACAAGGTGATTTTTCACATGGGTGCCCTTGATCTGGAGAAAGAGGAGCTGGCAAAATCCAACCCCCACAGCTCTTTCCTTGGAGAAGGAGTGTGGAGTGTGTACAATCCTGGGCTGGGAAAAGCTAGATCAAGCCTTGTTTTAGTCATCCCGAGTGAGCAGGCACAGCCACTGCCTCTCCAGAGGTCAGACCCGGTGAAGGAGAAAGATGGATGTCAGGTTAGCCACGCTGCTGCAGCCTGGAATGTGATAATATCCCTGCACGCCCTCCCAAATCTTGCAGGCAAGCTTGGAAACCCTGGGCTGTTTCTTGTTCAGACAGGATTGTTGTTTCTCCCGCTGGCACCTGGCGAGGTGGGCTGGCTGCCTGCCCTCATCCTCTCCCTCGGGGGTACAAAGCTTCCTGCAGGAAAGCTCTGGCAGGGCAGAGAGCTGGAGCTCAGTTGCCCAGTTGCCAGTTGCCCTCCCCAGTGGCCCATCTTGTGCTGGGAGCACTGGTTAGGAGCACTGGGCCTGGATGGACACTTTGTGCTGTACTTGATGCCAGAAGGAAATCCTCTTCATGGAAACACCTTTCCATTGGGAAAGACAGGCTAATTACCACATCTGCCTCATCTACTTGGTGCTGACATTCTCCCTTCACTATGTCCCTTCTCCTCCTCTTTCTCCCTGCTTTTCTAGTCCATCCATAGCTGCATCTCCCCCTCCTTGCTCCTTGCTGGATTTCCCATTTTACCTTTTCAATGCCCTGCTGCATCCCAGAGGATTGTGAGTTCCTTTCCCGGCAGGCCTCCCTGCCAGGCTGCAGGTTTGGCTGCTCCCTGGGCCTGGAAGAACTTTGCGGATGTGTGTAAACACCTCCTTACTGCTGCCAGAAACCACTGGACTGTCCATCCTGGAGGAAAGGACAGGATAAATCCGCTGTTTTGGTTTCCTGCTGGAGCAAGATAGTGCAGTATCCCTCCCAAAAGCACCTGTTTAGCTCCAGAAACTACACAAGATGACACAGGAGTGGGATTGTTCCAGAATTTTTGGAGACTGGCTGGTGATGCAGTTATGGTAAACCAATCATTGCTTAGAAATGTCCTTTGTTTTCCTGGTGGTTTTTTTTTTCCCCATGTCTTTCTCCTCAGCTTCCCTTATAATTAGGTGCTGCAGGCTCCAAAGGCGCCACTTGCTCACAGGATTGCCTTTCCAGGAGTGGATTCTGGAATGACCATGAGCTCAAGTCCATTTCATGGCTGCTGCAGGTTCCTGGAGGGATTTCTTCCCTTAGGAAATGAACTTGAATTCCCACTCCTGTTACCATCAGGGGACAACACTCAGAAGAGAACACTGAGGGACGCAAAGTGCTAAAGTCACCTCAGCCGTTCAGAGACCCTAGTGCCCATGGTTTCAAAGCAGCTGAGTCACTTGTGATTCATCCAAAGCCTGAAGGAGAGGAGGGTAATAAATCTCATTTTCTCTGTCCCCACCTGGTGCTGTAACATCTCCTGAACTCCCTCCTTGCATTGCATTCCCTAGAGAGAGGAATGCATGTGGAGGAATGCTCCACATTGAGATGTCTCCAGGAAAGGGATATCCCAGCACCACCAGGCTGGTAGCCCAGTGCTTCTCCACCTGGCTGGCACTCCAAGTGGGAAGAAGGGACAGAATGCAGGGGATTTGGCTGGGAATCCTGCATCCCTTTCTCCTGTTGCTTGTTTCATGGTAGGAAGAAAGAATTTACAGCCTGGCGCTGCATGGCTCATTGAGAAGCAGAAATACAGGCTGGGTGGGGAATGGATGGAGAGCAGCCCTGAGGAGAAGGACTTGTTGAGAAGCTCAGCAGGACCCAGCCATGTGCATTTGCAGCCCAGAAAATCCCCATGTGGAGGGCTGATCCCACAGTGTGGGCAGCAGGGAAGGGGGGAGTTCTACCCCTCTGCCCTGCTCAGGTGAGACCCCACCTGCAGAGCAAAGCAGGGTCAAAGTAGAAGGATGTGGAGCTGCAGTACAGCTCTAAGGACTGGATCCTCTCTGCTCTGGAGCCAGGCTGGGAGAGCTGGGGGTGCTCACCTGGAGAAGAGAAGGCTCCAGTGAGACCTCAGAGCCCCTTCCAGGGTCTAAAGGGGCTCCAGGAGAGCTGGAGAGGGACTGGGGACAAGGCATGGAAGATCACAGGGAATGGCTTCCCACTGCCAGAGGGCAGGGTTAGATGGGGTATTGGGTAGGGATTCCTCCCTATGAGAGTGGTGAGGCCCTGGCACAGGGTGGCCAGAGAAGCTGTGGCTGCCCCTGGATCCCTGGCAGTATCCAAGGCCAGGTTGGACGGGGCTTGGAGGACCCTGGGATAGTAGAAGGTGTCCCTGCCCATGGCAGGGGTGGCACTGGATGATCTTTAAGGTCTTTTCCAACCCACACCATTCTATGATTTTATGGAATCAAAACTTTTGCTTGCAGGGCAAACTGGGGGGGATTTTGGAACTGGGAAGTTGCATCTGCTCCATGTCTGCTGGGCGTAGCTGCACACACAAGTTCTCTGCAGAAGAGGAAGCTGGTGGGAAGAGCCCTGCCTGGTGCTTTGCAGAGTAGCTGGGTGAGGTCTGGGTTTGGCTAAAGCAGCTGGCCACCCTTAGAGTCTCTCCTCACCCAGGAGTCCCTTGGGAACCAGCAGTGGGATCAAAACATATTAAGGTGGTTTCATACAACTGCACTGGCCAGGCTTGCTGTGCCTCTGAGAACAGGCCACTGAATTCACCAAGGTTCAAAGCTTTGGCTAAATAAGAGCAATTTCCTACTGCCTGGGTTAGCAAACTATTATTTACTCTTTGCCTAAATAGTCTGAAAAGGAAGGAAGGCAATCCTTTGGGGAAATACGCTATAAATGATAATAGTCCTTCAGGAGGACCCAGAAATTCAGAGAGATGGCGTGAGAGCAGCTCTTTTCCAGGCTTTGCCCTGGAATAGCAAGGGCTGGCCGTGCCTGCTGCTGATTTTCTAGGCTGGGGCAGGGCTGGGCTGTGGGGGACAGGGTGGTTAATGTACAGCACAAGAGCATCACCATACCTGAGCCAAAGGAGCGCGGTGCTGGCCCTGGATTGGTGAAACTTCATTCCTTTTTTTGTTTGCAAACCAGAAGCAATTCTTACAGCCAAGTTTTCCCAACTCCCTCTGACCTTCAGCATCTTTTCCTGCTGGTTCTGCTTCCTCTAAAGATGTCAAATGCTGGAGTGGCTCCTATCCACCTGCAGCTGCAGGTGGGCGAAAGGTGGGCTCTGCAGCAGGGGAATCCCTGTTCAACCACATCCAGACAGTGCTGTGTGTGTGGGATTCCTCAGGGAGACACAAAGAAATGTTCCCTCCAGGCTGGGCCACAGATCTCATCCTGCACAAGAGCACCAGGAAAAGGCTGGGAGTCCAGCAGCGAAACCTTTGGTCTTGGTGCAGCTTTCCCACAGACGTCAGCTTAGAAGAAGAGGTAGGAAATTCCCCAGTGCTGGGGATTTCCTTTGGCTTCTGCAGGAAGGACCTTCCTCAGAGCTGGGGTGACAATCAGCTGGGGACCTGCAGCAGCCAGGCCCCTGAGCCACAGCTGTGGACCACCATCACTACTCTTCCCATGCCAGGGGAGGGGGATTGCAGCTGCATTTGTTGGTGTCACTGGAATGGTGGCATCTCCTGGGGGCATTTCTGTGGCACTGGGGTAGAGATATTGCCTGAAGACACTTCTGTGGGACTGGGATAATGGCATCTCCTGGGGGCATTTCTGTGGCATTGGGATAATGTTATCCCCTGGATACATTTCCAGAGGATGTCTCCAGCGCATCACTGGGAGCACTGCTCAGCACTTTTAGTGAGATACCAGAACTCCCCCCTTCCCCTTGGAGCTGGGAGTTCTTGCCAAGGCTTTGAGGGACAGAATGGGATGCCCAGCCCTGCATCAGGACTTTGTGCAGGAGGAGCTGCTTGCCAGCTTGAGGCATCCCTGGCTCTCCCAGGGCTCCGTGACAAAGCTCCCTTTCACCTTGGAACATCCGGAGAGCATAATGGGGCAGCAATTACTGCTACAAGCTTGGGCCTGGTGGATGGGTGGCGAGCAGCCAGTGATTGTTAATCAGGCATTTTGCTGCTGGGATTTTGCTGCTGTGCAGGAATTTGTTTGCACCAGGGGGGCTTTGTGTCTGGCTGAGCCCCCAGGAGGCTGCTGGGAGCCTTGGCCCAAGAATGTCTGGAGCAGGAATAAGCCCACAAGAATCCAGCCAAATCCACCCCCCGAACTGACCCCATGTGGATTTTTGGTCAGGATGAGCTTTTCCCTGAGACAGGGAGGAGGTATCAACAGGCTGCTCCCCTCTCAGAGGGATGGGTTTATGCATTCCTGCCTTTACCAAATGGTCTCTCAGGCTGCTGGTCTCTTATTCCCAGGTCCTTTTACTCCATCATGGTTTGGGTTGTAAAGGACCTTAAAGCTCATCATGTTCCACCCCCTTCCATGAGCAGGGATACCTTCCACCAGACCGGGTTGCTCCAAGCTCCTTCCACCTTGGCCTTGGACACTTCCAGGGATGGGCCAGCTTCTCTGGGCAACCTTTTCCACGGCCTCCCCACCCTCAAGGACATGCACAGGCCATGAAGGGGAAGCTGGGCACTGAGGCAGGTTGGAAGAAGGTTCACTGTGCTCCAAAGTTAATTCCAGGCCATGCCATCCCAGCTTGTTCTGCAGTTTGTATGGGTGCTACTCCATGGGATAATCAGGTAGGGCTGTTTGGTGCTCCCCAGCAGCTGGGGAGATCCTGAAGGAGACTCCTGCTTGTGAGATGGTGTGAGAGGGGGTCAGGGCAGATGGGATCTGACACCCCCCCCCGCCAGCACCCTCATTCAGAAGATCCTTGTCTTGTCCTGGCCTACATTTTTTTGCTCGGTTGCAAAATAGGAGGCCTGGAACATTTCCCACACGGAAGGAGACCTGGAGCTTAGATTTCCAGTGCCACCTCCTGCCTCTGTGGGATAAAACTAGAACTCCTGCCCTTCCCCTCCCCACCAGAACGCTGCAGTTGGTGTTCACAAACATGAGGGTGAACAGGTTGGGGGAGTCCCAGCCCCAGACTGAAACCCATGGGAAGGGAAAACAGGAGATGGGGCAGAAGGGGGAAAGCACTGCAGTGTGCAGGAGCAGGAGGGTCCCAGACACCCATCACTGCAGCCTGCTCAGGAAATGAGCTTTTCCTTAGGCAGTTCTACACAGCTGTAATTAAATTACGGGATTAGAGCCATCTCATTCCTCACTCATCAGCTGCCAAGTGCTTGTTCCAAGGGAGTGCCCTCCATGAAAGGGAAAACTGCCGTGGAGGGCTCGGGCTGCCATGGAGTCACTCCCTGATCGCCCTGCATTGCAGATGGGCTGTCTGGAGCGTGCCATTCCCGGAGGCCTCCTCTGATCCCTGGCTGCAGGCCTGGCAGGAAAATTCCAGGATGGATAATCCCCTGCTGGCCCACTCTGGGCAAGCCCTTCAAAGGGGCAATTGGTGCAGAGTGTAAAATTGACAGGATTTTCTAAGAGGGCCAAGATCATAGAATGATCACTAAGGTTGGAAAAGACCTCTAATCTTGAGTGCAATCACCAATCCGTGTCCCCAGGATGCCCTGTAAATATCACAAAGTCTGCAATCCATAGAAAGGGAGGAGAAAGTGCATAGGAATCCCTGGACAGCAGAGCAGGGAACAAGACTTTACCCTCTAGGAAGCACAACCAACCTTAAAATAAAAATATATCCCAGCGGCCAACAGAAGAAACTGCACGGTGCAAAATGGAGTTCCCTTCAATTTGCTTTTTGTTGGCAGATGATATAAATTTCCCATCCCTGGCAGACCTGGGCCGTGCCCACGGATTAGAGATTTGAGACGTTTCTCAGTTTACATTTTGGCACTGGTTTTCCTTCTGTTGCTTCACAGAGAAGTTCCCAGGAAGATCTGGAGCTAAAGGAAAAGTTTCTGTCCTGCCACTATGATCCTGTGAGTTATCACCATGCTTTGGGGAACTGGGTAACCTGGTTTGGTGAATAAAGGTCCCTTTGCTGTGGCCCATGTGCAGGAAAACACCACAGGAGAGCTGGAGATGGACTTCGGACAAGGGATGGAGGGAGAGGACACAGGGAATGGCTTCCCACGGCCAGAGAGTAGGGATGGATGGGATATTGGGAAGGAATTATGCCCTGGAAGGGTGGGGAGGCCCTGGCATAGGGTGCCCAGAGAAGCTGTGGCTGCCCCTGGATCCCTGGAAGTGTCCAAGGCCAAGTTGGATGGAGCTTGGAGCACCCTGGGATAGTGGGAGGTGTTCCTGTTCATATCAGGGGGTGGCATGGGATGGTCTTAAAGGTCCCTCCCAACCCAAACCATTCTGTGATCCCATGAACACAGCTCTTTGAAACATTTCTGCTCTGTTATCTGCAAATTCCCAGTTCCCAGTCACTGGAGCTGATGACACTCAGATTTCCCTTGCTTGCTCTTCAGTGTGAAAGCCCATAAAGGATTTCCTGGTAGTGATACTGCCACAGGATCCATGGCTTGGACTTAACCTTGGCTGCCTCCCCCATTCAGTCACTTTTTTGCATAATTACTCTTGGAGAAGCTATTTTCCCCTATTTTCTGCTTTCCTGACTAGTTTTAATTTACTCCTCAACAAGCTCTCAATGCCTCCTGCTTGTGCAGAGTTAAAGAAAACCTGAGAAAATCCTCCCTGAGAAGCAGCATCTTCCTACAAATCCAGTTTATCCCTGGAGGTGCTTATATAGCAGCTGGATACAACAACTGGGTCTGGCTGGCCCTACCTTTTAACAAGGGTTTGGTGCAGTGGCCTCCAGGGATCTTTTCACATGGAATTACTCTGGTTTGGTGATCCCAGTCTCCTGCAGAGTCACAGTGTTCCCGTTTCCCCCTCCTCCCCTGCTCTGTTGGTCCTCAGCGAACCCACGGCATGGGAAAGGGCATCCCTAAGCCTGCCCAGATTCCCCCACAGAGAGGGGAGCCTTAAAGCTTTGGAGCCATGACCAAATATTTACTTTCCCCAGGGTTTGTCTGAGGGAATTCAGGTAGCAGAGCCAAAAGGGGAATGCTGAGGGGAGCTGTTTGCTTTTCAAACCGGACCAGCAAGTGCCTACAGAATTACCTAGATGCCAGAGAATGTTCAGCCATAAATCTTATTAACAGTGCTCTGCAGCAACGCAGATGTGAGGGAGGGGAAATAAAAGGAAACAAATGAGGAGGGGGACGAGTCTGGAATGATAGAGAAAGAAAGGGGGGGAACCCTGGTTTGTAGCCGGAGGTTTTTATGGGAAGGGCTTCAGCTCTGTGAGGAAATCAGCTGGAACGGATCTGGCAGGATAGCACTCCAAGAGAGAGCTCTTCTTGCAGAATACCAATGATTTGTATCCGAAATAAAGCGGCTCAGGAGCAGCTATTTCAGGAGCTCTTCCCGCACTAGGGCAGCAGTGGGGAGGAGGAGAGAGCAGAATACAAAACAACACCTGCCTTGGAGAAGGGAAGTGATCCAAAAGGTTGGAGGGTACGTTTCCATGTCTGCTTGCCTTTCTGGCAGAATAGCCAGGCTTTGTTTTCCATAGAATACCAGAATAGTTTTTGTTGGAATGGACCTTAAAGCCCATCCCATTCCACCCCCTGCTATGGGCAGGGACACCTTCCACTCTCCCAGGTTGCTCCAAGCCCTGTTCAACCTGGCCTTGGATGCTTCCAGGGATCCAGGAGCAGCCACAGCTTCTCTGGGCACCCTGTGCCAGGGCCTCCTCATCATCACAGGGAAGAATTTCTTCCTAATCTTCAATGTATGGTGGGACAACTTTTCCAGCTGGACCCTGTGCCAGGGCCTCCCCACCCTTTTTGTTTGTTGCTTTTCTTACCTTTTTTGCCCTTCTCTGATGCAGGGACAGTGTGCTGTCCCCATATCCCAAACACAGCTACTCTGACCCTAGAAATTACTCTGAGGAAGTCTCTGGGGAGGGCTAGGAACTATAAGAAAGGGAAACACCTCTGTTTGCAAGCTGCCTGTGCCTGCTCCAGGCTTTCCCAGCCACATGCTTAGGGCTTAAAAATCTTCCTGCTGGTCACCAGGAGCATTTAATGGCAAATGGAGCGGGGACAGAAGGCCAGCAAGAATTGCTGCCTCAGAGGAGGATGTTCCCAGGACTTCCCTTCCTCTAGAAGACTGGCCCTGGGTTTATCAGGTGCCTGGGCCACCCTCCAGCCCTTGCAACCCTGCGAGGTTCCAGCATGCCCAATTTTCCAAGCAGCTCCAGCTTCGGCTGCAGTCTGTGCCTTTCCCCTCCCCAAGGTGAGAAATCTGCCTTGGGCAGGCTGTTTCCCCGAGGAAGAGTGTGGGAGAAGGCTTTCAGACAGCAAGGCTGTGCCCCCAGGCACATTTCCAGCGCTCCAAAATCCACTTCCTGGCGATGCTGATCCCCAGGCTCCATCCTTGCTGCCGTGGGGATTGTGGGACCACACGTGCTTGTGGCACGAGGCGTCAGGAAACGCGAACTGCAGCTCCGCCACTCCTGGCTTTTACCTAAATGGGAAAAAGGGACCCTGGAAAGCTGCTGCAGAACTCCTGCTGTGTAGGAAAACCGTTGGGATGTGCCCATACATGCCAGGAGAGGACTTGGACATGGAGTGCTTTGAACAAGCCAAGGTGATGCCCAGATCCACGCTGGCCACCTGCTCCCCTCAGGACAGGCTGTCGTTCCAGGGCACTGGAAAACAGTGCCACATCCAGCCCTTTGCTTCTGGTTATCAGCTGGTGACAAGGGCTGCTGGCAGGAGCAGAGCCAGGATTTAAAAGCTGCGATCCAAACCCTGCTCTGCTGCTTGTTCTGGGTCACCTGCAAGGCCACACTGAGCTTATTTTCAGAGTCTGGCTCGGAAGTGGCTGAGACCTGATGAATTTATACCCAGGAGAGCCAGAGATCGAGGCAGTCACTGCTTCAACTCTAAAGGAATTTGGAGAGGAGGAGGAGGTCAACAGAGAAGGGGACAGGTCAGGCTTGCTCTTGATTTTTCTTTCCTGGTGTAGTGACATTTTGTTGAAACACCAGCTTTTTTTTTTAATAGTGAGTGCTAGAAAATATTTCAGAAACCCTTCCTTGTCAGTATGCTGTTCTTTTCTAAATCTTGTGCCTTCTAGATCTCCCAAAATAAACTGCTGTGGCCACAGGCAGCCAGTGCTTTGGTAGCCCAAGCTGCCATGGATGAAAACACACTGGACCATCAGTCAGGCTGTTCCTGGCTACCAAAAAGCCCTTGGGACTGGCAGCATCCAATATTTATGGTTTCTGTCTCAGCCTGCAGTGACAGGACAAGAGGAATGGCTTCCCACTGCTAGAGGGCAGGGATGGATGGGATATTGGGAAGAAATTCCTCCCTGTGAGGGTGGGGAGGCCCTGGCACAGGGTGCCCAGAGAAGCTATGGCTGCCCATGGATCCCTGGAAGTGTCCAAGTGCAGGTTGGATGGGGTTGGAGCACCATGGGATAATAGAAGGTGTCCCTGCCCATGGCAGGGGGCTGGAACTGGATGGTTTTGAAGGTCCCTCCCAAGCCAAATCCTTTGATTATGATGATGGGTCTCTGATTTTTTCCAGACTTGAGGGCTGGGAAGTTGACTGTGCTGAAAGTCTGGGTAAGAGCAAGTTCAGGAAAACATCTTTAGAAAGCATATTTAAAGTGTTTTGTTGATGCATTTCTCCAATTTTTTGTCAAGCCTGAGGGGGCTGATATGCAACTGAAAACAGTTTCTGTTGTTTTCCAGCTCCTCGAGGGCTGCTCCAGGCAGGCATCTTCAGGAAAGCCGCTCTGAATTGACTTCCAAATGAGAGTAATTAAAGCAAACGAGGTCTTTGCAGGAACGAACGAACTCCCGGCTGGATCATACACTCGGCTCAAGGTAATTGACCCAGGGCAGCTCTCACGTTGTGGTGGGTATGGGATGGTTTAACACTCCACAGACTTCTCCCTCCTTCCCATTATTTTCCCATTTCCAAGAGGCCACAGCAGGTGCCTGGGATGTCCCTGTCATCCTGACCTGCTTTAAAAGACTTCTACCTGAGCCTGCCTTGTCTCACTCAGCTGCTGCCAAGATTTTAAGATTTAGTGTCCCCCACACCTGTGGGGCAAAGGGAGGTTGGGACTAAGGTGGGATTTGGAGTCCTGGAAATTCTGGAGCATTGATTTCTTTCCCCACCAAAAATCAGAGGCCAATTTTGCAACCTTGGTGCAAAGCAAGGAGAAGAAAGCACTAAATGTGGCAGGAACTGCCAATTTCACAACAATTGTCAAGAAATAGTGAACTGAAATATCCCCTAAGGGTGGGGAAAATGTCAAGCCCAAGCAGTTCTAATTGTTTTTTTTACCTGCAAGTCACACATTGCATCCCTCCATGGGGATGTTTCTGCTCCTCTGACACTTCCTGACCTTTCTTAAAATGTTCTTCCACCCCCAACCCGGGAGCAAGGAACTTTGCCGTGTCTCAGTTCTTCTTCTCACTTCTGCCACTGTTGCTTTCCCTCACAAATTGTCACTGTCACCGTTTGCAGTAGAGACTTTTGCTTGTTTTGGTGCCTGGAGCTGGCTCCAGAGCCCATCTCGAGCTCTGACGAGTTTTATCAGTCCCCTGCACACTCAATGCCCTCGGCCAAGTTGGAGGAGGGACAGTTCAGATTGAATATCAGGAAAAATTTCCTCATAGAAAGCCTGGCCAGGGCAATGGTGGAATGCCCATTCCTGGAAGTGTTCAGTGTGTGGATGTGGCACTTGGGGACATGGTTTTGGTGGAGCTAGCAGTGTTTAGGTTAATGGCTGGAACTGATGATCTTTTTCAACCTTTCCTCTTCCTTCTTCAGCTCCCTATTTTTTTATCCAGGCTCTGAAGGCCTCTCCTAAATATTGCTGCTTTCCTGGATTTGTGATGTTGTACTTTCACTGCTGCTTTTTTTTTTTTTTTTTTGGGGGGGGGGGGGGGGGGGGGGGGGCGGTGG
>VWZP01006977.1:114237-137651 GCA_013396995.1 Dicaeum eximium
AGGGAAATGTGATAAAAGGAAGTAGAAGGAAAGGTTTCTCTTTCTGTTCTTCTTTTTTTAATTTTTTATTTTCTTAAAGCCAGAAATGAGCTAATGGAAAATATAAAAGAACATGAAAATGCTCCAATTCTTTCAAAATAGCTCCTGGGTAATTTCCACCCTCGAGCACAGATTTTGTGCACCAGTAAAAAAAATATAAACCGTATATCTTCTATGGAACACGGGGATTTTCCTTTGTCCACGTGCCTTGGGCACTGACCTGGGGATGTGGGGAGGCTTTCCTTGGGCTTTAGTGGCTTTGAAAGCCCCGTTGTTCCTTCACAGGGATCCTTTATGCTGATTGTGCACATTCTGTGGGCATCTGTCAGCTGGGAGGGGGGAAATTGCTGAAATGGGTAATAAAGGAGATGAAAACAATCTGTGCTGGCCTCTGGATAATAACCAGCTGATATTAAGCCTAAGTCCAGCTGAAAACAGTTAATAATAAATGGGCATTAATTAAAGCTAAATTACAGGGGAAGGTGCAGGCCTGGCTCTCAATCCAATTAGAGGCTGTGATTCGTAACGGGGAGAATCTGTCCGGCTGTGAATAAATGATCAAAGGCTGGGGAAGAGATGGCAGAGCTGTGTCAGGGTTTAGATGGTGCCCTGGACAGGGAAGAGGCCAGAGGAGGATTAAGAGAGAACTGTGGGCAGACAGCTCGTTTGGGTTTGCCACACACCCGGAGGTGAGGAGGAGCGGCAGAGCTGCCCTGACGAGAGCCTTGGCCAGGGAGGAGCTGGGAAGTGAAGATGTGGTCCAAGAAGGAGCTGGAACACAGCACTTCACCAGCTCTGGCAGCCTCACCACTGCCAAACTGAGGGGGACAGCCCACCAAGGGTCACTGAACAGGGGCTGCTGGAAGGGTTCCTCTGAACCAACAGCTTCAGCCTGCTCACACTCTACAGGACTCAAGAGTCAGTTTTAAGACTCAGTTTTAAACTTCACCAGAAGCTTTGGAATGTGCCGTCTTCCAAACACCAACTATGAGGAAAAATACACTGTTTTGAAAGCTACTCTGAGGAAAAATACAGCATTTTGGAAGCTCAAGGTGTTTAAGGCAGACCTTCAGATGTGTCCCATGAATGAGAGATAGCATCAACAATACCTAGAAAAGGCTCTTCTGCTCCAGAAAAACTCCACCTGTTTGCTGTTTCTGCTCCTGACCCAGATGTGCAGTTCAAGCCTAAAGGGAATGTCCTCCCTCAGGAAAAACTGTGGGGATATTTTGGTTGAATGCAATGAGGAGAATGCGTTTTGGCACTCGGGCTCAGCACAGCCTGGCCTTACAAGCACCCAGAGAGGTAACTGAGAAGGGTGCTCCAATTTGGACTTGTCCCCTGTGAAGTTACCCATGAGGTGGAGGCTGATCCATCCATGTGGAGCTGGGTAGGGATCCCTCCTGGAGCAGACATGGCTGACACAGGGAAGGCGTTGGGGCTTTCTGGGACCAAACCATCCCCAGAGGAAGGAGCCAGGGAAAAGGAGCTGGCAAAGCTTCATCTCTTTGGCACAGCTTTGCCAGAAGCAGCCAGTCCCTGGCTTGGAGCAGGAATTCCAGGCATGTCCCTGCAGGCAGAGCACGAGGGATGCTCTACATATCCCACAGTGGTGGACAAGGCTGGGTTTGCTGCAGCACAGCCACGCTGCCTCCAAGGAGCTGCAAGAGGAAGCCTGACTCCTCAAATACTGATGCAACCACAGTAAATGAGCTGGACCCAGAAATATTTTCATTATCCTTTTCCAAAGGAATCTGTATTTGCAGAGGCATGAGCACAGAATCACAGGATGGTTTGGGTTGGGAGGGATTTTAGAGATCACCTCATTCCAACTTCCCCGCCATGTGCAGGGCTTGTTTCCTGCTGCCAGGCCTGGGCATGCTGAGAGCAAGAGCAATTATGTGGGATGCTCAGCTGAGGTTTAATAGTTCTGGAAAGAAATCAAAACCCTTTAGTCCTCAGAGGTGCAGTGGATCCCCCACAATTCCAGCATTGGCACCTTTGACACTGGGACCTGATGTCTCAAAGAACATGGCCCTGTTTTGAATTTCTGCCACTTAAATCATGGAATATCCTGAATTTGGAAGGGACCCACAAGGATCATCAAGTCATGGAGTATCAATATTAAAGACTTCAGCAGGATGATGAAGGTCCTGTTGTGTAGGAAACTGCTTTCAATCCATTCAGCTGTATCCAAGACTATTTCTTTCTCTTCCTGACCTGCAGAGATTATTCTGGAAAAACAATTCTTTAGATGCTATGGCAGGAGGAATAAAAATAGATGAACAGATGAACTAGACTCCCTGGCAGCACAAATACTTCCAAGTGCTCATAGAACAGGGAAAATGAAGCCTGTAGCAGGAAACAGAGGGAATCCCTACACAAAAGAAGGAAATTTGGGAAGAATGACTAATCTAGGAGAGGAAACTAGGTGCAGTGGCTGGCTGCTAGCACGGCAAGTGTCTCTCAAGGCATCAATGTGCCTGTTGAGCAGGGCAAAACAACCTTGAATAGCTGACATTCTTGGAGGAGCAGGGCTCCTGGGATATCCCAGAGGGCTTGGGGACAGAGGCTCTGAGGGGTCAGGTGAAGAATGGAGTGGGATGAAAACAGAGATTGCCTTTACAGGCCAGCCTGGGAAGTGCTTGCACCTGGGTGACATCAAGGTGATTTATGAAGGAAGCCCAATTAAGGTTCCCAGTGCTGGGAGCTGTTTTTCTCGGGAGGAATGATGACAGGAGCAGAGCTTGCTGGCTCCTGCAGCCTCCTGTGGGTGCCTGCCCTGCACTCTGAGCCTCTTCTTGCAAGAGGCACCAAAGTGCCCACAACAAGCAAAGACACCTCTGATCCATTTTTCCCATCCTATCTATCCCCTCTGTCGTGTCAGCAGAGCTGCCCTCCCTTCCCACAACTCTCCACCCTTGGAATTCCAGGGGAGGGAAGCTGTGGGGTTTCAGCTTTGGCTTTAACCATGATTATTCAGGGGAATGGTTTGACATGGTGATGAACAAGGGCTCATATTTCAGAGGTGACTTGGTTGCAGCCCTTATAGGCTTTGAGGAAGTGGGAGAAGAGAGAAGAAAATGAGGAGAAGCTGGAAAACTGGCCCTCACTATCTCTTCGACCTGGAGCAAAGGACCGGGCAGCCTTGCTTGAGACATGGATGAGACTGATGAGAAACCGCTCAGCTTCATCTGCAGCTTTCGTCTGCCAAGACATGAGCTCATCAGGGAGAATAAATTCATGCAGAGCCCCCTGCACAGCCCATTCCTGACCTTTTGGAGAGCAGCATCTCACTGGCTTGGGGTTGTCACATGAGCAAAGGCACTGGAGAATCTCCACTGCACAACTGGTGTCCCACCTTGGTCACTGCCAACACTTCCCTGTGTGCCTGTCTGGTCAGAACCCATTTAACCCCACCCCACTGCCTTCAGGGGGGGCTTGGCTGCTCCAGCAGAGCCCTCCAGCACAACTCAGAGCCAACACCCTCAGCCCCTGTCACCCTCCTGTACATGGATTCAGGATTCCGAGACCTTGACCCTGCCTGGAGCAGCCCTGGGATCTGGAAGGGGGAGTGGCTGCAGTGTGTGGAGGCTTGGGTCAGGTCAGAGCAGGCTACTGGCCCCAGGTCAGTGATGGATGGATGTACCAGGCCCTGGACCAGGGGTTATCTCAGTTATTTGGGTTATTCTAGGCATCTACCTTATCTTGGCATCCAGCCCTCTCCATGATCCTGGATTGTGAAGAACAGGTTTCATCCCCACAGCCTTTAACTTTCAGTGTTCCTTTTCTCCTCTCCATCAGGGAACTTAAGGGAGAAGTAAGAAGTCCCTATTCATGGCAGGGAAATTGGAATGAGCTGATCTCTAAGGTCCTTTCCAACCCAAACCGTTCTGTGATTCCATGAATTCATGAATTGGCTTTGAACAGGGAGGTGCCGTTATCTTTGCAGACTGGAAAAGTCAGAAGAGGCACAGTGGGAGCCCGTGGAGGAAGGGAGATGGGCCTGTGATGCTGATCCCTCTCTCTTCTATTTTATGCATCCTAAAAACCCCTTTCCCCTGATCTTTTATGCTGGGGATGGTACCTGGGCTTTGGTCACTGCTCCCCTTCAGTCTTTTTGAATTAGAAGTCCTTCAGAGGGAGATGTTCTCTCTTCTCTACCCCTCCCCTTTTCAGATATCTTTCCCAAAAGGACAGAGTGTCTCCTGGATGATCACAGGAATATGAACAGGAGCTCATGATCAAAACAGAGGCTCCAAGGCTGTCTGTGTCCATTTGGGTTTCGCCTCTGTGGCTGGATTCTTGGATATCTCACGGGGGGTGATTCATGCCTGGGCCTCTCTTTGTGGCAGGGGTTTGTATAACAGCTCTCTGTGATGTATAATAAGAGCTGGGTGAGTGAGTGATGAATTCTTCCCTCACTCGGGATATTTATAGCTTTTTCTCTTTCTCCTCCAGCGAGTCACCTATTTTCACAGGGCTTGTGGGCGCTCCGTGTCAGCGAGGCTCCAGCTCCTCTGCCAGGGCTGGGGGAGACTGGCCAGAGGCTCCAAAGTTTCTCAGGACTGAGAATGGTGCATTTTAAGATCCCCTTGTTTGTGAAATCAAGCTAAAAGCCATGAGACCACGCAGTTCTCTCTTTATTTTCAGTGGCTCCAAGGGTCACATTTCCCATCTGGTCCTCCACAGACTCATGTTTTCCTTCTCACTTTGCACAGGAGCTGGCTCTCAGTATCCTGTTGTGGAAGCTGGGATTCTGTTGGGATCATCCCTCCCAAGGTGCACCAGCTCTGACCAGACCAGGTAGGATGAGATCCACAGCATCTGGTGTGGGTTTTTTACCACCCTCATGATCACAGATAATGTGGACCAGCACAAATTTTCACCAGGAGTGAAAATCGCTTATTGCGATTTCACCAATCGCTTATTGCGATTCTTGTGTCCCAAAAATGTGCCTGGATACATTTTCTCCTGGAGGGCTCAGGAAAGGGGAGCAGGTCATCAGGTAACTTGCCAAGATGTCCAGCCAGCCAGCCATCCATCCATCTCCAGGATGGATGGACATGCAGCATCATGTGGAAAGCTGGAGCCACAGGGATGAATGCTTGCACAACAGAGCTTCCAGCCTTAGGGGGGGCCTCCTGTCTAAGCACAAAAATAATTACATGTTTTAAAATACTTCGTTTCTAACATTCTTCAAAGAGAGTTTTGCATCTCCTTCCATGTTCCATTATGGGAGTATTGTAAAAAAACAGACTAAAATTGAAGTAAAATTGTATTTTGAGGGCCTTTTTTTTCTATGCCTAACCCACTGCTTCTGTTTTTTCCCCCACATTTTGCATTTTTTGTTGTTTTGTTTGGGTTTTTTTACACTGAGAAGACTTCCCCCACTGAGGATGCTTTCAGCTCTCCTTTCCTTAGCCATCCCCCCTCTCCAGGTTGCTCCAGGTTATCCCTCACCTCCCCCCTCCCTCTGCCTGGGACGGGGGGGGTTTCCTTGTACCATCCTCCTGCAGCTCTGTGCACTTGTGCCCTCCTCCTCTTCCCACAGCCTGATTTATGGGGTTTATCTTTCCCTTTTACACTGCACCTGATTGTGGTGACCTCTGCTCTCAGCATAGCTTGAATTCCTCAGGGAGGGCTGTGGGCCACCGGGAGGGGCTTTCTCCTTCCCTGGGCCACTCCAGGTACCACCAAGTGGTCCCTCAGCTTGTCCATCCTCTGCCCAGGTGGCTGGGGAATGAGAGGGGTCTCCAGGGGTTATGCCCTGCCTTGAGAGGCAGAGAAGGCAAAACCAGGGTTTTCCCCTGCCCTGGGGATGTGCTGCTCCCCCCAGCTCACCCCAAAGTATCATCTGTCTCCCTCCCTGGAGCTGGGGAGATGTGCTGGACCTCCCCTGGGATGGGGTGTGATGGGGCTGGGGAGAAGCCAGACACCAGGACAGGAATCTTGTTTTTTTCTGGTCTCATCAGTTCTTCCTTGTCCCTTCCTAGCCCCTGCACAGGATCTGTCAGGTACATGGGGATCACACCTGGTAGAGCCAGGGTTACTCAGACAATGAGGGCTGGAGAATATCCCAAATTCCTGAGAGTGCTCCTGCTTGTCTGTGTTGGCAACCTTTCCCTGGGCATCCATCTCCCACCATATCCAAGGGGTCAGGATGAACGAGCCCCACTCTGCCATGTTCCCTTCAGCCACAGCTCACCCCCCATGTTACAGAAAGGACCATTTTGGAGGTGGACCAGGTCCAGCTCTGTTGGGGGATGTTCCTCTTCCCTGGGGATTCCTGCATCCCGTGCAGCAGCCGGGATTGTCCCTCTGTGGTGTCTCCCTGTCCGGCTCTGTGAGCTGAGGTTTTTTTTGGGGATGGATCAGTAAGGACCCAGGCTGAGGCTGGGACACAGATTAATTAATCACCACCCTCCATCCCTGATTCCCCTTCCCTCCAACGAGCCTGACAGCTGAGGGTGAGCAAGAGTGTGGAAGCTCATCCCTCTGTGGTCTGTGGGAATTGCACTTCCCTGGGAGTTAAAGTCTCCCAGATGAGAGTGAAATGGTCACTGGAATTTAATTTATTTAATCTGCAGGCAGCGGCAGAGCACCCACCACTCCCCAGCACCCCACTGCAACCAGGGACATAAAATGAGAGCACAGGAACCTGAGGCTTTTTCCATCTGGGAAATGCACCTTGGCTTTGCACCAGCACGGTTTCACCCCAGACAAAGCTTTGGGGCCAGGGATGTCTCTGATGCCAAAAATGAGAGTAGGACAACTTTTGGTGCAACTTCTACTGTTAGAACGGACAAAACCACTTCCAGCAAGCTGTTGCAAAATCCTGAACCAGGTAAAACTCATTTTTAGTTTGGGTTTGTTTGTTTTTTTTTTTTTAATGCTAAGTATTGGCTTCTTTCCAATCTGCTGCATCACGCAGGAGGCTGCAAGTTCCTCTTCTGACATCTGAGAGGCAAGGTGGGGCTCTTCAGCATGAAAAGTTAACCCCAGGATGTGGAACTTGTGCTAAACCACAAAGCTTCAGATAAAATTCCCAGCAGCTGGCATCACGTGGAGGAGCTGGCATTTAAGGAAAGGCAAGAGGCACAGTCCTCCTGATTCTCCCTGCATTAATCCCCTGTGCAGCTGGGCTGGCAAGGATCTTGCTGGAGGTGTCTGGGACAGGAATATGACATGAAACACTTGGGATGCTGGAACTGAACGCAGAGGGTTTGGATTTCACCTGGAACACGGGCACTTGGAGTCACTGGCAGCCAGGCTAGGAGGTGCCCCAGCCTACGTGACTGGTTTGTGGTGATGATTGACATCAAACTGCACTGCCAGACCTCTCACTGCAATAATTGCACATCTGCAGGTACCCTGGAGTGATCATTCCTGCCTGACACACTCTGGGAAATGAGCTGGGCTCAGGGACCCCCCTCCCCACCCATTTTTCTTCCCTAGGAACAGCCTTTTGCTGCCTTTTGTTTGTAACCAGGGGGGATGGAGCCAATGTTGTGAGGATACCCAGAGAGGGGAAATCCCACCCTGCATGCCCCTGCCACATCCAGCCCCGCTGACTCCTGCCCTGAGCCAGGGCTGGCAGCACCCTGGATCCCTGGAAGTGTTTCAGGCCAGACTGGATGGGGCTTGGCGCAGGCTGGGATGGTGGAAGGTGTCCCTGTCCTGGCAGGAGGTGGAATGGGATGAAACTTAAGGTCCTTGCAGCCCAAATTATTCTGGTATTTCATGGTTCTGATATTCTCCTCCTGTCTCATCCTGGGAATGGTTGCCATGGGGCTTTCCTGTGTTTTGGCTGATGGTGCTTGATGCTGTATCCATGGATTTGCTCAGTTCTGCCCATAGGAATTCCCAGCCTGCACTAAGATCGTGTCTGATGAGCAGCCTGGCTGGGAAAATGTGATGGGGATTGATTTTGTTTCCTGCAGGCAGTGTTGATTGGAGATTCTGCCACTGTTTTGTTTTAGAAGTCGATTTCCTTGTAATTCTTCCACAGTGAGGACTTGCTGCTTTCCCTCAAAGACGTTAGGCTTTGGCCTGAGCAGTCTGAGCTTAAAACTGAATTTTTCATGCTGTTCTTTTCTCACAGAACTCACCCAGCTCGACCAGGGCTGGGGATTCATTCTCTCTTCCTTTTCCCATTTCTCCTCCTGCAGGGGAAGGGACTCTCCCATCCCACCTCCTTGGGATGTGCTCCTGGAGCTGCTGGAAATGATGTCCCATGCCTTGTTAATCCCTAAGATGGTGAGACCAGCCTGAGGCAAGACCCTGGGTCATCAGGTCAGCCTGAAAATCACCTGGAAGCTGACACGGGAAGCCTGGAACAAACCACTGGGAATTATATCTTCTGGGAAAGGTGGGAAAGGAGGGGCCAAACCTGCAGGGAATGGGATTTAAGGGACTTGCTGTCTCCATTACACCCTGTGCATGTCCAGAGCTTGCTTGTGAGCAATTAAGGCAGTGTCTTAAGCAGAGTTGGAGAGCATGATTAAGTAATTAATAGTAATTAAAAGCATGTTACCCATGGATGTGTTGTTGGGGATGGAGTGAGGAATTCAGGGTTAGGCTTAACCTCTCCCTGCTTTGTAAAGGCACAGATCAGTCTCCTTTTGAGAGGGAGAGAGGGGGGAAAAGAAAATATCTGAGCCTTGTAGAATTCCCTGTGTTATTTTCCCAATCAGACCTGAAGCTGCCAAGGTTCCTCTCACCCAAAAGGGCACCTTTTAAAGAATTTTCCTTTTCAGAGTTGTGCCACACAGCGCAAAGCTCCCAAGCCTTCTCCTGCAGTCAGAAATCTCCTGTTGTTCCAGGTAATGAATCTGTTTATTGAAGCTCTTCCTCTGCCATGAGACCTCTCACAAATTCTATATTTGCCCTTACTAGCGCTTTTCTATGAAAAAAACTGACTAAATGTGTCAGGGCTTCTGGTTTCTGCCAGCACTAGGAGGGTTTTGGAGAGCGAGTTATTACATTGGACCTGGAAGCTGGATTTATTTCTGCTGTGTTTCCAAGGACCAGTCTGTAGGGAAAAGCCAGTATGGATCTGCAAGGATGCAAAAGAATACAGGTTTAGGGGGAATTTGGGGAGAAAAGTAATTTTTGTTTGGCTTTCTTTTTCCCAATTTAGCAATTGAATCCACAGTGGATTGATTAAAGCAAAAAGGAGGACTCAGGAAGGTCCCCATGTGAATTAATCCCCCTGGGATAATCAGGAATAACTTTTCTGGGTAGGGCAAAGCCTCAGGAGCAGGGCTGAGGGGAATGAAAGACAAACTCCTTTTGCCTGCTGCTCTCCTTCTTGTTATTATCTACACATAAATTACCCACATTCTTTGCAAGCTGGGTCTTGTCTTGACTGAGAGAGTTCAGATCATCAGAAATGCACCAGTTTTCCTGCACATTTCCTAATACAAGGAGCTCCATGGGGGGAGCAGGGGGGAAATGGGATAAGGTTTCTCCTGCTGCCATTTCTGAGAGTTTCCTGGGATTCCTGGGCTACCAATACTGGAAATTTCTGGATGTCCCAGCATGGAGAATACTCCCTGTGCCCTGCCCAAATCTCATTATATACCCTCAATAATGCAAAATTCCTTCAAAAATACCCAGTAAAGGCCATCTCAGAGCAAGCACGATCCATCCCAGCTATGTTGTGTCAGCATTATCCAAACGCCCAAGGTCACTGGGTCACTGCAGCTCCCTTCTTGTCCCCCATCGCCGTGGCACTTTGCCACCAGCATTTCCATTAAACAGCTCCTTTTTTGATTAATCTTTTTTTTTTTTTTTNCCAGGGAAGAGCAGCACTGGCTGCTTTCCAAGCATCTCCACTGCAGATGCCAAGGTTTGCACAGGGGCCTCTCTTCCCTGGTTAATGGGTCACCAAGACATAACCTGGCTCAGTCTACTGGGGACAGGGGCTGGATAAACATCCACTCTGTGGGTAACATTTCCACTTCAGGGCTTGCTGGAAATTTGAGGTGCCCGGGCAAACAGAGCCCCCCAAAACACCTCATTCTAGCCCCAAAAAAGCATCCCTGCCACCTTCAGCTGAGAGTCTGGGGGATACCCTGAGTTTCTTATCCCAGAGCAGAAATAATTTCCCAATAATAATTTGGGACCCAATAATAATTTGGCACCCAATAATTTAACAGGGACATGGACAGGTCACAGAGATCTGAGTTTGCCTCCATAAACACATCCACGGTGGGAGGAAAGCTGCTGGATCTAAGGGATAACCCAGCACAGGACGGGAAAAGCTGTGGGCTGGAAATGCCAACCACCAGGAGAAATACAGAACTGTAGAACTGGAAAAGCTCTTTAAGATCATGGTCCAAATACTCCACCCAAAACTGCCAAGGTCACCACTAAACCGTGTCCCCTGGTGCCACATCCACACCTTAAAGCTCCTCTTCAAGATGGGCAGAAGGAGCTAAGGGAATATTTGCAATATATCTTTCCCTGTGTGCAATTATATATATATATATAAACCAGAACATGGATGGGATATAAACACCCATATATAAATATACATAAATATATGTAAACCCCCCACATATCCATAACTTTTTTTACCAGGAATTACAAATAAGGAATTTGAGTATCTCAGCAGACACAGCCCTGCCTTCTCCCTCCCATTCTCCCATCTCACTCCCTCCATTATCCACCTTAAAATGAAGGAGCCTTGAGCACCCAAGTCTCCCATGGGCCACTGGATGATAAACATCAAGTCTTGGTGTTAGCAACCCCTCCCCAGGGCTGGGAGCAACAGTCTGGGTCCCTCTACATCCAGAGGCTCCAGCCCCACAGTGTGGGATGAGAGTGTTGCTCATGGACCCCAAATCCTCTTCCTCCAGGCTTTCCCTCATCCAGAGCTAAACCAGTCCTCAGAGGTTATAAACCCTCAGGCCACAGTGATAAAACTCCAGCAGGACTCTTTTTTTTTTCCCCTCTGCAATCCACCTGATGGGTTTATGGCCCCCTCATGCTCGAAATTGTCACACCAGGACTTCCTCACCAGCAATAATGCTTGGATTTCCCCCACTACACCCCGGCAGCTCCCTGGGACACAAAAAATGCTGATGCTCGGGTATAATAAATAGTTTTAGCCTCCCCTCCTGCTTTGCCCTCACAGGGGAAGAAGGACAGGGCCCCAGGTGGGTTATTTGCCCTGCAGGAGGTTCTGCAGCTGATGGGGGACAAATTCTCAGCTCTTTGGACACTGCATCCCAGCCCCTTGATGAAAAATGGGCAGCACCTCCAGAGAGGCTTGGCTGGGGGAGAAGATGTGCCGGAATCTGCAGGGAAAACCAGCATAGGATTATTTTATATCATCCTTACCACCTCATTCCCAGTCTGAGCTACCCTGGAGCTGCTGGAAGTCCCAGAAGGAACACAGCAGGTCCCAGGGCTGGGCTGAGGCAGCAGAAGTCTCCCCACCTCTCTGGGACCATCAGGTGCTACCCCTTGGCCATTCCTGGGAGAGAAGGCCCTATCCAGATGCAGAGGGAAGGCTGAAGGCCATTTGTTCTGGAGATGTGCCTGTGGATGGGGAACAACCAAGCACAGGCTCCATGGAGAAATTTAGGAAGGAATTCCTGGCTGGGAGGGTGGAGAGGCCCTGGCAGAGGTTGCTCAGAGAAGCTGTGGCTGCCCCTGGGATCCCTGGAAGTGTCCATGGCCAGGTTGGAGGAACCTGGTCTAGTGGAAGGTGTCCCTGTCCACAGCAAGGGGTGGCACTAGATGAGCTTTAAGGCCTTTCCAACCCAAACCATTGTGGAATTCTGTGATTCTGTGAAGAATGATGTGCGGTCGTGAGTTGTTACTTTTGGTGTTTATTTCTCCCCAGCACTCGTTGCCCTCTTGAGCAGCTCCCTCCTAAGCAACCAAGTATTTTCCAAGGATTGGTTGGGAAAAGCATGGCCCATCCTGGGAGGATGGAAACCTGCAGCACTGCCATTCCCTCTCCAGCCCCTGGACATTTCCACCAGACAGCAAAAGGGTGGGGAAGCTGCCAAAGAGCTGGAGGGGCCCCCTTTGTTAGGGAGCAGAGGCAGAACAGGAGGGGCTTTCCAGGGGCTGTTTAAATATTAACCAGCACAACAATCACCCTGTGTTCCCAGTCCCCACTGCCACACCGGGCCTTCACCTCTGGGTGGGTGGATTGCAGAGTCCTGAGCTGCTCACAGCCCTGGAGATGTGGCCTGGCACCGTGCTGGGGTGGTGACAGGAGTTTCTGTGCCACCCACTCTGCCCGCAGGGTGCCAGCGCTGTCCCCGCGGGGTCAGGGGGTGAGCATGGGGTTAACTTCCCTCTCGAAGCCATCACTTAGAGGATACGGCTGGAGGGTTTCAGAGAGCTCAGAAATGAAACCAGTGTGGCCTCGAGCTGCTGGGAGCTGAGCCAAAGCACTCAGCCAGCCCTGATGCAGCTCTGGTGGCCACGGCAAGGAGGACCTGGATCTGCAGGAATCTCTCCCCACCCTCAGCCTTCAACCCCTTTCTCCACCAGAGAAGGGACAATCCTGCAGGTTTAGCATCTTTACCATGGGGATCTGAGAATCACACAGGCCCCAATTTCTTTCTGAAGCCTAGGGAATAGGAAAAATGCTGGAAATTTCCTTTTATTCCTGTGGAAAAGAAGTTTGGGGCAAGTTAAGTCATGTGACCAAGGTTAGGCAGGAGTATAAAAAACCTGCATTTAGGCCCAGCTTTGCATCCTGCTCACTTCCTGGCAGCAAAATACTTGAAAGCAATGCCAGATGGGATCCTGAGCTTTGGGAGTGCCTGTTTCCCCAGTTCCCATCTTTTGGGAATGCTCCAGCACCATGGGATCACAAGAACGAGAGCAGCTCACCCCAGCTACAAAATCTGGGTGAGCAATAAAAATAATCCCAGAATGGTTTGGGTTGGAAAAGACCTTAAAGACCATCACATTGGTCCATGACCATGGGCAGGGACACCTTCCACTATCTCAGGTTACTCCAAGCCCCGTCCACCCTGGCCTGGAACACTTCCAGGAACGGAGCAGCCACAGCTTCTCTGGGCAACCTGTGCCTCACCACCCTTTTGTTATCTATCTATTTATTTATTTATTTATTTGTATATTTATTTATTTATATCCCTATTTATTAATATCTATATGTCTTATAATATTGTTAATATTAATAATACCAATTAGAATTCCTACCTACTATATCATTCACAGCAATAAATAAGGATGACTAATAATAAATAAGGAGAATCTAATCTGTAGGCTGATGAAGAACTCTCTGCCCTTCTCACAAATTCCCATTGTGCTTCTAGCGTTTTGGGAAGCTCTGGGATGCCATCAGCCAGGGCTGTCAGGGGGGGAGGACAGCGGATCATGAGACACATGGGATTCCTTCTCGTCACCTGTGGGGTGTCCAGTCCCCATAACTCACCTTCCAGCAGTGTTTTAATGTCATTGCTGGAGAGTTTGATGGGCTTTGTGAGCTTTCTTCCCTGAAATCTCACACGAATGTCTGAGGGAAGCAAACACAGGCTAAGCTGAAATAAACAGAATGGTTTATTACAGCAAATATTCCCAGGCTGAGCTCTCCATATTCAAACATCCTTGTGCTGAAATGTCTCAATTTTGCTCTGCCAGGCCAGCACGAGGCTTTTTTCGCATGATGTATGTGCTTAAAGTAACTCACAGCCGTGGCCTTTAGCTGCTCAGACAAAAAGTTCTGGTGATTTGGGGGTAATTCCCATTGAAGAAGCTCCAGGATGGGGCTGCCTGAAACAAAGCAAACAACATTTGAATCATTGTGGGATTTTTTTCTTTCTTCTGGTAGCAGTTTCTAGCCTGTTTTAAAGTGATGGTCATCCTCAGCCCACCCCAAAATTTGGCCAGAAGCACCTGGTGCTGTGTAATGACTGCCAGTGCACTACACCACGCTCCAAGGATCCAGTGCCCTCCGGATTGCATTAACCAGGATGATCCTTTTAAAGATCCTTGCTTGGGAAGCAAATCCCATTTGAAATAAAGCAGAGGGATTTAGCTTAACGAGGCAAAGCCAGGGAAGAGAGGCAGAAGGACCTGTGTGGCTGATAGAGCATGAGGCAAGGCAGAACCTGCAGCAGAGAGGCTCCCGGGGTGGAGGAGATGTTGGGAAGCTGCATGCATGGAAAAGTGGGATACACCAAGCTGGCGAGGCTCCCTCGTCCATGGGAACACTCGGAGATCACTCAGCAGCCTTCCCTAGTGGCCTTCAGAGAGGGAGGTCCATCAGGGACCAGAGACATACTGGTGGCTCATCTCTGCCTGTTGCTGTCCTGAGCCCGTTTCCTGCTGCTCCCAGCCCTGATCCATCCTCTTGGAATGTTCCAGGTCTTTCTCAGCTGATGCAACCCACAACCCAACTGCTCCCTTGCTGTTTTATCTCCTGGCCAGTCCCGTGCAGGAGCAGCATCCTGGTGGTCCCATGTGCCACCAGGGTCCCCAGACATCACGCCGGGGACTGTCCCTCGCTGTTTGGCTGCTCTGCCTGCCCGGGGAGGTGGCGCAGCCCCGTTCATCAAGGCCAGCGCTGCCTCGGGGCGCCGCAAGGTCAGCAGCCCCTTGTGCGATGTTTTCATGACAACCGGCCCAAAAACCGCCTCCTGCCTGCTGACAGAAGCACTCTGGCCAGCAGGACAGGCTGCTCCCAGGAGAATGTCCGTCCTTGCCCCGGGAAACACAAGAAGCTCCGCTGGCCACAAGGCACAGCCCCTCCCGCCCCTTCCCGCAAAGCCTGGGAGAAATCCCAGCCCGGCCCCTCCACGGCGCTGTGGGAGGGGGTAGATCCAGCTGCAGTCACATGCACCCGGTCGCAGCCTCCCAAAGCCACAGCCCAAACCCTGGCAGCTGTTTCTCTTCCTTCATCACAGGGAAAAGGATGTTCCCCCTTGAAACCAGGAGAAAGCCCTCCCCAGCTCCATGTGGTGGCCAAGGGACCAAAGTCCAGCTCCCCTGGCACACAGATAAGCCCAGGGACACAATGTCAGCATCCACAGCTCCAGGCCAGCTGGAAAACCCACAAAAATCAGCTTCTGCCAGGTGGGATCGGTGAGGACAAGTCCCTTCAGGCTAAGGAAGGTGTGGGCACTGCTGGGTTTGCAGATCCATGAAACCAGGAGGAGCACACAGTGTCCCATAGAAAATGGGGCCAGAGGATGGTCAGGAGCATCTTCAGGAGCACTGGATCCTGTGGCAGAGGGACAGAAGCCCATCAGTGATGCTCTGTGTGAGGAAGGAGCCCATGGGGAACTGCACCTTCCAGAGGCTCTCTGCAGAGTCAGGGGGCAGCTAAGCAATCCACAACTCAATCCTGGAATGCCACGGTACAGCTCAGCTCCAAGGGATTTCTGAGCCTTGATAGCAGCTCAGCAGCTGCAGCGCTGGATAAGCCTTTAGGTTCAAAGAATCATGGAATCTCCTGATCTGGAAGGGATCCACAAGGATCACGGAGTCCAACCCCTGACCCTGCACAGACACCCCAGCAATCCCACCCTGTGCATCCCTGAGAGCTCCTTGGGCTCTGTCAGCCTGGGGCTGTGCCCATTCCCTGGGCAGCCTGGTCAGTGCCCAGCACCCTCTGGGAGAAGAACCTTTTCCTGATATCCAGCCTGACCCTGCCTGGCACAGCTCCAGCTGTGCCCTGGGGTTGTGTCACCCCTCCACCCCTGATCCTGCAGAGCAGACACCACATCCCCTCACCCAGGCACTGTGCACCCCAAAAACCTCAGGCAGGGAGAGAACACCCCAAGCCCTTCCAAAGCTCACTTTCACAAGTCACAGGCTCATAATTTCCCCTCTGGCTGCTTTGTCATCATTTAAAAAAAAAAAAAAAAAAAAGGAGAAAAAGTAATTTGCCACCCAGCTCCATCGCTCCCCTCTGAAATGTCACCCTGGGTTTCCTGTGTCAGCAGCCACCCAAGAGCAGAGGCAGCCTCGAGCTGTCTGCAGCATCCTGTTCCCAAGTGGTGTTTTAACCCCTGCAGACCTGGCTCTCTGCCACTGCCACCACTTGCCTGAGGCCACCTGTTTAAAAAAAGCCACACTGAGCAAAAATGAAAACTTTCTCTCTGCGTGATCGCCCCCCTAACATGGATTTAAAATCAGAGGAGGTGGTGCAATAAAATCCCACGAGAAAGTATCCTCCTCTCTCTCAGACAGCAGCAGAGATGCAGAGACATTAAGTGACCTGCAAAAGAGCTCAGATTTCATTAACCAGCAAATTATGGATGTCCCCCATGTCCTAGTGGGCTGCTACGTGACAGACCCGTGACACTGAATCCTCTGCAGGTTACTTCTCTGTCCCCTTGTCTCCTCTCCTTGAGGAGGCAGCAGGAACCTCTTTCAAACCACACGAAACACAGCACTGATATTGAGAAATGAGCAGAACACTGGGTTTTGCTTGTTTTTTTTTATCAGGCCCTTTCATTGTATAAATAATTTATTTCAGTTCACAGCATTATGTCTGCATCTTTAAAAAAAAAACAAAATGAAAACAGAAAAAGAAAGAAAGGAAAGACGGGAGGAACAGAGACTGATGGACAATGGCGAGGGCAGGACATGGGCAGCGGGATACCGCGGATGGGGACACAGCAGATGGACCTGGGGGAATGAGACCTGCCAAAAAACCCCAGGTCATTCATAATCTGAGAAGATGCACGACCAAAGAGCCCAGACAGTTCCCCTTGGGAGCTGCTCTACTGAGGCCCCTCTTCTTGCAGCCCACCAAGGGCGACGCTCATCTACACATGGGGAAAACCAGGTGGTGGTGGAACGTTACAGAAACACCACGGAAGCCAGGAGCTACTAGTTGGAAAAGTCTTTTTAATTATTGCAGAAAGCAGAGTGGCTGGCAAGGGCACGGGCACAGCGTCCCTCCTGGCTCAGCCGAACCTTCCAGCGCTCTGCCATCTCTCCAAGGGGATGCTCAGCTGTGTGGAACGAGCTCCCAGGAAGGACCCAGCTCTGTAGAAACAGCCTTTCCATTGCCAGCATTTGCTAAACTGAGACCAGCCAGGAGGTAAAAAAACCCCACCACTAACAGCCTGCACGTGTCATTCCTAAAACCTGATCACTCTGGAGCTGCTGGAGTCAACACAGCTTTTACATTTCAAACAGGTCGCTCTCCCAAAAATGCGTTAATTACATGGGGCTTCTACGGCATCAAAAATAAATAATTCTTCTCTGTCTCTCTCTCTCTTTACAGCAAGTACCAAAGTGTCGGAGGTGAAGACAAAGCAGGGAAACCCGAGGAAGCGGGAAGAGAGCCACCTGAACGGATGGGACCAGCCCACACAAATCGGGACTCGCACCAGGAACTCAAACCCCACAAGAGAAGAAACAACTGGGCTGCAACATTCGTTCCCTAACAAACCCCCCCCACCCCCCAAAAATGCTGTTTGGAAGGTGCTGGTCACTGCAAGGGGAGGATCAACTCCCTGAAACCCGAAGGGCATTTTGCTTTTGTCTGCTTGATGCTTTCCCCTGGGCTGCTCTGGGAAGGGGTTTGCAAAGGGGAAAGCTGGTGTGAAATCACCAGAAATTCCTGCCTACCTCCAAACTCAGGATATTTGGTCCCTGAGGGCTGCCTGCTTCAGCTCTGTGGGAAGCCAGGACCCCGAAGAGCTGGATCTCAGGCTGAAACACAGACAGCAAGTGGATTTCGGTCCCCAGCCCCATGCAGTTACCAAAGAGCTCACCTGCAGGAGGCAGCAGCCAGGCCCGATCCTGCCCGGGTGCTCAGGCTGCTCTGCAGGCAAAGCTTGCCCATGTGGCTACTGGGGGAAGCAAGGGGCTTTTATTCAATCTTTATTGAAAACCTACCACATGCCTCTTCACCCCCTGCATTTTCCCTTTCCAGCAGAATTTTTTTGCAGGCTCTGGCTATCTCTGTGTGTCCCTCCATCCATCCTGCCCTGCCATGACCCTCCCTGACTTGGCCTCCCGCCCCACTGCAGAGCAGCACAGTGGCCAGAACCCCAAACTCTGGCTTTTTTCGGGGATTTTACTAAGTAACCCCTAGTTTGGATCACCTCCAAAGCCGCACCTGGGAGTACCCTGTGCACAGAGACAATGCACACCTGCGGGGGGCTTTGCTGCATAAGGAGGCACCACTGAGCCTTTGAGAAATGGGGGTCCTGCACAACCCCCCCAACGCTTCCAGCAGCGTTCGCCCCAAACCCTTCGGTATTTTTTTTTCCTTTTTTCACCCTTTTTTTGAGCCAAGAGCTTAAAGCTCTGCACCATTCAGCAGCTGCTCAGCACTCCAGTGTCGCATCCTCCCCCCCAGCCCAAAGGCTGCCCGTCCTTGCTCTGCACCCTAAAACACCAGCCAGGGAGGGTAGATGTCCCCTTACCCATCACACCCACCCCTCCAAGACATTTTCTGCTGATCCAACCCCCCGTCCAAGCTTTCAACACCCCTTCCCACCGCCACCCGCGGGGGAGGGATCCAGAGATGCGGAGATGCAGGGATAAGGGCTGCAAGACCCCTCCCCGCTGACCTTGCTGAGCCACGGTGCATCCGCAGCCCCGCAGCATCGACCCCCTGCCCCAAAATGCATATGGGAGGCTGGCATCGGCACCCCCAAATGCCCCGAAATGCCCACGTTAAAGATCCAAAAGCACGCTGGGCTCCGCTCGAACGCGCTTCAACAGGGTCCTGCCCTGCTGGTTCCCCGGCACACAAAGGCTCGGTGGTCCCGGAGGATGGAGAGGGGGGATTCATTCCGTTTTTCCAAGTTTCCAGCCCAAGGGAGTCCGGATCAGACCCTCAGGAGCACGGGGCGGTGGGAGAGAGGAGCTCCGGGATCTGGGCTCGGCTGGCGGGAGCCGCTTTGTTATCACCACTATTGTCTGTCCTTTGGGGAAGGAGGAAAAAAAATGAAGAGGAAAAAAAAAAAAAAAAAAAAAAAAAAAAAAAAAAAAAAAAAAAAAAAAAAAGAAGAACGATTAAACCCAAAAGAATCGCTTTGGTTCTGTCTCCCCCTCGGTTCCTTTGTCTGCTCCCCCATCCCTCCCCGCCTCGGCTGGGCTTCTACCGCTTCTTCTTCTGCTTGAGGGACTTCCTGCGCTTGAGGATCATCTCGTAGAGCTTGTCCATGCCTTCCGTCAGCCCCTCGCCGATGATGGCGCAGGCGGGCTGGATGTGGTAGGTGGTGGAAGGGGTCAGCTCGTGGAGGGCCAGCTGCTTCTCGATCTCGGCCACCGGCAGCGATTTGGGCAGGTCCTGCTTGTTGGCGATGACCAGCAGCGGGGTGCCCTGGTTCTCCGCGAACTTGGTCACCTTGTGCAGCTCCGTTTTGGCTTCCTCCAGCCGGTCCACGTCCACTGAGTCCACCACGTAGATGATGCCATCGGTGCAGCGGCTGTAGGACTTCCAGAGCGGGCGCAGCTTCTCCTGGCCGCCCACGTCCCAGAAGTGGCAGCTGATGCCTTTGGCCGTCCCGTTGCTGAGCCGGATCTTCTCCGTGTTGAAGCCGATGGTGGGCACGGTGTTGACGAACTCGTTGAACTTGAGGCGGTAGAGCACGGTGGTCTTGCCCGCCGAATCCAGGCCCAGCATGACGATGTGCAGGGACTGGAAGGCGGAGATGTTGGAGGAGATGTTCCCCATGGCCACGGCTCACGGCCGCGCTCACAGCCCCGCGCCCATCCCCGCGCCGCCGGCCCGCAGCGGGGGCACGGCTCGGGGCGGCGGAGGGAGCCGGGCACAGGGATCGGGGATCCGGGATCGGGGATACAGGATCGGGGATCGGGGATACGGGATCGGGGATCGGGAACACGGGATCAGGGATCGGGAACACGCAGCGCGGCTCCACGCGGCGGCAGCTAGCCGGGACTGCCGAGCCTCGCCCCGCCCGGCAGGAGGAGGAGGAGGAGGGAAAGGAGGAGGAGGAAGAGAAAGAGGAGGAGGGGAGGAGGAGGGGCCGCGCCGCCGCCTTCCTCCCGCTCCGCCCCGCGTCCTGCCCAGGTCGCAACTGCCCGCACCGCCCCTGCCTGCGCTTCACCTGGCCCTGCCTGAGCTTCTGCTTCTCGGGGACCCCCGGAAGGGCCATCTCCCTGTGCTGGAAGCTTGGTTATACTTATGTTTGTCTTCGTGACCGACCGCAGCAAGCAGTAAAAGACCCCTTAAAAACGGTAACCAAGCCAAGCTGTGACTGCTCCATCCCTGCAAGTGTCCAAGGCCAGGTTGGACAGGGCTTGGAGCAACCTNTGAGCCGGATCTTCTCCGTGTTGAAGCCGATGGTGGGCACGGTGTTGACGAACTCGTTGAACTTGAGGCGGTAGAGCACGGTGGTCTTGCCCGCCGAATCCAGGCCCAGCATGACGATGTGCAGGGACTGGAAGGCGGAGATGTTGGAGGAGATGTTCCCCATGGCCACGGCTCACGGCCGCGCTCACAGCCCCGCGCCCATCCCCGCGCCGCCGGCCCGCAGCGGGGGCACGGCTCGGGGCGGCGGAGGGAGCCGGGCACAGGGATCGGGGATCCGGGATCGGGGATACAGGATCGGGGATCGGGGATACGGGATCGGGGATCGGGAACACGGGATCAGGGATCGGGAACACGCAGCGCGGCTCCACGCGGCGGCAGCTAGCCGGGACTGCCGAGCCTCGCCCCGCCCGGCAGGAGGAGGAGGAGGAGGGAAAGGAGGAGGAGGAAGAGAAAGAGGAGGAGANAGGAGGAGGAGGAGGAAGAGAAAGAGGAGGAGAGGAGGAGGAAGAGGGGGAGGGGCCGCGCCGCCGCCTTCCTCCCGCTCCGCCCCGCGTCCTGCCCAGGTCGCAACTGCCCGCACCGCCCCTGCCTGCGCTTCACCTGGCCCTGCCTGAGCTTCTGCTTCTCGGGGACCCCCGGAAGGGCCATCTCCCTGTGCTGGAAGCTTGGTTATACTTATGTTTGTCTTCGTGACCGACCGCAGCAAGCAGTAAAAGACCCCTTAAAAACGGTAACCAAGCCAAGCTGTGACTGCTCCATCCCTGCAAGTGTCCAAGGCCAGGTTGGACAGGGCTTGGAGCAACCTGGGATAGTGGAAAGTGTCCCTGCCCATGGCAGGGGCTGGAACAAGATGTTTTTCCAGGTTCCTTCCAAGCCAAACCATTCTGGGGCTCTGGGATCATTCATTGCACGTGAGACACCAGGAGCTGCACCAGAAGCTGCTCAGGCACAGCTTTTCAGGGACACCTGGCACCAGTGGTGTTTCGAACTGGAAAGCAGCAGAGCAACGTGGACCATCTGTGTCCCCTGCAGCTGTTACAGCGTCCCAAAGCACAGAGATGCCATGAGGGGGAAACCTCACCTGTGCTGGGTCCAGGGCAGGGCTGGCACTTATGTTGATCGCCACTGTTAATGCCTTTTGGGTCTCATATTTTGTAAAGATTGTGAGTGCCCTCAACCCCTGATAAAGCTCCTGAGGTCTCCACGGCTGGATAGCTGAGCCATGGATCTTCCATGCCAGTTACTCACAGAAGGGACCTTAAAGATCTACTTCCAACTAAAGATCCAGTTCCATCCCCCTGCCATGGGCAGGGACACCTTGTGCTACCCCAGGTTACTCCAAGCCCTGTCCAACCTGACCTTGAACACTTCCAGGCAGCCACAGCTTTTCTGGGTAAAACCTGAGCCAGAGCTCTTGCTTTTATTTCTGCTCTCACTCCCGAGCCAAAAAGCAGCAGCAGCTTGGTTGCTACAATATTACCCATTGCTTTTTTTACCGCATTTGTAAAATAAATATCTATTCTATGTGACAGCTTAGCCAAAAGCCCCAGAGATAGAGGTGCACTGCAGAAGACAGATACTGCTTTTAATTTAAGATGCTTTTGCCCCTCAGTGTGTGGTGAGGATTTGTCAGGCTGGAGTGGGATCATTCCTCACATTCATATTTCAGCCCAAGGATGCAAGTGGAGGCTTTGCGTGGAGATAAGGCTACCTGTTAACACATGCCGTCATTAAAAATACACACAGCTTGCTTTTGCAGCCCTCAGAGGTGACACTGGGCACAGTTTTGTGGAAATCACCATGTGGTGACAGCGGGAAAAGAGCAGGGAACTCTGTGCCTGGCATCGTGCAGGTGGGAGAAACACTCCTTGGCACGAGTGAGGTGCCACTGCCAATCTAAAGTCGAGGCACAGGCACTGGATGGGCTACAAAATGGAAATATTCTGTGCAGCGGGGCTGTCCTAGACTGATCTCTGAGCTGGTGTGAGCTCAAGCTTTAGTCTGCCACCACACCAAAGAAATGAGGTTCCGAGAGCACGTGGAGAAACCTGTAAGTGATCACCTGACTCCAGGACCCGGAGCATTAAAGAAGAATTAAAAAAAAGCCAGAAACAGAATGATAGGGTCATATCTGTGAGCGGCAGATCCGGCACTGGCACCGCTCTCATCTCTTCTGCCTGAATCGCTCCAGCAAAAGCTTCCTTAAAGGCTGCTGTTAAGGATAATCCCAAAGCGAGGGCATCCCGGGCTGCTCCCAGAATTAGTGGCTAATCTGCATGCAATAGGGCTGGGATTTAGGAATTTACCTTCGGGCTGTGAGCCCGTGCTCGGGGCCGGGAGTGCAAGAGATGCTGTTTCAGCCAGGTAGCGCTCCCCAGGGGATTCCCCCTCTCCTTCCCTCTCTCTCCCTCCCTCTTCCTTCATCCCGCTGCTGGAGACAGTTTGGAGCCTCAAGAAAAGCCACACAGGCCACCAAAATTCCTTTTCCCGCCATCCAGAGTCTAAAGGGGAGTCTTTCCTCCTGCGCACCCCTGCTTTTTTCACGCCGGTTCCAAATAAAGGCGAGATTAGATAGCCCGGTTGATCAAACCTGGGGATATTCTCCAAACCGGCCTCAGATGAGACAATCCCGAGGGAATGGAGATAAACGGGAGCATGGCAGCGGTGAATTACGCTGCGGCTAATGCCAGCTATCCATAAATAAGCTGGTAAAACCTCCGTGGAATATTAAGCGCAGAAATAACAGCGTTAATCGCAGCTGAGAGGAGTCTGCCAAGTCTATTCAGTGGCAAATTTAGGGAGAGGAAACCCATCTTTCCCGTAAACCCCCCCGCCTCTCGCTGCTTTTTCTCTCCTATCGCCGCCCTTCCCCTCCTACCAAGGTTAAGCAGCCAAGGTTAAAGGCAGCATTAGCATCTAAATGTGTGTCTGAGGATGTGATAAAGGGACCGCTGCTGGTCCCCAACATTTCGCTCAGCCGGCGCGAAGACTCTCTCGCTGCCATAGTAACTGTTTTCAGACATGGCAATTATTTCTTCCCAGCTTTCCCTCATCCCATCTCCCTTCCCCCAGCTCATCCTGCGCTTCCAACTATCTTTTTTTTTTCATTCTTTATCCTTTTTTTTTTTTT
>VWZP01006977.1:137675-174160 GCA_013396995.1 Dicaeum eximium
TTTTTTTTTTTTTTTCAAGGGGGGAGATACAAAGAGCCTCGGAGCTAAGGGAGGGATGCTCCCCGCGCTTCCACGACCGCGCAGGGATTATCCCTAATAGTGACTTTTAATCTGCATCCAATTAGCCCTTCATCATCCGGGCAAAGCGAAACCTCGGAGCAGCAGCTTCTGCCGGAGATTTCTACCAAGTCTCGTGACCTGGAGAGGGGGAAGATCGATTTGCAGGGAGCATCCCAAATCTTGGAGCAACGCAGGATCCTCTCTCCCTCCCCTGCTCCTTTCTTTATAGCATCACTTGTCCCGATCTGCTGCCTTTTGTTCCTGCGTTCAAGGCAGAGACACCAGCCCAAACAAAGCCGACAGGCCGGGGCTGTAATTAGGGCTGCCCCCATTCCTGGGGATGGTGGGGATAATTAAATGCCCGTGACTGGTGCCTGGGATGAGGGAACAGCGCTGAGCTGCCACAGCTGCGGCGGCACTTCTGCAAGAGCCGGTGGTGGGACAAGGCACGGGATGGGGGTCTCCAGCTGCTATGGGGGCTCCTCCCCTCTTCTCCCAACGTTTCAGGGATGAGCTCTGTCCAAGGATCTGCCTTCCCAGCGTGAGCTGGGAGAGGCAGCGATGGGAAATACCGTGCAAGGAACGCTCATCCCAGTTTTCCAGCCCTGATGGAGGGGGAAAGACCTTGGGGAGGCTTTTGTCGTGATCGGCATCCTCTCTTTCTTCCCTTCATCCACTCTTTTCCTTTCCAGGGATTTCCCACTCGCTGGAGTACGAGGCCAGGTGCTGCAGGATCATTTAAGGGCTGAGGAGCCTGGGAGTCCCATGGGAGGCTCTGGGATATTAACTCTGAGGGAAAAGGGCATCGCGGATTTAAAGGGACTCCTTCCTCCCGGGAAAGGCGGTGTTGGATTCCGCAGGGCTGCGTGACACAGCCAGGCTCCCCCAGAAAGGGTTAACGGGGGAGAGCAGAGGAACACAGAGGAACGAGGGGAGGCAGACAGACGGACAGTACATGCTTAATACCAGATGATCCCTCTGAGTGCTCCATTCACACCTCTGCACGAGTTTCTCCAGTGGTTTCTGGAAACAGCCTGCCGTGGGTATTTTCCTGTGCTTTGTCTCACCCTTCAGCCTCCAACCCTGCTCTGGCAGCGTCCCTCCATCCCTACCCACTCCGTCCCAGAGCTCCCGGGATAAACACCAAGGTCTGGTGGCTCAGAGGTGTCTCCAGGTGCTCCCGGGTGGATGGAGGATGGAAGGATGTGTGGAGGAAGGGCTGGAGGGGCAATAAAAGCAGCGTCATAGTGGAGAAATTACTAAATCCACAGAGCTCCTAATGCAGGAGTGGGAAATAATCCGTTCATCTGCAGCACAGCAGCAGCTCAGCTCCTTTTCATGACCTCAGATGCCTCCTCAGGCCAAGCAAGGTCCTCCAAGGACCAGCCTGAAGCTGACTTTTACAGCCTCAGCCCCAGGAAACACCAAAACAGCCACACACCCAGGAGGAACGAACTCTTTCTCCAAAAGAATTGGTGTCAAAAAAAGCCTTCCCAAGGCAGCCCAAAATCCAGTGTAGTCCAGCAGCCAGGAGTGGAGGCAGCTGGAGGGGAGGACAGGATCAGGACAGGCATGTATTGATTTTTTTTTTTAACTTCATGAATTCACACCCATGATGAAGCTTTAGAAGCTTTTATCCTTCTCGGCATCCTGGGGCAGAATGCCGTGGCTCACTGATTTTTGCTGGATAAAGAGGTGTGAAAACTGCCTGGAAATGTCCTCTGCAAACTCTCACAGCCCAAGCACAGCCTCGCAGTTAACCCGTGGCTGTGATATTCACCAAAAAAAAAAAAATCTCTCTTCTTGTGCTTTCCTTTCACTGCAGCCCCAACTCTGCCCGTCCCTTCCCCCCGCCAAGCCCTAAAATTGGGCAGGAGGAACAAACCATGTGCGTAACTGGAGCAGGCAGGGACAAAAGCAGCGAGCTCCCTGCCTTTGTTCCCGTGATTTGCTGAGATGTCGGACATCAGTTTGGCACTGCCGCTGCTGCTGAGGGCACCGGGAGGAGACACTGAGCTGCCTCACACTCCGGGTCCAGCCGAACAGCATTTCTATTTCTTCCCTAAACATCTGTGCTCAGGTTTGGATGTCCTAACCGGCTGCTTGGATGCTTGGAATAAAATCCTGTCGTGTGGAGAATGAGAAAAGTAGGATTTCCTCCTGTGATCGTTTTAGGGGTTGAGGTGTCGGCAGCTTTTATGGTTTATCTGCTGCATCTGGGACTCCATGCTCCCAAAATCCCTGCTGCCCTCAGAAGCGTGCCAAGGAATCAAAGAGTCATTTAGGCTGGAAAAGATTAGTAAGATCATTGAGTTCAACCATGACAGGTGGAAATTCTTCCCTGTGAGGGTGGTGAGGCCCTGGCACAAGTTGCCCTTTGCCCAACTGTGGCTGTCTCTGGATGCCTGGAAGTTTCCCAGGCCAGGTTGGATGGGGCTTGGAGCAGCCTGGGATAGTGGAAGGTGTCCCTGCCCATGTGGAACAAGATGTTTTTTCAGGCCCCTTCCAACCCAAACGATTCTTAAAATCATCTTGTGCCACCCCCTGCCATGGGCAGGGACACCTTCCACTGTCCCAGGCTGCTCAAAGTCCCGTCCAACCTGGCCTCCCTCATTCCTGTCCTGACCGAAGGAGTCAGCCATGCAGATTTCACCCTATAATTTTTCTGTGACACTCTGTCCCAAGCCAAAAAAAAAAAAAAAGCAAAGTGGATTAGCCCTGCTGCCAGTGATAAGCAGAGGAGACTTAGAAAACCCCTCAATTTCCCTGCACCCATTCCCAGGGCAGTAAATCTTGGAGCTTTCCGAGCTGCAGGGGCTGCTGAGAGAGGGAAAGCACAGGGCTGGTGGAGATTTAAGGCTCATGAATCACGCGGGGCTTGCCAGCATCTCAAATTGCCTCCTCGGGTGATTTGCACCACAAATTTCTGCGTAGCCTCCCAGAATGTCAGAGCACTTGATTTGCTGCCTGTCCTTTTTTTTTTTTTTACTTCTTGGCTGGTGGGTTGGGGTTTTTTTCTGCCTTAAAGGAGCTGCTCCATAGCCAGAGGGCAGAAATCCAGCTCCGTGTTCTTTAGCAGGTGCAGGGTTGTTTGCAGCTACTTTGCTCAGCCGAGCCTGATTTCGGGAAAAATGCACCAGGATCAAGGAGAAGGTCAGATCTCAGCTCTCAATCCATACCGGACCAATGCAAGGCATCCCCAAATTCCTTCTGCAGCAACAGCTTGAGGAAAACAAAGCCTTGAAGCAGGAAGGATGAGGCTTGTCCAGGGCTGGCTGGGGACAGGGAGAATCCCTGCTGTCCCCCGGGTGCTGTGGGCACTGAGGGGGAGGGGTCAGCCCAGTTTCAAGGTCTTCAGAGCAGTTATTTACCCAGCTGGAGAGAAGAAGGGGTATCCCCCTCCAGGCAGAGGAGACCTGGTATCCTGGCTCATCCAGGTTGGGGGGAAGAGTTGTTTGATCCCTGCTTTCCTCAGAGGCAGAGCTGTGGCTGCAGCGTCAAATATTGGCTCCATCATGGGGACATCTTGGAGCACATTCCAGTGCCTGAAGAGGCTCCAAGAAAGCTGGAGATGGAATTTGGGTTTGTGACAAGGGCCTGCAGTGACAGGATAAGGGGGAATGGCTTCCACTGCCAGAGGGCAGGGATGGATGGGATATTGGGAAGGAATTGTTCCCTGTGAGGGTGGGGAGGGGCTGGCACAGGGTGCCCAGAGAAGCTGTGGCTGCCCCTGGATCCCTGGAAGTGTCCAAGGCTGGGTTGGATGGGGCTTGGAGCACACCCTGGGATAGTGGGAGGTGTCCCTGCTCCTGGCTGCACACCCCTGTCTGCTGGGCAGGAGAAGGAATCTGAGCTAAAAGCTGCTGTCTTTTGGCCTTTTGTGTTATCAGGAACTTTCTCTGGCTGGATGGAGAAGTGGATTTAAAGCTGGGGCATGAATTTCTTAAAGCATCCTGCACTTCACCAGCTGAGGTCAGCTGAGATACATGGGCTGGCCTGGATAACCCACCCCGGGGGCAAACTCCTCCAAGGGCACAGCTGCAGGTTGTTTCTCCCATGGGATATTCACGGGGAGGGGGGCAGGCCCTGCTTGTGCTCCCTGGCCAGGGAAGGGTTTGAAAATCAGTCCCCGTCCTTGCAATCCATATCTTCTGGAATGAATTCTCCGTTGGGATGTTCCCCACGTGGCCACCTGTGTGACAGTCACACCATCAATGGGTGTCTCCTGTGTCCACAAATCACCCGCAAGGATACCAAATGAATTCCCCATGGCACAGAAACTTCCCCCTGTACTTGGCAGCGAAGTCAAAAGCAGCCCCAGAGGGTCAGGGCCGAAATTTGCCGACAGAGATGTTGGCAAATGTAGATGACATTTGCCTCCCTCCTGCTTCTGAGGACACCAAAGCCAAAAACCTAAAAGCAGTCGCGTTTAATCAGCCACGGGAGGCTCAGCAAGACAGGCAAAAGCTGTTTTCTAGGGCCACCTGGTGATGGCGCAGGGACAAGCCTTGCTTTGGGATTTCGGGAACCCAAAGAAGCCCTTCACACCTGGAAGCTCTGAGATCTGGCAAAGCACTGGCCCTTCTATTCCCAATTTGAGCCTAATCCGAGTTTATATAATTGCCTGGGACCCCGTGTGTTTCCATGCTCTCCCCATTTAACGTGCACTTTGGGTTCTGGCTGCCTTTATTCCTGTTTTCAGTCAGTAAAAAGTTGTTGTGCAGAATAAATAGAATAAATAACACAGAGCGATGTGAGCTGATCAATGGGGAGGTTTTGGGGGGGTTTTCTGGCTGCTGAGAATGGCAGCAGCTTGTTCACCCTAATTAGCCAGTGGGGTAACCACAACCAGGGTGTAAATCAGGAATTTAATGGAATCAGAGTGGTTGGGGTTGGGAAGCACCTTAAAGCCCATCCCGTTCCATCCCATGGGTGCTGTGGGAGCACGAGGGGCGTTTCCATCTACAGAGCCCGGTTTTTAAAGGATGAGGGCAAAAAAATCCAATGCCATGTGCAACCACAGAATTCCCTAGGACTGCTGAATTCCGCCTCGGCGGGACTCCTGCTCTTTGGCTGCTGTGTCGCTAGAGGGAAGCGTCGGGCTGTTGGATGGAGCTGAGCCCGCAGTGTCCCCGCCCGGGTGGTGGCATCCCCGGCTCGCTGGGACACGCAGGGCATGGCCAGCCTCAAAGGTCCCGACTTCCATGCACTTTCCTGGCTCATTTTAGGGGTCAATCCCGGATCAGATCCCCTTAAAAATCTTTATAAATATCGGAATCACGGGGCTTTGGCTGCCCCATCCCTGGATACTAAATGATACCTTAAATAAACTCTGCTTCCCCTCTTATGCATTCAGGTCTGGTGTAAGTTTTCCTGTAGACTGGGGATGGATAAGAAGCAATTTAAATTGAGGAAATTAATTAATTAGTGTCAAGCACACGGAGCCCATTCATCAAATGTGAAGGCTCCAGGGAATTTAGACTTGTCTCAGGATTTTTTTTTTCTGTCTCTGTCTTTGAAAAGATGAATATTTCTCAGAGATTTGTTATTAGCCAACAATCTGTGGGAATAAAGCAAGAAGCCAGGTCTTCTGAGAGACAGACAGTGTCACCACTATTTCTGCATTTTCTGAGATATTTTAAATTATTCTGTTGACGCCCTGGGGGAGGTGATTAATTGTTAATTTTGGCTTTCCTTGTAAAAAAAAAAATTAGGCTTGTAAAGCTAGTTGCAGATTTGATAGGTAAGAACCATGAATAGGGAATAATCCTCCATGAATTTAAGGAAATTTAAGGAACTGAGCCAGTGTCTTGGGGTATTTGAGGTTGCCAGTGTTGCTGGCCCTGTAGAAGGGTGGAGGATGGAATTTTCAGGATGGTTTGGTCAGGAATTTGCACTGAAGGAGGACATAAACCAGTCCATGGGGATTTATTTTTGTTAGACTGGAACAAAATCACCGCTCTCTTGTTAAATAAAGCAAAAATTCCAGTGTGAACCATGACTGTAACCAGGTATAGACCCCAGGAACAACCTGGTCCAGTGGAAGGTGTCTCTGCTCATGGCAGGGAGTGGAATGGGATGAGCTTTAAGGTCCTTCCCAACCCAACCCATTCTGGGATTCCATGAGCTTGTCCGGAGCCATTCCCACCTGCAAGAGGTATATTGATCATGAAGGAGAGGTTCTGGTGATCAGGAGGGACACTGAGGTGCCCGACAGGAGCCAATCCTCAGTCTCCAGGCTCTTGTCTCATCTGAACAATTTAACAGGGCTCAGCATAGATAATTGGAAGTGGCTGCTCTTTTCTAATGAAGCTTTACAGGGCGACAAAAGCCATTTTACACCTGTCCTGCACTGCTCCACCTGGCAGCCAGAGAAATCCCTGAGGCCCTGGCACAGGGTGCCCAGACAAGCTGGGGCTGCCCCTGAATCCCTGGAAGTGTCCAAGGCCAGGCTGGATGGGGTTTGGAGCACCCTTGGATAGTGGAAGGTGTCCCTGCCATAGCAGGGGGTGGAATCAGATGGTTTTTTAGGTCCCTTCCAACCCAAATCATGATCTCCCAAGATTGCTTCTCCAACCATTTTCAGCTTCCCTGGAGCCCAGGGCATATTTCAACATTCACCAACTACTTCCATGAGGAGCTGTCCCCTGGAGGAGTCAACTCCTCTTGCCTGAACTGTGCTTTGCCCCTGACAGCTCCGTTGGAATACTCCCTGAGAACCTTCTATCTGGAGGAGGGAACATCTTCCCCGGAGGAACAGACCCAAAATCCCAGCCCTCTGGACACATCCAGATTGCCTGGAGAGGAGGAGCTGGGAGCCCAGGGAAGCTGGGATCTCCTGAGCCATTTCCAGCTACCACAGCAGGAAGGAAAGGCAGCACTCTCCCAGGAATTTGGGTTGTCTCCCAAACTTCAGGGATGTGAATATACATTGAGTTTTACCCAAATACTCAGCCAAGTCCAGCATGTGTGTGGTCTGGCATCTGCTGCTCTGGAAATGGGAATGCTTCCCACGTGAATCACGGGAAAACGGGATGTTTCGGATATGAGGTCAGGGTTGGAAAGGTCTGTCACTCCAAGCCATCCTCTCTGACCAGAAGTTATTCCTGCATGAAGACACTGCCGGCATCCCTGCCATGTCCTGCTGAGCTCCAAGCCCTCCCTGTGGACAGCTGGCCCTGTCACCAGTGTTGTGGCAGCACAGGATGTCCCCAGCACCCCCTGAGGTGACCTTGGAGGCAGCACCTCAGGGTATCCAACATTCCAGCTGATCCCTGCAGGCAGCAAAGGCAGTGGGGAAAGACTGGTGCAACCCCCAGGGCATCATCCAGCACCTGGAAGAGTTCTCCTCCCTGGAAAGGGAGACACCAGCCATGCAAACTGAAAAAAAAAATCTACTCCAGGAGTTTGGATTTTTTTTTTTTTGTCAAAAGAGATACATGTCCCAGCTTGTGCAGCAGGGAGAGATGGAAACGGCTTGACCTCCCTCATTAGCATCACTTTAGACTAGAGCAAAGAAGCTGGGAAAAGGAGTCTGGCGATTTGTTCTCCTTTAAAAATGTCCCTGTCATCACGCTCCATTATTTATACCAGCAGCACTGTTGGCAGCGAGCCTGGGCTGGGAAGATAAATAATACAGAGATGTCCTGCACTCCTGCTGCTTTCCCTGCCTTCCCTCTGAAGGAGACACGGAGCTGCCTCAGGTTCTGTGACCAAAGCCCCGCCTGGGACCCTCCCAGACTGTCCCAGCATTTGATGTGACACCCATCAAATGAGTTGGTGACCTTGGGGACTCTGCCTGCTGGTGAGGACACATCATGGGCACATTGGGATTGCACAGGATTTATGGGATAACATGGGAAAGGGCTGGCTGGGTCTGGGGCATGGAGCTGCAGCAGCCTCAGGATTTGGGGCAGCTCCTTCTTCCTGAGATGCCCCCATCAGCCTCACCTCTTCCCGGGCTGGTGCTTGGAAAATCACGACTTGGGGGCTTCTTGGGTTTAAAATTTGCTTTTTTGAATTTACTTTTGGCTTCTGTTCGGGTAACAAGGTCAGGAACTGCTGCTTAACCCCAAAGCTGCTCCACCTGAGCAACTCCACATTTTCTGACTCTAGGGCTTGGAGCTTCTCCCCACCCGCCAACTCTTTTTAAAGACTAGGAAAAATTAAGGACAGATGCTTCAAGCTTTTGTGCAGAACACAAAAATCCTCATATTTTACACCTTTTTTAGCAAGAAGGAACACTCCACCTTTTCTCGACTCTGCCTTCACTTCTCACCCCTGCTCTGAGGCTTTTTGCTGTTAATTCCCATCGATCTCAGACCATTTTCAGGTCTTTAACAAATTCCATCTGATCATCCCATGTACAAGACTCCAGCTCTGACCTTCCATAGAGGTCACCAGGGACACGAGGACCTGATAATTTTCAGTCCTGAACTTTCTCAGCCCTCCAGAGCCAGCAGTGACTCAGCTGCTGCAATCCGGAAATAACAGGGAATGGCAGGAACACCCACGGGGAAATACCCGAAGAATCGCATTTCTCTTTAAAAACAATTTTACTGTGACCTGCTCGCCAGCACCAATGACTGTCACCCAGCCAAGTTCTGGGCTGCATTCCCTCGTTTCCAAAGCATTAAAACAAAAATTACCTTGTCAGCTGTCCTGGCTGGGATTTGAGAATCTGCAGAGGTTTCCAAAAGCTTGGATCTCTGGTGCCTTTGCACTGAAATAGACTCACAAAATCCCAGAATAGTTTGGGTTGGAAGGGACCTTCAAAACCATCTTGTTCCACATGGGCAGGGACACCTTCCACTATCCCATGGTGCTCCAACCCCATCCAACCTGGCCTTGGGCACTTCCAGGGATCCAGGGGCAGCCACAGCTTCTCTGGGCACCCTGTGCCAGGGCCTCAGCACCCTCACAGGGAACAATTCCTTCCCAATATCCCATCCATCCCTGCCCTCTGGCAGTGGGAAGCCATTCCCTGTGTCCTGTCCCTCCATCCCTTGTCCCAAGCCCCTCTCCAGCTCTCCTGGAGCCCCTTTAGGCCCTGGAAGGGGCTCTGAGGTCTGTTGGAGATGGGGAACTGGGTTTGCTGGAGGTTTGGGGAAGCTGTGGGATAGGAAGAGATAATCTGGGACAAGCCTCCACCATCACCTCCCCCCAGAGGAGCTGTGGGTAGCTTTGCAAAGGAAAAGCACAGCCTGATGAAATGAGCTGCATTCCTTTGGGATAGCACACTTGGAGGGTAAGAGAAACTGAGCCTGCATCTCAGCTTTTCCCAGGGAAGCCAGTACAGCCTGATTCCAACCATCACCTTTCTCCCATGAGGATCAGCCAAAGCATCTCCATTTGCTGCTCTCCACATTAATTTCAAACCTTCCAGGTTTCAGCAGTTTTCCAGCTCTGGATATGTGCTTTTTATACATTTTCCATGGGATGTGTGAAGGGCTTGTGCCCAAAAGGTGCAGCAACCTCCAGGGTCCTGCAGAAATCAGGAGCTGGGCAGGGCAAGGACAAAACCTTCTTGGGAAGGAGCCTGGGGAAGGGATGGCTGTGCTGGAAGTGCTGCCACCACCTTCCTGTCTCTGTTCCTATGAAGTGCTGAGGATCCACGTAAAACTCCCAGAATTCTGCTGTTGGAGGCAATCTCTGCCTCAGCACAACTTAATATCAGAGCACTTGACCATGCAGCCTCTCAATGTTCTTTTTGCTGTTGTTTTTTATTTTTTCCAACAGGGAGACTCCATAAAGTTGATGGCAAAATTGCCTCTGCTGCTGGCAATCAGGCTGCAAAACAAACTGTTATATAAAGAGAGGGGAATGGTAATGGAGCTGCCTTTTTTCATGTTTGTTACTGAAGCAGTCTGCAGTGTTTTGCAGGGATGAGAGATATCCATCAGAGAACAGGCACATCTGCATTTTCTGGGAACACAGGAGGCGCATTGGAGCTGAACACAGTGTTTGGCGTGGGGGGTGGGGAAATATCAGCTTCATCCTCAACCTGCACTCTGGATGTGCAGTGGGAGAACGTCTCATCATTCCCCATTTGCCTCTCCCACCAGTTGTGCCTCCTTGGTCTCTCTCACAGGACCTTCCCCTGTCCCCTGCCTTTACCAGGTGAGAATTTCATCCAAGATGCTGATCCTCTGTGCTCGTCTCCTCATCACCTTCCCTGTTTGAGCTAAATTATCTTGTCTACCTGCATGGTGTCATTAAAAATTAACCCTCCTCTGGTTTTGACCAGGAGCAGGGAAGGCTGGAGCTGCTTATCACAGCCAGCTCCAGCTTTTCTCCCCACCCTGCTCTGGAATTGAGATATCAGGAGACAAGTTCATTTATTCCAAGGCGAGATCAGACTTCTCCACTGTAATAAGTATCAGTGGGAAAAGGCTGTTTTTTTAAATGCTAACAGTCCCATCCGTATGAAAACAAGATCCTTTAGTGCCTGCCTGCCCCAGAGGGATGATCTCCTTTCTACAGCTCAGGAAGGAGTGGAAGCAGTGGGTTTGCAGCATTTTTCTCCAAAGTCTTTGCCCCAAAGACATCACTTCTCAATCTAGCCTTGCCCTGACATTTCAGGAGGTGGCCAGTCCCTTCCCCTTGAAGTGCCACCACATTATTCCCACCACAGCATCCTCACTCCAGGGCTTCCCTGAGCTGGTACCCACAGCACTCTGTGTCATACAAAGCTCTGTCAGGAGCTGGTGGGATGAATTTTTGCCCCTGGGCTGCAGCACTTGGCCATGAGGGTTATTGCTTGAGGTCTCTGCAAAAAAACTGAGCTTAAGGGTGGCTCCCAGCTGCCTTGTTAAGGTTGATATTGCATTTCACCTGAAATCAGAGCTGCTTCATTGACTTGGTGATGCCTTGCTCCCAGGCAGCCAGGCTTTAATGCATACTAATGAACAAAACAAGTGTTTTCCCCCAGAAGTGTCACGTGTTTCCCCAGACTTTCCCGCAGCTCAGCCCGAGAGATAACATCAAAATGGTACAATTTAATGAACCTGCTCCATTACAGTGTAGAGCACAATTTACTGGCTGCCATGCAGGGAAAGAAACCCTCACTGCTGGTGAGGCTTTTCAGTCTATTCCTCTGATTTTAATAAGTTACAACTTATCTTGTGCCATTTGGGGGAAGAATGTGAGAGATGGAATGATAAAACAGTGATTCATCCCACGCTGGGAGGTTTATTAAAGAAAAAAAAAAAAAAAACAACAGCAAAAACCTGACCTTTCAGCTAGGTGTGTGAAAAGGAAGGAAAAAACAATTTTGTTTTAAGAGACTCCTTCTGTGCCAGACAGAAGGGTTCAAACCCAGTGTGTTATGAGGAAGCACAGATACCTGTGCATATCCCAGCCCCTCTCCACCTGATGTCCCTGGCCTCTTCTCCCAGGAAAAACTACCAATAGGACTAGGGGAAATGGCCTCAAGCTGCGCCAGGAAAGGTTCAGGTTGGATATTAGGAAGAATTTCTTCACTGAAGGAGCAGTCAGGCTTTGGGGCGGTGGTGGAGTCATCATCCCTGCAATGTTCAAGAAATGAACAGATGTGGCCACATGATTCAGCAGGCATTGGTTCAAGGTTGGACTTGATGATCTGAGAGGTTTTTCCAGCATTAACCATCCCATTATTCCATAGCACTGTGTCCTGGAAGGCCACCAGGCCTGATCCCTGCTGCTCTGGAGGAGAGGGACTAAAGGACAGAGCGGGACAGCCCTGGCTGCTGCTCAGCCACAAAAACTGATGCTGTTTCAAGACAGCATACATTTATCCACGGCACATCCCTCCCAGTGCGAGGTCCTGCTGCTGGAACAGCCTCATTCCAAGAGGACACCTCGCTTTGGAACCAGCAAGAGCTGAAAAGCCCCAAATGCGGCAGCACAGCTCCTGCCCGACCAAAGCCTCCAGGAGCGGAGAGGGAGGCTTTAATTACGCCGCAGTTTCCATGGCAACCTCCCCAATCACATGGCCGAGGACAAGGGCTCTATCCTCTCCTCCTTGCTCTCGTTTGCCTCTGGAACAATTAGGCCAGGATGAGAGCCCAGCTGTGTTGTGCAGCTCTGGGCAGGCACAGAAGGAGTGGGAGCCTTCTCCCCCAGCACTGAGCCCTGAGGGGTCCAAGGAGCCTGGCCTGTATTTCCATTGCAATTTCTGGTCACCTGCCTGCCCAACACATCCTTCCAGGGGCTGTTGGTGAAGCCAGGAGAGGCATTTTCCTTATAGAGTCATGGAATGGTTTGGATTGGAAGAGACCTTAAAGCTCATCCAGTGCCACTCCCCTGCCATGGGCAGGGACACATTCCACTATCCCAGGTTGCTCCAAGCCCCATCCAACCTGGCCTTGGGCACTTCCAGGGATCCAGGGGCAGCCACAGCTTCTCTGGGCACCCTGTGCCAGGGCCTCCCCACTCTCCCAGTGAAGAATTTCTTCCTAACATCCCGTCTAGCCCTGCCCTCTGGCAGGGGAAGCCATTCCCTGTGTCCTGCCCCTCTGGCAGTGGAAACCATTCCCTGTGTCCTGTCCCTCCATGCCTTGTCCCAAGTCTCTCTCCAGCTCTCCTGGAGTGTCTTCAGGCACCAGAAGGGGCTCTGAGCTCTCCCTGAAGTCCTCCCTTCTCCAGGTGAGCACCTCCAGCTCTCCCAGCCTGGCTCCCCAGTGGAGAGATAAAGAAAGCAAATAACAAGCCAGGCCCTCATCTCTGCCTCTCTCTAGGGGAATGTTCCCTGGTTTTTGGTCCCTGGGATTTTGCTACCCCTTTATGACAGATTTAAGAGGAGTTGGGTGCCTGTGTTTCCTTGTCCTGCTCTCACCAAGCTGCTGGGATTCATTGCCAGTCAAAGGGGCCCTCATGTGCTTCTGATTTTTACTTCATGAGGAGGAGCATTGCTTTGGAGGGGGAGGGCACAGAAATAGGTTTATGTGAGAAATGATTGCTCACTTTAAAAATTTAAAAGGTTTATTAAACCTTAATGAAAATACAGCAAAAGGACTAAATAAGGAAAAACAGGCCTGGGAGCTGCTCTCGTGGCTGCCTACCACATGGCTGGCTCATCACAAGATGGCTGCTCTGCCTTTTGTACCCCTGGTGTTGCAACAGGTAACCTCAACCCCTCCCAAAGTCTGTCTGTTAACTCTTTGTTGCTGTCCATTGGTGTTGGCTGCTTTCTTGTAACTTGACTGGAGGTCAGGTGTTGCCATGCCATGCCTCTAGTGACCAGCCTGCCCCTCCCCAAATGCCCAGATTACCAGGAATACAGCAATGCTGGGAGGGGGACACACTGCAGCAACACAGTTCCTCAATTGTGAGAGCCAACAATCTCCTTACTCATCTATAACAGTTTATAATAAAGCCATCCTTCCCTCTGGCATAGGAAAAGCAGGTGGCAGGGTGCCTTCAGCTCTCTCTTGCTTCACCCAAAGAAATCATAGCTCTTGAGATGACATTTTAGAGCACAAGAGGAGGAGGAGGAGAAATAGGAGGAAGTCATCAAGGTGGTGTCCAACCGAGGCATTGTTCTCTTTTCTTGGGGGCCATGTGAATGGCAAAACATTAATATTTGCTTTTCCACTTCCCTCTGGGCCCCATTGTTCGAGGGCTCGGCCTGGACACAACTTTGCAGCTCACCTCTGTTTACTCTGAGCGGCTGTGGCGGGCCTGTCCCTTCCTTCACTGGCTGGGTGGGAAGGAAAGGCTGATTCCTCCCGGCATGAGGAGACTCATTGTCCCTCTTGACTGCCATTCAAGAACAGCTGCCCCTCCTGTATTGTGGAGCTGTGTATTTTCTTTTTTAGCAGCTCAGCGCTACTTAAAAGGCAGGCCTGGCCCAAGCACGTCTGCCAAATCAAATGGTTGGCTTGCTGTGAGGCTCAGGCTGAGGCTTGGAGTGGGAAGGGATCCAGGGACAGAGCAGGTCAAAAAATCCCATTTGGCTTCTTGCTTCACGGTTTCTGACAGCTAACCCCCTATTTTCAGCAGTGACTGTGTGAATTCATTGTGCTTGGCCTCTTCTTGTTCTGCTTGCCTTGAAATAAGCTCAACTCAAACCAGATTTTTATGTATCCAAAAAAAAATTATATTTCCAAGGATCTTTTTTGATGTGTTAACGATGTCAGGAAGAGATAGTGATTCCTTTGCTTTCTTTTAAATTCTGCCAGCCTCGCTCTTTGCAGCTGGTGGGATCTTCAGCAGGAAGATTTGCAGGGCTGCCCCTCAGCTGTGGTTTCTTCTTCAAACCCAGTAGGCTGGTGGGTTTTACTGCTTGTTGCATACAGGTAAAGGTATCATAAAAGAAAGACCTTATCAAATATGGTTTAGCTGCTCTAGCTAAGCTAACAGTTAGCCTGTAACTTCCCATGTGAAAAATCGTAAGGATGAAAGCAGTTAGCACAACAAACTATTCTGGTAAGAAAATCATTTGCACCTGTAATAAACAAGAAGCCTGTCCCATGGGAATCGGTGAACAAAACATGTAAAGTAACCAAAACCAGAGAGATTTAACAAACGTACACCCTAGCCATTTACAGACCAATAAACTGAGTGTCAGTGTATTGTTAGCCAATTAGGTCTAACACAGCGCCTTCTGATATTTCCTATAAATATGAGCTTTGTGAATAAAGAATTGGCTTTTCCTGCATGAAGAAACTGAGTCCCGGCTGCTTTATTGCAACATACCACTTATTAAGAATTTTACCCCATCTGTCTGACTTGATTTTTTACTCACTCCATAAGAACAAAGCCATGGCATGAGATGTGCATCTTGCTGAGCCTCCCAAGCACCTTTGCTGCCCCCAAAAAGCAAGAATTTTCCCTTCATTGGAGGCAGGGGAAGCAAAGAGGCCTCTCCTGCCCAAACTTACCACCACATCTTTGTTCACTGCATGATTTAACAACCATAATTACAAAGTTGGATTGACCCTGCATCCAGGAAAGGCCCTTGCTGGCATTTCTCACCCTCTGGAAAGGAGGGAAGTTTCCGTCCTTCCCCTCACCCAAGCCAGTGGCATCTCTTGGGGTTTTTTAAGCAGTAAAAAGTCTCTTTGAATTTATTGTTCTGTGTCACTCCCTCAGTGCACAGCTTCCACTCCTCTTTAGTCCAGCAATGGGGTTTCTGCATCAGCAACAGACCCAATCCTATTGAGATTTTAAACCTGTCATTGTGGGAGTGAGGCATGGGAGCACAAGGGGGACAAGGAAGAGAAAATTCAGATTTAAGGGCAGAAGGATGATGCTTTTTGCTCCATTTTCTCCATGTGTGCTGCGTGCCCAGACTGAATCCAGGATCCAGAGTGACCCAACCTCAGCAGCAAAAGCAGCAGCTCCAAGCCCTCCATCCTGGGTGGGTGTGAATGGCCCTGCAAGGTGGGTTTGGAGACCTGGACCAAAGGGCAGGTGGCACCTTTATGGTGGCATCTTTACCTCCTGCTCGTGCTCAGTACCAAAACTGGGAATTGTGCATTGAGAGACAGGTGGGACCATGGCAGAAAGATGGGAATGGAGCAGAAAGGTGGGAAGACAGCAGAGGATGGGAATGTATCAGCTGGGAGACACTGCTCCTTGTGCGTCACCTCAAATTTCCCAGCCTGCCCCAAACACACACAGCAGGCTCCGTGCCAGGGTGAGTTAATTGGGATGTAATCCTATTACTGAGGGCAGGACAGGCCCCAGCCCATTTACAGCACCTCTGTTAATTAAGACCAGCTCTAAGCCTCTTCAAACAAGGTGCCTGGCTAGCTGGGGAAGGAGCCAGGCCACTGGTTTGGTTTTGATGTGCCACATCCAGAGCTTACTGGGAACCAGTGTCACCAGCAACCCAGGGCAGAGATGCTTCCCCACTGCAAAGCAAGCCACATTGTGTCCTGGGCTTACAAAATCATGGAATGAGGGAATGGCCTGGGTGGAAGGGGACATTAAAGCCCATCTCATTCCACCCCCCTGCCATGGGCAGGGACACCTTCCACTATCCCAGGGTGCTCCAAGCCCCGTCCAGCCTGGTCTTGGATACTTCCAGGGATCCGGGGGCAGCCACAGCTTCTCTGGGCTGTTGAAATGAAGAAGCAAAGACATCCCTCCTTAAGGGACTTAGAGGAGGTCTGGCAGCCAAAATTTACTGCAGGCATCATGCAACTTGTTAGTTTTCATTAAATGCAGCTCCTTGAGCCAAGTGGGAATCATAGCTTTTGTTAAAGGAGCTGTTGGAGTCTCACACAAGAGGCAGAAAGCAGAGAGAACTCAAAGCTGGAACAGAAAGCAAATAAAACACCAATATTTTGGCTTTGTAATTAATATAATTAATTACGCTGAAGCTCTTTGCATAATTCCACAGTTGTCTGAGAGAGTTTGCCAGAGCAAGTAGTTCTGACATGCTGCATGCAGAAACTGCCCTTTTGACTCTGCGAGGATATTGAAGATGTTCTGGTAAATATTTACATTTTTTAATCTCCAGTGCTAATCAGAGCTGAGATTATTGCAGTCACAAGAGTTTATTAAAATAAACTCTGCCCTGATTGCTTGCTTTCTGCATCTGCTGGGGTTTTTTACCCCCCCAAATGTCCAGATGCCAAGGAGGCTGGGATTTTATTATTTTATTTGGGTTAGATTTGTTGGAATACTGCAGTTTCTGTAGTAGTTTGAAAGGGTTTGGTCCCCAGAGGCAGATATTATTCCAAAATTAGATGTCACCCAAATCTTTCTTGATGCTGAAATTACTGAAATATGGGAAATCTTGGGGTAGAAATTATTCTGCAGGTTTTTTTCTTCCTTGAAGCTGCTGTTTATTGGGAAAAGTTTATTTTATCATGAGGAGGGCACAGTGTGAGCTCTCATGGCGTTGTCTCAGGCCATATTCAAGGTCAAGCTTCTCCTGCAGCCCCTGGAAGGGCTCCTTTGGCCCCATTCCATGGAACTGGCCTGGGTTATCAACATTCATGTATCATCTCACCACAGAGCTCTGGGCCTGTCTCATAAATGCTCCCCAGGCCAAATTCAATGCCCCAAGTGTGTAGTGGGGAAGAATTTGCATCCCTGAGCTGGGAAGACCGAGCACTGATGGATCCCTGCTCTTCCCAATTCCTTGCAAACCGGCTTGGCTGAGCCACAGGTGCACTGGGATGCTCTCATCAGGGCTTCACTTTGGCTCCAGCAGGAACCTGGGCCATGTCTGTGGGAAATCTCCTCCCCAAAGGAAAGGGTTCAGTGATTTTTCCTGCTTCAGCTAGCTAAAAAAAAAAAACAAACCTAAAAAGCAAAGGAGAGCTCTCTCCTGCTGTCCGTGCTGCAGACAACACAGTCTGCGAGAAGGAAAGCTGAAGTTCTTACCTCTTCTTACCTCTATGTTTTTGAATACAGCTGCCTCAGACATTCCACCCCTTCTCCTTCTCCCCCCTTCACTCTAAGATCTAGTTTTAAAGGTGCAAAACTTATTTCTAAACAGATGAATGGGGATAAAATTCAGCATCATAAAGTCACCCACTTTGCGAGTTGAAAATTAAGTCCAGTCTGGGTCTGTGCTGCAGACTGCCTTGGACCGGTGCCTGGGATTTACGGGGTGGTTTGTCCAACCAGGAGCCACAAAGTGACAGGAAAAAGACCATTTTAAAAGCAAGCAGGGTTCTGTAAATGCCCCCTGAAACCTTGGATTTCTTGCAACAGCCGTCCCTGCTGCCAGGGATCGTTCTGCTCCTTGCACAGCAAGATTTGTGAGAGGGGAAAGCAAAGGCTGCATGTCCCAAGCTGGCAAAGCCAAGGACAAATAATTGCAGAGCTGAGCATTCAGTGAGGACAGAATAAATGAGCTATTTGAAAATCACAGCGGGGCTCAGCACTGCAGCTCCAAGCCACTGCCTGAGTCAGGAGCTCTGGGATCTCTCCTGCCTTCAGGTGTCTTTGGTTTTTTGCTCTTTAATATCAGCCCTGCAAAGTTTGCGGCTTCTTTGGGCACATTCTTTCAGTGCTGCTGAGTTTAGGCTCTGGGCAGAGGTGAGAAGACTTCAGATCATCCTTAAGGGGAAGGAAAAGCATCACACTTGGTTTGACATGACTTTTCACTGGGGATGGGCCCATTAGAAATTGGGGCAGTGCCACCAAGTGAGCTTCTGGTTGAACCCTCAAACAAGCTGAGGAGGGAAAACATCACCTCAGGAGTACCTCAGGAAAAAAAAAATTAGGAAAAACTCCTATATTTCAGTTTTCTATGTGAAAGAAACAAATTGCTGCTGTCATCCATCCCCCCTGGCAGTGCCAGGCTGTCTTGTAGCAAAGGCTCGCCCATCTTTTCAAGTCTGTCAGATAATTTTGACCTTGCTGCAGATCAGACTGGGTGTTTGAGGCTGTCACCAGACAGGGTGAGGAGGGAGGGGAGGGAAGAACATTCGGTTCAGCGCCGTGGGAATGAGGCAGTGTGAAAAACAGGGAGCAATCTGTGAACAGATGGAGGGTGAAGTGGTGAAGACTCACGGGCTCTGCTGCATTAATGATGTTAATAAGCAGTGAGGAGTGATTAATGAATTATATCCAATGGATTGGGGTCAGCTGGAGACACCCCAGGGCAGTGCTGCCCCTGCTTTGCAGACAGGAATGGAGTTCTGGGCAAATGGGTCCCTCCCCACCACCCAGCTGCATTTTGGAGCAGGGAAGTCTTTCCTAGACTCTGGATAAACTCCCTGCCTGGCTGAAGTGACTGTTACCCTTCCCTGCACAGGGTGAAACACAGGGAGAGGAAAATGCAACACTTTCCAGAGGAGCTGGCCCCAGGATCTCTGGGAACACAGAGTTCCCCCAGGTGCAGGACACCTCAGAGCAGGCTTTGAGAGATGTAAGGTGTAGGAGATGAGCATTGGAGGGCAGGGCTGCATTTCCAGGTGCCTCAAGGATGTGCCCCTCCACAGAGGATGGGACACAGCCACAGCCAGGCTGGGATCTGCTGGAACTCCCTTCCTCACGGAACTTCCAACCCAGGCCAGGGGCTTTCAGCACTGCTGGTGTTTCACCCTGATGGGTGCTGAGGGTCATGGGCTCAGAGAAGTGCGGGGACCTTTAATCATTGAATCACAGAATCATTAAGGCTGGAGAAGCTCTCTAGGAGTCCAACCATTCCACCACTACTGCCAAGGCCACCACCAACCATGACCCCAAGTGCCACATCCACATGGCTTTTAAATCCCTCCAGGGATGGAGACTCTGCCACTGCCCTGGGCAGCCTGGACAAGTGCTTGGCCACCCTTTCAGAGAAGAAATTTTCCATAATATCCAATCTAGACCAGGTTTGACAGGGCTTGGAGCACCTTGTGATAGTGGAAGATATCCCTGCCCATAGAAGGGGTGCAACCAGATGACCTTTGAGGTCCCTTCCAACCCATCCAGTCTGGGATTCTGGGATTTCACACAATCCAAATCACTCACAGCTTCACTGTCCTTCCCTGCTAAGCTTTCAGCTCTGGCTGCCAGGCTGGGCATAGGTGTTTACTCACCACTTAATTAATCTCTGCTGCAGCCTGGAGAGGCTCAGCAGAGGCAGTGTGGTGCTCACATTCCTGCTGGGCTGCCAGGCAAACAAGGCAGGACCTCCATGGATTACATAATTTTTCCCAAAGAACCTCCTGCCATGCAGACATGGGAAAGTATCTTAAAGGAAGCTGGTCATTCCCAGAGAAAAAGGAGGAAAAAAGCAGATGAACACTTCCGTGCTCCCAAATCAACAGAGAGGAACACACAGATGTGATTCAAAGCATCATTAAATTAATTGCTGATAAAAATGTCCACCAGTGATGGTGCTGCTGCCCAGGGTGCTCAATGTGAGCACCAGGAGCTTTACTCCAGAGGGAGGCTGAGCCAAGCCATGGAAGGATGGCACAGGGATCAATGTGGGACACCCAGATCCTGCTCTCTGTGCTGCCACTGACCACAGTGGGACACTCAGCAAGGACTTGTTCTGTGTCTCCTTTGGGGTAGATGGATTACAGAGCATCTTCAGGCCTCCTGTCCTGTCCTCAGCCATAAGGGCAGCCCAGCTCAGACAGTTCCAGACATCTCAGTTAGAAGAACCCTCTGAGATCGAGTCCCACCCTTCCCTCAGCACTGCCAAGGCCACCACTAACCCATGTCCCCAGCTGCCACATCCACACATGTTTTCAATCAAATCCCTCCAGGGATCTTGACTCCACCAGATGCCTGTGCCAGGGATTAACAACTCTTTCCACAAATAAATTTTTCCTAATATCTGATCACCAAACAGGCAACACGACCCTCTACTCACAAAGCCAACCAGGAAAGGTTATCCATGGATATTGCTGTGACTCTTCATAGCATCTTCCATCTCCTTTAAAAGTCCTTTCCAACCCAAACTGTTCGATGGTGACTCGAGAGAAAGAAAATTGAGCTGCAATTTTCACAGGTAACCTGAAGCTGCAACAGCCCCAACTGTTTAAAAATAAATAAATCCTTGTCTCCAGGACAGGCTGCTCTAGTGAGGCCTAATTGCAGGAGGTTTCTTGAACTCTGACCACGGTAACAGCATTTGGCTCTGGGCTTCTGCCACCAGCAGGTCTCCAAGCATTTTCCAGAGGAAATCAGTGTATTTTCCATAGATTAATGCAGGAGAAGTGATGGCTCAAAACGTCCCCAAACTCGTGTCTTTGCTAGGTAACAGCCTGGGGAGGGTTTATCCCTCTCCCTCTCAGCTTTGCACTCCCCTGGGGTCTGTCTGTGTGGTCACATCTGTGCCTGCTCAGCTGCCTGCTTGATCCCACAATGTCTGCAGGACACCTGCATTGTGTCTCCCTGGAAATATTTATGGAAATTTATCCATCAGCAACAGAAGCGAGGGTGCGGCCCAGCAGAAATTTAGCTGAAATATGGCCTTTTTCTTGGTCTCAGGAATGAATCTTTGGGGGTTCAATAGTTTCGGCTGACATGCCATTAATTTCAGGCTCCCATTAGCAAGGAGGAGTTGATGCTAATTGTGCAAGGCCAGGTGATGTTTGAAATAGGATCTGTGTGGGCATTGTTGTAACTGATCCTTGGCTGCTCGGGAAGCCTTGGCTAGGGCCTGAATGGCTCTCCAAATACAAATATTTGCCTGTGGATGGATGCCTCATTATTAATTTAAAGCCTGCCATAAATCATGAGCTCAGAAATGCAGACTTAAGCTTCGCAGGCAAAAATAGATGTGGCCTCTTTCATGGGGAGCTGTTCCCGACTATGCTTCCATAATTGGATCACGCTGAAATGGATACCTTAAATTTAGTTACAAAAGGCTAACAAGAATAAAATGCCAGCAATTTATCACAGGCACAGTGCTATATTTAAAGCTGTCAGCATTCCTGGACTATAAAGTGATTATAAATCCCAGTGATTTGTAACCGGCCATAGGAATCTGCCTCCATGCTGACATTCAACGCCCGAGTTCTCCACGCTGGCAGCCCTAGATTCAGCCACTTAATTAAGCCTTCACCTCCTTTTCAGTTTAGGAATAACCCTGCTGCTCCTACAGGTTTGAATGCACTGCCAATTCCAGGCCCAAACTTAATTGATTTCTTTCAGTAATCAATACCTTGCTGCTGGTTTGGAGGTGGAGGTGCCAGAACGCTGCTCTCATGTCCCATTTAACTGAAATAAAGCAGTTGCCTGGCCCTGTTCTGGGGCTGTGGCAGCTCATTAGCTGACACATGAGAGGAGCAGCAGACAAAAAACTCAGTGAAGTGTGCTTTTTCCATGAGCCTTTCCGAGGAATCTTTAGAAACAGACACACAACGATCCATAGTTTGATACCTCTTCAATCCCTGGACCTTGTTGGCATTGCCAGCCTGCAGAAAAGGGATAAATAAATATCTTGGAAGCAGGCAGGCAGGGAATGACTGTGCTTGGCTGAGGTTTCTTCCAGGTCTTCACTGATTCATGCCCTGGAGCAAGGGAGTTTACCTTGTTTTAAAACCTCATTTAGAGCTTAATCTCCAACCTCTAGGAACATGGTGGTTCACTTTTCCTCAGTAAAGGACTTTTCCATGGATAAAAGCCATAGAATACTTTTTAATTTAAACTCGAATACACCTGCCCTCCATTCTGCAGCCTGTTAGGATTTCAAAACCTTGATTTCTAAAATTTCCCCTTTTTTGGAGGGGTTACAACCAATTCCAGGTTTGTACATCAGAGATGCTGGAATTGAGAGCTGATGTCAGCTCTCCATCCCTTCTTACCAAAGCCAGAAATGGAGCACTGATGTTTCCTAAGAAATTCCATTACTTGTTATTAAATATTTGAAAAATTTATTATTTTTATAATAGAAACAATGTTTTATTAAAATATATTTTCACCTTTGCTTGCTGTGACATTGAGATATTTTACCTGCTGAAGACCCACACAATGGAAAGATATTTGCTTGAGTCATGATACAGATAATCCTGAAAGAGCCTGGAATTTGGGAAATTGGCCACAAAATAAGCCAAGGAACAAAGCCTCTGCCTGTGGCTCTGCTGCCCTTTGTGTTTTCATTTCCTACCTTCATTCCTTCTCCCTTATGTGATCTCAGACCCCTGGAATGCACTTATTTATTAGCAAGCTAAAGAACAATAAGTGAAAAAATGCAATAAAAGAAGAAACTGCTCCTAAACCTCCCTTGCCAAGCATGTGAATCCTTCAGGAAACTAATCCACTCCACAGCTCAGCAAGTCACTGAGGAATGTGAGTTGTCCCATGGGATTAAAGAGCCCTCAGGAGGGCTGCTGAGATATGGGGTGGTGAACCCCATTTCAACACTTCTGTGCTGAGTAGCTTTCCGTGTTTTCTAACAAGAATTGTGCTTATCAGAATTTTTTTATCACAGCGCAAAAGCTCTTTGTTTCTTGCTTCAAAGCCAAGACAAAGCCAGGATGCCCATGAAGCATGAATTTGTCCCTGGAGGTCCAACAATGCTGCGGCCTGGGCTGCAGTAACCTCGGCACTATCCAGAGAACCATGGAATCATTTCAGTTGGAAAAGCACTCTAAAATCATGGATTAAAACCATTAACCCACCGCTCAATTCCAAACTTATACCTCCCAGGAGAGATTTTTCAGGGAAGGCTTCATGTCTGTGTCCAGACCAAGGCAAAAATCCTCTTGCAGTGATGACTGAGCAGCAGGAAAGAGTGTGGTCAAAACCAGGCCAAGTTCAGCCCTGCTCTTACTGAGGCTGGAGAGGATTTCACCTTCCCCATCTTCTTGCTCACCAGTCATCTCAGAGAGGTTTTGGAAGTGGGCCTTGCCTTCAGACAAAGCTGAACTCATGGGATTTATGGATGTGAGGAGAGACAGACAATCTTCCCCAGCTGAAAACTGAGATAAATCATCTAAAGGTGTTCCAAGAGAGCTGGAGAGGAAGGTTGGACATGGGCAGGGACTGACAGGATAAGAGGGGAAGGCTTCACACTGAGGGACAGTAAGGTTAAATTGGACATTGGGAAGGAATTCCTGCCTGTGAAGGTAGTGATGCCCTAGCACAGGGTGCCCAGAGAAGCTGCTGTGACTGCCCCTGGATCCCTGGAAGTGTCCCAGCCCAGGCTGGACAACGCTTACAGCAACCTGGGATAGTGGAAGGTGTCCTTGCCCTGGAATGAGATGAGCTTTAAGGTCCCTTCCAACCCAAACCATTCCATTATTCTGAGTTTCTATTATTCCATTCTAATAAAATTAATTCCTTCCAGATAATCCACCTCTTGTTCACGCCACTCCCACATCCCATTTGATGGTAATGTGTGATTCCCACCCAATGTTCACCACTGGAGCAGGATCCAGGAGACTCCTCCTAGCACACTGTGCCAGCATTCCCTGGGCAGATGTAGGTCCTGGATGCTCTGGGTGGGAGCTGGAGAGCTGCAGGAAGCACTGCGTGGTCTTTGTCTTGACTTTGTTGGCACCCACCTTCGTGAGGGTTAATTGGTTGCTTAAAGCAGAGTCAGGAGAATTAATTTTCCTAGGAATTAAGTTTCCAAGGGAAAAGTTCTCCTATTAGTATTTCCCAAAGCTGTGCCTGGGTACCTGTTCAAGGAGGGTCAAATATTTCTGACAAATGTGAGTTTATTTCAGTAATGCCAAAGGGACAGGGACATTTTCAGAGGGAGAAGAGGCACAGGGGTGTGTTAGCTATGGAAACATGGGAAATAATGGGCAGTGGTGGTGTTCTGGTTCTTGAGCCCAAACCTTCAACACATCAAGCACTAAAGTGACTGATAAGTTTTTAACATGACCTCTCACCTGTTTTTCTACTATCTTCCAGGCAGAAAGGTCTGCTGCTGCTGGTACATCTTGGACAGGTTTGTGGAATTTCGCTGCCCAAGAAAGATGCTCAGTTTCCTCCCTGTTTCCATTTCCACCAAGATCAGCCCTCACAAACTGAGCCCTGGTTTTTTAGAAGGTATTTGGCACATCCGCCCCAAACATCAACACTTCACAGCTGACAAACGCTCCTCAGTGAAAAGACTTCTCTTTTACATCTCTCTTACACAAAAAAAATAGAGAAAGCAACAGCTCCCTTCCTCCTTCCCTCCCGCCTTGCCGGCTCCTTTTGAGATCTCCGATTGCCGCCGTGACTCATCCAGGTGCCAATAGCAAACGGGAGGGAGGGGTGGCTTTTGATGTTCCAGGCAAATTTATGCTCCTAATAATCGTTCCTTGGACGGAATAAAGAGGGCTCAGTCAAGCAGACATCCCAGCTGCGGGGTTGATGGCTGTGAGGGACGTTTTCCTCCCTCTGTTAACTTATCAAGTGTGTGGTTAATGGCAAACATTAATTAACCCAAGAGATAGCGAGTAGCAGGGTTGAACCAGCGGAACAGGCTGTGACTTCCTTTGGGAAAGAATTTAATGGCCTTGATATTCCAGATATCCTCAGAGCAGGCAGGGGACAATGCTCAGCCTGAAGTGAGGAGATGGGGCTGAACTGACAGCAGAGAAGGACCAAGCCAAGTGGCTGAGGCCTTCTGGGGATTCATGAAACCTTCTTCTGGAAAGATCTTTCCACCATAAAAACAGTTAAGGATCCTCCTTTAAAATGAGGTTGCTCAGCGGTGCTTTGGATATCTCCATGTGTGTTCCTGCCCGTAGAGACTTCAGAGCTGGGCTTTGAAGTTGTCCACTCTCCTCCCCTGGGCCTGCTCTGACTTTGACCCTCCCAGCCCAAAAATAGCTCCTTTCAGTCACAGAAAATATCAAAGGTGTTGGACAATGGCTGTGTCCCCGTTCTCCCTGAAGGCTGTGGGAACTCTACCACAGTCTGGAGAGAACGTGATTGAACCAGCAGGGCCCTGGGACAGTCCTCTTGGTCTTGGGGTGGGGGACACATTTCCTCTTGGGGACACACGGCCAAACCCAGCCTCCATGTGGTGGCCTGTGGGACAGCAGCTGCTAGAGAGGTCACCTGGCCCAGAGAGGTCACAGCAAAGCACAGGAGCTCCCAGACCAGTGCCAATGAGCTGGTCAGAGCCAGAGCTGCAGCAACAAGGTTGTCCCAGCCTACAGGTCCTTCTTCATTCAACCTACACATCCTGCACCGCCCAACCCACACATCCCACACCATCCCAACCTACAGGTGGTCCACCATCCAACCCACAGGTCCAATGCCATCCCAGCCTACAGATCCTACACCTTCCCAACATACAGGTCCTCCTCCATCTAACCCACAGGTCCAACACCATCCCAACCCACAGGTCCTTCTCCATTCCAACCCACTCCATTCCAGCTCCACATCCTACATCATCCCATGCTACAGGTTCATCTCCACTCAAACTACACATCCTACACCACCCAACCCACAGGTCCTACACCTTCCTAACCTACACATCCTCCTCTGTCCAGTCCACAGGTCCAACACTATCCCAACCTACAGGTCCTTCTCTATCCAGCCCACAAGTCCCACAGCCATCATGAGAGTCACACAGGTGACAGGTGAGTCATCACCTCACATGGCTTTGCTGTGTGCCCAGCCCGACCTGAAGTTCACTGGAAGCCCCGGATTGTGAAGTCACGGGAACAAGGAACCATCTCCACTCTCATTTTTTAAAGTCTAAAAGTCTTTTGGGGAAATTGCTGTCGTGCATTGGGAACACTGTACTCCCTCATAGTAAGACAGATCCTGTGAAAGCCCAGCCTGTCTAAATTTTTTACTTGTTTTTGGGGGCTTGAGGGTTTTGCTGGGTTAAAAAATATATTAGCTCTGCTGACAGATCTTGCCTTACCTGTGACCTTGGACTATCAGAGTCACAACAGCTCTGCCATTATGAAAAAAATCATCTTTTGAGCCTGTGGCTGGGAATACTGACAAAATCCAAACTAAGTGCCAATTTCTCTGCTGGAGCTGAGGCTCCATCAGAAGAAACTCACAGTGGTGTTTCAGTTCACAACCTTCTCTACAGACAACACAGTCCAACTTTAGAGGTGATGAGACAAAAATAAGTGGAGGAAACTCGACATGGGAACATAATCAAAGGCATTGAGCCTTTTAAGATAGCGTCTGCCCCGATGTTTACAGAGTCCTCCCAAAGCCAGGAGACTTCTTCTGGACTTCAGAGACTCAGTGCTGCTCTGTTCTTGTTTATGGCCCTGATGCCAAAGAAAATTGAGGGGCTGATAAGAAACGTGCACCCTGCCATGCTCTGTCAATGGACTCTTCCTTAGGATTAAGTGCCTGAACAACATAAAAGTGTTTTCATTCTGCTTTATGTTCTCATCTGCCTCCAGAACAATTATTTTCAGAGTTGTACAGGAACACAGGCTCAGTAGGACTTGGGTTTTGTTCCTGCTTTTCCATCAAGCTACAATGGAGAGCCCACGTGCAGTGTCTCACTCTCACTCCCAGACCATGGCATTGTCCTCATGGGCTCATCTTGTAATTGTTCCTCATGTGGGAATTACCTTATCTGAATCCAGAGCAAGCTCCAGCCAGCCAAGGAATGGCTCCCCTTGGAAAAGTAGACCTATTTAAAAGGTGCTTTCACTGTAGCCACTCGATCTTCAGTCTCTTTGTGTGTCTGGACCCTAACTAGAGAAGGGAATCATGGATCAGGAGCTAGAATTTGGTAGAACTTGCAAAAGAGCTTCACCCCAGGTTTCCAATCTCCTGGGGTTAGCCATGATTAGTGGCTCCAATCCCACTGGTTGGATACAATGGAATGGAAGCCCTCTAATTGTGTGTTAATTACAGTTAATTGCTCACCAGGAAGGAATCTAGGCCTTCCTAGCTGATTGTGGGAAGCAGGGATAGCTGAAGGAGGAGCAGGGTCGCCATGGATGGTGATGCTGGCAGGAGGCAGGGCAGGGCTGCCCAGGTCACCTTCCTCCTCTGCCACCTGGGCTGAATCCAAGTGGCCACAGCTCCAATCCTGCCAGAGCTCCAGGAGCATTTGGACACCCCTCTCAGGGATGCACAGGGTGAGATTGTTGGGGTGTCTGTGCAAGGCCAGGGGTTGGACTGGACGATCCCTATGGGATATTCTGTGATTCTAACCCTGCACTGCTCTGGCAGCCTGGGTCTCTGCTCTACTCCCAGGCTGCCCTTTGGTTGGTCCCATCCCTTGCTGATCAACCCAACCTCTTTGTGAAAGGGGGACACAGACCTCCTCCTGCTTCAGACCTCTGAAACCCCCTCAGATCCTTTTTCCTTGCGGGAGTTGCAGACCAGTATCAGCTTGAGGCTTTGCAGCTGAGGTGGAGGGGAAAGGAAGATGAGGAGAGGCAGGGGGAGCTGGGATGTGTGGTGGTGGGAAGGGAGGATGGGTGTGCACACCCAGTGCCTGCACCGAATTCCATGGCAAAACTGCCCCAGGAGCTGTGCTGCCAGGCTGTGAGTTTGGGAGAGAAAGGGAACATGGCCAGCAGAACGCAGAGCCTGAAGCAAGCACAGGCTCAGGATGAATGTGGGGGGCCGGGGGTTTGGCTCTTGTGGGATTGTTGTTGCAGGGAGGAATGTGAGCAATTCCTTGGCAGGATTTGTCCGCAGGATATTAGCATTAGAAAGGGACTCGCTGAGCAGGGATAGTTCAGATGGGCTGTTGCTGGCTCAGTTCACCCTCTCTGGGGGCCTTAGTCTACTCTGCCCTTTTCCACTTAATGCAGTCTAAGAATCATTTGATTCCTACACAAAAATTCCTACCCCAAAACCACCTGAGGAGTAGAGCTAGCAGGACAACATCCCTTTCAGCACCCCAAAACTCCTTGGCCTTTCTCTGCAGGCAGAGTGCAACCCGAAGCCTGGAGGAAAGAGACTCCTGGCAACGGCAAAACAACAGATTGATGTTTCTTTCCTTTCCTGACATGATGAAGGGGATCCCAAATAGGTCTTTTTTGTCTCTCCTGGCTCTGGTCCACATTAGGAATTTAGATCTAATCAGTCTGTGATCATGTCCAGGGCACTCAGGGATGGATGGGGAATTTATATGTCAAGGACAGGTATTTTTAAGGCACAAATGTGGATGGAGCCCAGGGAGATATCTCCCCCTGAGTACTGAATGGGGGNTTTACTGCTGGTCAAGCTACATCAGTACCTGCCCCTTCTGGGAAAAGGAGTTTTACTGTCATTAGAGCAGATTCACCTGAGCACCTCAGGGCTCAGTGGTGCTGGGTACAAATTCATGCCCTCGATCATTTTTAACAGCACTTTCGAAAAGACTTCTCCTCCCACCCCTCACTGCTCTGGGAAATCACATCACAACCCAAAAAGAATTGGGAGAACAGTTGTTAATGATCCTCCCCTCCTCGGGGACAGCTCTTCCAATTCAGATTAGATTTAATTGAACCAAAAAATGTCCAGACTGTGCAGCTGTAAAGGAGCCAAAAATTAACGAGTTTTCATGATCCTGGGTCCACGCTGCAATTTCTTCTGCATTCCTGTGGCTGCCCACGTGCGTTGAACAATGAATGTGCCCCGTTTCAGGGTCCATCGGGAGATGAGTGAGTGTTTGTAAACTGAAAATTGCCCTTTGAGCCGTGTGAAAGCGATGGGGGTAGCATAAATGGAAGCTGGCAGCCCTTATCCATGGATAAGGAGCTATGCAGCCTCCAAGAACAAGGGCAGAGAGGAAGCAGCCTCCGGGTGTAGCCACAACTTCTCCCCTTCGGGCCACAAAGTTTTGGAGCCACATTGCCACGGAGGGAAGGGGAGCAGTCCTGATTGTCTTGGGAGAGTCTCCTAAACCAGTGGAGGAAGAGCACCCCACTGCTCCTTTGCACCAAGCCACCTTTATTCCTGTGGAGATGCCATTCCTGTTCCTTGTTTGTGTGTCAGCCCTTGCTCCATCACAGGATACCATGATCTCCTTTGGAGTTGCACAGTCAGCCCTCTTCCCACTCCCCAAAAATTGGGGAAAAGCCCCGGAGAGTTTTCTGCACTCAGTAAATGATACACCTGGTCTGCCCACCAAAGAGCCAGGAGTTTTCAGGATAACGACGGGAATGTTAATAGTGAATTAGTCAGAAAGGCCAGTGGAGTGTGACACTAATCAGGAAGGTGATCACGCTCTGCTTAAAATCTGTGGCTGCCCCTGAATCACCTGAATTTGCTGCTCCCCCAGGTTGTGCAGCAGAGCCTGCAGTGGGAGGGAGGCTGAGCATTGCTGAAGGTTTGACATCTCTGATTGTTCTCTCCTGAGACGGTTTCACAAAGCCTTGATGAAAATCCCATTTGAGCAAGAGGTAGTGTGTAGGGATGGAAAACAGGGAGCTGAATTGCTTTTTCAGGACAAAATGAAAGTCTCTAAATGAGTGATATGGGCACCTGAAAGCCCATCATGATCTTTGCCAGGTCTCAAAGGGACTCATTCTCTCTTGTCCGTGAGGGTCACAGCTCCTTTCCAGGGCTGGAAAAATCCACCAGGAGATGTGTATTGGTTGAACTGGTGCTCCAGCAGGTCCCAGAGGTGTTGAGATCTGGAGAGTGACCAGTGACCCCAAAGAGCAGAACTTCAGTTCTCTGTTGTTAGGTTTGGTGGGTGACAGGGCGGATTTAATGTAAGCGTGCATTTTAAGTAAGTGTGCATAAAAATCATGCCAGAGTGGTTTGGGTGGGAAGGGACCCCAAAGCTCATCCAGGACACCTTCCACTATCCCAGGTTGCTCCAAACCCTGTCCAACTTGGCCCGGAACAATTCTACACAGGGAGCATCCAGTTTCTCTGGGCATAATATAATATAATATATACACACAACAAATACCAGTTTATGTATGTTTTAATAAGCATATCCTAAAAGTCCATGAGGCCTCAGTGTGGTAATTGCAAAATGGACTAGGGCTAAACTTCCCATTCCCATTATCCATGCTCCTCCCACTGATACTAAGTCTGACTTGAGTATTTTCCCACATTGTGAAGCAAATAAAGAAAACGAGTCAAGTGCAAGGTGCCATTAGGCTGTAGGCAAACTGGCGAGCTTTTGACCCTGGGAATGATTTACTGGAGTCTTTAATGAAGCCTGAGTGGGTGAATTATGGGGAGAAAAACAAGGATGAAAATGAAAGTGAGATGAGGGTATTTTTGTAACCTATAAATTCCTGTCAGATTTATGCTTTTCTCAAGTTTTACGATGCTCGGATGTAATTCCTGATAAACTTTTTAAAGTGGTGTTTTCATCCTATATTTAGTTTGTGTTGTGAAAATATCTGTGACAACCCTATCTCATTCCAGCTGCTCCAACATCCAGGCTACCTTTGCTACTATGGCAGCCCTGTTCTGGGGCTGTGGTAACTCCACATCTAGGATGGGTTGGGATGGATACAGGGATACAGGATTCCACTAGCATTTGTGTGGGCCTACTTGAAAATAAAGCCATGAAGCAAAACTGAGTAATTTTGCCATAGAAATGTTTATTGCCCATTCCCCACCCTCCAAGGAGGAAAAAAGAGTTTTGGACCCAAATCAAACATTGGTGGAGCTGGATCCAAATGGGCCCAATACTTCCACCAGGCTCCAAGGAAAAATCCTTGAGCTTGTGTTTACAGCATCCAGCTCCCAAAGTCCAAGAGTAATGTAAAGCCTTGAGGTATTAAAGGCTGGGATCAAAGTAATTCCATGCTTTCCTGTTTGTCCCAGCTCCTGACAAGCACGAGAGCTGCTGGGACTAGATAGGAGTGGCGAACGTGCTCCCAGGGAGGTGAAAGCCTTTTGAACTGAGGGCAGCGAGGCATGAAAAGCACATTTGTGCTTCCCCACTCCTCCCACCTCCTGCAAATCTTGCAGGGTGGGGAAACCTCCCCCAGTCCAAACATTTTGCCATGAGAAAGGAATTGAGGAGCAACACTTGGATGTTCAGGGCTCTGTGTCAGCATGACCCTGGTTCTCTCTAAAGCCCAGGAAGAAATAACCCCTGGAAAAGTGGTAGCACTGGTTCTTCCAGGTCAGCTCAGTTTGCATGGGAGCATTTGGGATTAATTTATGATTTTTAAGGCTGTGTTTGTGCCAGCCTAAGCCCTGGAGGGGATAATACCAACGTCACACAGCCCATGAAGCTACAGCCAGCCTCTCCCTCCTTCTGGCTTTCCCTCTATTACCCTCTAAGCTCCCAACAGCCTGAGACTCTTGCGGGCTAAGCCATCCCTTGTTACCTGTTTTTTGATCCAGGTTACTCTGTTTCCAGGCTTTTCATTCCTGGTTTTAATTTTCCCAGCCTGCCAGAGCCAAATCCAGCCCCAGGGACCCCAGAGAGCTTCAACCAGGGGTGAGTTTGGCCCAAGGTGTTTCTGTCACAAAGCTGATCAGACTGAGTTGAAATTCCAGTGGAGGCAGCTCATCTCCTGCTGGATGCTGGCCTGAACAGCAAATAAACATCAGAGGCAGGAGAGCCTGGCTGGAGATGAGAAATCTCATCCTGTGATGAGAGGTTATGAATTTTTCTTGTCTTATCTCACCTTTATCTCTTTGGGTTTCACAAGGAGAAGCCTGGCGTGGCAGCAGCTCATGCCCGAGCTGGGGGCTGGGGTACCCAAGGTGGCTGGGGGTGCTGTAGCAAGCTCTGCTTCCCAGGTTTGTAATGTGGGATGAAGTTGGGGCAGAAAAACTGGAAGCTGTGGTCCTTGTGTCCCTGGCTGTGTTTACTCATTCCCTGGAACAGGGGGGCTGAAGGACAAGGTGTGGAGGGAACATGTCAGCATTAGAGCCATGGTGGGTTTAACAGTAAACCCTTCATCTGCTGCCAAGGTGGAAGCAAACACCTGTGGAAAGGTGTTAGCCCTGGTCAAGGTCGTTCCTCCAGAGCTGTTGCCCACACTGAGCAGTGTTTTGGGATGCAGCAGTGCTTGGGAGCAGGCAGTGGAGCAGCTTCATTCCCTGCACCTCCAGCTCAAGTTGTCCTTAATGGTGATTCCTCTACCTGTCCGAGCCCCAGGACCCCTCTGAGGGCCACCTGTGACCACTGTCCTGGACATATCCCTCCTCTCCATGCCTTGCAAATCCCATCACCTCCCACCACAGAATCGCAGAATATTCCGAGTTGCAAGTGAACCACTTGGATCACCAAAGTCCAACCCATTCCACCTCCCTGGACAACGGGTGATTTTTCTTCTGTTTGCCTACAGCAGCTGCCACACATCTGCAGAATGAATTAACTCATGGGGATGGATCCATCCCACCCAGCTCCCATGGGAAATGGCTGTGAGAAGCATCCCTTGCTTCCCATTCCCACTCCTCTCCGCTGGCCATCAGCGCTGCAGCAGCAAGGAGGAAATGCCAGGGCTTAAGTGATTTAGCTTGGGGAACGAGTGAAATCTACTTACATGGGCTAATTGATAGCAAATGATTCCTTAATTAGAAATTATGGAATTGCCCCCTAATTTACGAGGAAGAACAGGACCAATGCAATGAGGAGCTGAAGGGTGTTTCCTGTGGTTGCTAGTGATTTTCCTTCGGAGATGCTCTCACCAATTAACTTTTCATGACATAAATTTGTTTGCCTTAAAATATCCAGTTAGAAGCATTTGCAAATGCATTATTTAAGGCTTGAAAATAAATATTGGATGCTCAGGCTGGGCTTTGTGAGAGCTCTGAGCCGTGTGGCTTCTCACTCAATTATTGATCGCACTTTCCGCCGTGCTGGAGATGTTCCTGCATGCAGAGTCGAAAATCCCAGCTTGTTTACTTGCTCCTTCCACATCTCAAAGTCTCCAAAAAGCTCACCCAGCAATGGATTTGGGGATATTTATAACTTTTACATCTTCTTCAATGTGGATTTTCTTGTGTTTAATAAGGTATGAGCACCTCATGCAGTTTTCTTTTCCTTGCCAAGACATTTACAGATGTTTTTCCATATAAAATTTTGCCAGGATGGATTTATCCTTGTGTAAGATCTGATTGTAAATAGAACCACTGAATCATGAAGGCTGAACCAGACCTCCAAGATCCTCAAGTCCATCCCTCGAAGGCTCGGTGGCTTGGACCTCACCTTCAGCAAACATCAGCACAGAGAAGTGATGAAAACTCATAGCCAAGGAGGTGAGATTTGTAACACAGAAGGAATTGCATAAACCTCACCTTTGGAAGATTGCAGAGAGGCTTCCAGGGGTATCTGGGGGCTTCCAGTGCCCAAGAACTGCTCACCCTCGGCTTTGTGTCAGGAGGTCTGCCAAAAATTCACAGGTAGAAAACCGGTCAGGCTGCTTGGCTTTGCAGCTGGAGCCTTGACAGGAATGGGAATGCCATGTCTGGAGGGAAGAAGGTTTCTGCACCCTGTGAAACACTGTGTCCCACAAAAAAACCTCTGAGGACCCTTTGTGAGAGCCCCAGCATCACCCAGGATGGATCTGAGCATTGTCAGAAGCGTAAATAACGCGGGACCTGTTGGGAAGTGTCACAGTTTGCATCCCAGCTCCTTACCACATGGCAAACTGGAGCCAGAGAGCTTGGAAGCCCTGCAGACTCATGGCCGTAATTAATAGTACAAAGAAGCTGGCAAGGGGACGCCACCAGACAGGCTCCAGCTCTGGCTCTGACCGTCAGCAGGCCTGCAGAGCCCTGGCCGTGCCGTGGCTCGTGGTTAAAGCCAGCGGGCATTTCACTGCTGCCTTCAAAGAAACCAACACTTGGCCCCAAAACCCTGCTGCTCCCATCTGCTGCTCCATCCCTGGCATGAATGGACCATGCAAATCCCAAATCTTTTCCACAGGGTGGCCACCACAACAGAAGCAGCCTGATAAATGCTATCTCGCTCCAATTTTCCCACTTTTAAAATGGGAATTGTGCCATTCATGCTGGTGGTAAGCTCAGCTTATAGGTTGGTGGTCACTGTCATTGCAGGGAGGGTCTCTTAACATCCATGCTAATAATGCCATGGCACTGGGAACTAAATGAGATCCTGGCACTTGCCAGTTGGAAAAGAAGAGAACTGGGAATTTCTTTGCTGGAGAAAAGGAGGGTGAATAATGGACTCAGAAAAGAGGGAGAGCCAAGAAAAATGTGGACCCAAGTGCTCACTACTCTCCTTCACATGCTTAAAGAAAACAATTCAGGCTCAGCACACGCAGTTATTAAATGGGGGGGTAAAAAAATATAATTCTTGTGACTCGGTTTCTTTGCAGGGCAGCCGAGCAAACTCCTCAATCCGCCCTGACCTTGGGACATAATGGGGCATTGAAAAGCAAATCCGGCAGCACAGAAAGGAAGTGTGTTCCACCAGGCCAGAGGAGGCATTGAGGGAAGGAACAGCCAAGTGGTTATCTCTGACTGGCTTAAATCTCAGCCAGGCAGAGCTTTGAACAAGCCAGGCTTTGTTGGGAGAGCCACGGGCAGGGCAGTGAGTGGGGCTGTACCTGGCAGCTGATATTTAACATCATTTTAGAATGATAAAACTCACTTGGGATGCTCTTCGTCCTTGGCAGGGTGGAAAAACCAGCCAGGACAGGCACCTGCGTGGTGAAACAGCCATCACATCCTTGTCCTTGGGGGCTGCTCCAGGATGCCCCCATGGATTTCAAACCCTGCCGGGGGAAATGAGGGAAATCTGAGCATCAGCATCACTGCTTTGTCCCCCTAGTCCCGGCAATAAATGTCCCCAGGTTTATGTTGGCACAGTTTTGGGCTGAAGGACTTGTCAGCCCCTCAAGCTAGGCTTCAGATCACCTGAGATCACTGGCAATACCCTGAATTATGGGCACACTGGCAAATTTCAGCACTGTGCCCTTGCAGTGTTACATGGGGCTGATCAGATAATTCCAGGATAGTTTGGAAAGGGATCTAAAACCTCATCTTCTTCCACCCCCCTGCCATGGTCAGGGACATCTTCCACTAGACCAGGCCATTCTAATCCCTGCCCAGCCTGGTCTAATTCCTCTCTCCTGCTTTCCTCTGCCTCTAAAAACCAGGGAATTCTTATTTTCTCCTTCATCTTTTGAGTCCTAAGCCCTTTTCCGAAGTGAATAGCAGGCAGACAAAGGTGCTGATAGTTGTATCCTCTTCTTTTATCCCGGGACACTTCCACCCAGTATTCCTGGGATTAATTTGTAGAAAATGCTGCTTGTTTTGAGCTTGCTGTGTATTTGTGCCAGGGTCTTCCAAATGCCTGTCCCTCTCCCAGGATGTCTTGTGGGGACACCCAGAGTGGAAATCCAGGTGGAAATGACCACAGGCAGATCCTCTTGTTAAACTGGGCTAATGATGTGAAGCAGCTGTTCTGAACACCAGCCAGCACAGTCATCAGTTCAATTAACCCCATTGATTAATGCAGGAGCTCAGCAACAGCCATAAACAAGGCTGTTTGTCACTGAACATGGGGAATTATTGTGTCTTAACACTGCTTAAGGAAGGAAAGTTTCCCCTGTTTTATCATGGAGCTGTCTGGGAAGTGGAAGGGCTCTGGCAGTGATCTGAGGGAAGAGAATAAATTATCATAATAAATAAAGGTGCATCCCTTGGCAGCACCATTAAATGGCTCTTGTTCCCCATACTTTTGCCCTAGAGAATCTTTAGATGTGGAGGGAAAATTTGGGAATCAGCAGCCCAAAAGAGGTGGAGAAAGGGCTGCTCTGAGCCTCTGAGGGGCACGGAAAGGCAGCCTAGGAGGATGTTTAGCTAAAGACAAAAGTATTCTTGGCTGAAAAACAGCCTCTAACTGTTTTCTGCTCCTGCTCCTCTAACTCCCTTCTGCAAGCCCTGGGTCTTTTCCAGGCCCACAGAAATCTGCTGGAGCCTGACTGTAGAAATCCCACAATCCAGAATCTGTTGGTACACAGAGGGAGGAAGCTGGAGCCATCTCACTCTCATGTCAAAATTCACAACGATGCATCAACAACTGTATTCCCCTTTGCATCCCCCCTCTGCTAGCCAGGGATACTTATCCATCTGGGAAACCATCATAACCAGCAATGATTTTCCTGTTCCCATCATCCTGGTGCTCTCTCCCCTAACGATAATAAAACAGCCTCATCCTGGAGGTTGGTTTTAGATAGAGCTATCATTGAGTCTGGGATATTTTTTTTTTTTTT
>VWZP01006977.1:178525-237870 GCA_013396995.1 Dicaeum eximium
GAGAGAGCGTGAGTGTGAGAGTGTGAATGTGTGTGTGTGTGACACCGTGTGTCTCGTGTGTGACACCGTGTGTGCGCTTGTGACCGTGTGTAACGTGCCCTCTGCGTGTGTGGGACTGTATACAAGTGTCGCGTGTCCGTGTGTGACAGTGTGACACTGCGTGTGTGTGACTGTAAGTGTCCTCTGTGGGGCTGTAACTGTGCGTGTCCCGTTCGCGTCTGAGTGTGGCTGTGCCGTGTGTCCTCTGTGTGCCACTTCGTGCGTGTGTGCTGTGTGACTGTGCATGCCACACGTCCCCTGCGTGTGTGACTGTGTCCCCTGTGTGTGTGGCTGCGTTTTGTCCCCGGTGTTCGTGTCCCCGCTGCCGTGTGGTGTGTCAGGGTGTGAATGTGGCCGCCACACGCGTGGCTCCGTGTCCCGGTTCCTTGGGAGATGCCGTGTGGCGAGTGTGCAGCGCTGTGGGTGTGCAGTGCCCTCCGTGGGGGTGCACATCCCTTGTCCCCCAGGTCCCGCTGGCACTGCCACGACGCCATGGGGACGATGGGCACCAGCTCCCAGTGTTGTCACCGTGCTGGTGCCACCGGGCGCGTCCTGGTGCGCCCGGCGGTGTCCGACAGCCGGGGCAGGGGGGCCGGGCCGGGCTGGCTCCTCTTCCTTGTCGGCCACAACTTGGGCGCTCCGGGGAGTTCGGGGCTGTTTTGACCAGCATTCCACCGGCTGTGCCTGGCATTCGTTTTCCGGGAGGATTTTCCTAGCTGGGGCTCGTCAAGGGGTCGCTGACCTCTTTGCTCCTTGCTGGCTGCCCGGGGGGATGCTTTGGGAGCCAGGGATGCTGCGCAGGGCTTGGTTTTCCAGCTGTTGCTGCCGGGACAGTGCTGACTGGGAGAGGTGGAGTTGTGCAGGTGTGTGATGGGCTGAAGCCTCGGGCTCCCAGGAACACCGATTTTCTGGGATCCCTGGCTGTTCAGGAGTAACTGGGTGTTACTTAGGCTCGGCATAACTTTGGTACAAAGGGGGACAGTGGTGACCATGAGGTTGTTCTGTGCCCAAATTAAACCACGTTGCACCAAAGCCCAAAACCCAGAGGAGTTGTGGGATGTGGGAACAGGCGGATGTAAATTCCTAGCGCAGCATCCCTGCTCTGGAATGCCCATCACTGCCTTCCCCCCCTCCACCCTGTTCTTCCTGGATGATGCTCCCTGAGATTTGCAATGATTAAGTTTTGGCTGTTAATTAATATATACATTACAAGTTAATAATTCAGTTATGCTGAATGGAGCAGCAGCTTGGGTAGGAGTTGGAGTGAGGGGTGTGTTGTGTTGACAATGCTGTCTGGATGCTGAGATTCTGGAATAAGGATCCATCCTTGGTTTCCTTGTGCCTGACTGCATCAGCGGGATGCTTAAATTTGCCTTAAAGTAAAAAAAATTCTTGATAATGAGAATAACATCCTCCTGGGATGGCTTGTAGGTCTGACAGGGATCAGTGGTGGGTTTGGCAGTTGGCTTAATGCTTGGGCTTGATGCCTTCAGAGAGCTTTTCCAACCTAAATAATTCTGGGATCCTCAGAAGGGTTGCATCTCGTCCTGGCTCTTGCTCCTGCACAGCTGTGTTGGTACCAGACCCTGCAGAGGGGACAGCATCTCTGATGGCAGCTCTTCTCTCCTGTTCTGCTCTTTCCTTCTTTCCTCCTTTTCTCTGGAGCAGCTTGCCCTGACAAGCTGGGGCTGCCCCATCCCTGGAAGTGTTGAATGGGGCTTGGAGCAGCCCTGGTCTGGTGGAAGGTGTCCCTTCCAACCCAAACCATCCATGATTCCATGATGATTCCCTCAGCTTTCCAGGGTCTCTATGTTATTCTCACAGTGAGCTTTTTCCCCCGCTCACTCACAGCAAAAGAATTCCCACATTTCTCATGACCTCCCATCCCGCTGACTGCATCCCCTCCTGGCTAGGGAATTTTGCAAGCAGAGATGCCAGCCTTCCATGGATATATATTTCCAAAATAACCCCGTTCAGGCCGTGGAAGGGAATGTGCTTTTCAAAAATAGCAGCTTCGTTACTTTTAATCAGCCAAAGCCGGGGCAGTGTGGAGTGATTGCAGCCGCCGCTCACCTCGGCACTCGACATCCTAATTATGTTTGCCTTTTAATGAGAGGAAGACTATTTGCGAAGCTAAAATATTTATTTTAGCCTGGTGGGGTTGCTCACAAGAGCTTGTGCGGATGGTAAGGAGGTGGTTTAGACACTGTGTGTGTTTTGTTTTTTCTTTTTTAATGGGAAAAGCATTTAAATATGGCGAGAGGCTTTTTGTGGCTGGGGCTGTCCGTGCGGAGGGAGCCGGCAGCTGCAGAGGTCGGGACGTGCAGGGGAATTTGCATCCTCCTCAGTCTCCATATTTCCAAGTGGTCTGAGAGTTGCGTCGCCTCCTGTCTCTGTGGATGGATTTCTGCCAGCAGCTGGCAGAGGAGTGAATGCAAATAACCCCACCTTGGAGCCTCCTGGCCTTGGGTTTGGCACCTGCCTTTTCTTTCCTGCCCAAAATTCATCCTAAAGCACCTGAGCTTTGCGGGCTGGCCGGAGGCTCCCCAGGAGGTGGTGAGGAGGTAGGATGGGTTTTTGTAGAATCTTGCAATTTCCTGAGTTGGGAGGAGCCTACAAGGATCCTCCAGTCCAACCTCAGGCCCTGCAGAGACACCCCAGCAATCCCACCCTGTGCATCCCTGAGAGCATTGTCCAAACACTCCTGGAGCTCTGGAAGCCTTGGGGCTGTGACCATTCCCTGGGGAGCCTGGGCAGTGCCCAGCACCCTCTGGGGGAAGAACCTTCCCTATCTCCAACCTAAATCCTCCCCTGGCACAGCTCCAGCCATTCCCTTGGGTGCTGTCCCTGGCTATGGAGAGCAGGGGATGGCAACACCCAGGAAAGTTCTGTAGCCAAATGTTGACTTCCCCAGTGACCAGTGATGAGTCAGCTTTGAAACAAGGGATCAACCCACTGGAAATGTATTTCTACTTATTAACTGGGATATCTTAACTGGAGCCCCTCTGCTCTGAAGCCAGGCTGGGAGAGCTGGGAATGTTCACCTGGAGAAGGGAAAGTTCCAGGGAGACCTCAGAGCCCCTTCCAGGATCTAAAGGGGCTCCAGGAGAGCTGGAGAGGGACTTGGGACAAGGGATGGAGGGACAGGACACAGGGAATGGCTTCCCACTGCCAGAGGGCAGGGATGGATGGGATATTGGGAAGGAATTCTTTCCTGTGAGGTGCTGGCACAGTTTTCCCAGAGCAGCTGTGGCTGCCCCTGGATCCCTGGAAGTGTCCAAAGCCAGGCTGGATAGGGCTTGGAGCAGCCTGGGACAGTGGAGGGTGTCCCTGCCCATGGCAGGGGGTGGAACGGGATGAGCTTTGAGGCCCCTTCCAACCCAAGCTATTCTGGGATTCTGTGATGGCTGCACCAAGGTGTTAATGGAGAGCAGGGTGTGGGTGCTGCTGGGGTTCCCTGCCCTCTGGATAATGCCTTGCCAGGATGCAGGAGGCATCTCCACTGCCAGCACCAGCTCAGGACCCATCCAAGCTACTCCCCAAAATTTGCAGAGCGAGATTTAAAAGCACGGAACACATCCCCCATTGCTTCCCTAAGTGGGAGCCGAGCAAGGGCGGCTTCCCTGGGCTCCCTTGTGGCCAACAATCCCTGCATTGACCCTGCCCAGGGCTTGGGCACAGGGCTGGCATTGTCTGGGGACCTCGGCAGCGCCGTGCCAGCCTTGGCTGGGGCAGGGAGCACGTGGCTCTGCCGGGGCTGATGCAGGGAAAATCCCACTGGCAGGACTTGGAAACACAGGATGGAGGGGAAGGAGAAAACCTGGGCTGCTCCTGGTGGAGGTAGTGGGGCTGAGTCCTGTCCCTAAAGGACCTGAAGGGTTGGTGTCACCAACCTGTGGGGACACCAGGGCACCTTTGCTGGTAATTATGAGGCTGCAGGGTTTATTACATTCAGAAGGATTTGCAGCCCCAGCTGGCTTTGTGGCCATAAATAATGTTTGGGGTTTTAGGAAGGCAAAAAGGAGAAGGCTCTTGCAGGACCTGCAGCTTTGGCACATGCATGTCCTGACAAGTCCCTTTGCTTCCCAAACAAGGTGGAGGGACTTGCTCCCAGCAGCTAAGATCTGGTTTTTAGTGCTCAAGGGATGCCCCAGTTCCATTAACACCAAAACCATCCACACTGAAGGATAACTTTTGAGGGTACCTGTGGCATCTCCCCCATCTTGTACTCCTCCTTGCAGCCTGGGGTCCTTAATTTCTCCTGGTGGTCCTTGAAGTGATTTCCATTTATTTCTATTTCTGTGGGCTCCTAAAGAAAAGTGTGGGAGTATGGATAGGGATGTGTGTGGATGGGTCACAGCAGCAGGGAATGCAGGAGCACATGAAATCCCCCTGCTGCCTCAGGGGGCTGCAGGTCCAGGTGATTCCCAGGGTAAAGTAAGTTTTTCATGGATCAAAGAGCAGACCATAAAACTTTCAACTCTTTAATTGTGCCCCTGGATTTGCTTTTTGTCCCTCTGCTGGAAAGCTGGCATTTTGGGTGAGTTGCATGTTTTTGGGAGGAATCACTTGGTGTGCCACAAGCAGCATTTCCTGGCTTTAATCCCATTCTTTGGTGGTCAAGCTGCTGCCCCTCCACTGGGAGCCACATGAGTGGTGCCCCCCAGTCCCACAGATTATTTTGATTTTTAACCTGCTGATTCCATGTGGATTTGTGCAAGGGTTATTTTCAGTGCCAGGAGGCAGCTGTTCCCATTCCCAGCTGGCCTATCAATGGGAGAGTCATGCTCTCATTCCCCAGCTCCTGGGGCTAAAGAAGTGTTCCTGCTCTCTCCTACCTGAATGGGTGTTCCCACTCTGGCCAGGTGAGAGGTTGTGTGAAATCCAGCTGTGGGAAGATGGCACATCCCAACTCCTGTCTGTAGGATCATCACAGAATCCCAGTTCGGTTTGGGCTAGAAGAGACCTTAAAGCTCATCCCATTCCACCCCCTGCCATGGGCAGGGACACCTTCCCCTATCCCAGGCTGCTCCAAGCCCTGTCCAACCTGGCCTTGGACACTTCCAGGGATCCAGGGGCAGCCACAGCTTCTCTGGGCACCCTGTGCCAGGGCCTCCTGACCCTCACAGGGAAGAATTCCTGCCTAACACCCAATTTCTTTCAATTTGAGAGAATAACTTCATAGCCTCAAACCTCTGTATGTGAAAATACAAAGGTGGAAGGTGGCTCAGCCACTTATTTTGTAATTGCTCTGGTGTTTCTTCAAAATGAGAGTTGGTTTAGATGGGGTATTGGGAAGGAATTGTTCCCTGTGAGGGTCAGGAGGCCCTGGCACAGGTTGCCCAGAGCAGCTGTGGCTGCCCCTGGATCCCTGGAAGTGTCCAAGGCCAGGTTGGACAGGGCTTGGAGCAGCCTGGGATAGCGGAAGGTGTCCCTGCCCATGGCAGGGGGTGGAATGGGATGAGCTTTAAGGTCCCTTCTAACCCAGACCATTCTGCAATTGGGTGATTTTTCATCATCTGGCTGCTTTTGTGTAAATTGGAGGGATGGTGATGCACATCTGGTTTGCAGTCCCATTAAATGATGGGGAAAGCTTTAATAATAATAATAATAATATTAATAATAATATTAATAATAATGTGGTGAAAGCCTTTCCTTTTCACTGTCCATTCTCTGGAGCTGCTTCCTCTCCTGCCCCGCGGGAGGCTCGCCCTGGGGACTATCCCATCATTTTGAAGAAGGGAAATCACTGCAGCGGAGCCAAACCCGATATTTTCTAGCTGACTTCAGAAAATCTTGACCCAGCAAAGACTCCTGGCTGTGGTGTGGGATCGTGAGGCTGCCTTGCTCATCCCATGGTGCACAAGCTCTGTGCTTCCCTCTTTCCAGGGGGAAATGCCACCCTTCTCCCGCCGGACCTGGCCACTCCACCCGGATAAAGTGTTTCAGGCCATCCCTAAAAAGTGTTTCAGGTCGTTTTTGTGGGGCAGGGTCGGCGTGGTGTGTAGCCTTGTTTGAACAACGTGGGAACAGGGGAAAAAAGGCTTTTTTGGAATTGAACAGCGGTGCGGCGCTGGCTGGGTCAGTGCAGAGGAGCAGGGCAGGAGGTGTTTTATGGGCGCTGCTGCTGGAAGCAATGATCCTAAGGGTCTTTTCCATCCTAAGTGATGGACCTGGGATAAGTCCAAGAGTGGGTTTGGTTGGACTTCTTAGTGTGTCCGTGGCTGGGTGCAGCATCCATCGCTTTGCTTGGTGTGGTGGGGGAAGGTGCTCAAGATGGGAAGGTGCCCGTCTAAAAACACCTCCACAGGTGAAGCGTGGAGAAAGGGAGGAGAAAAAACCCCAAGGAATTGGAGTAACAGATGCCGTGGTCTCACAGGGAGTTCAGCCCAAAGTCTCCCAAGTCTCACACACACCTCTGGGGCTGAGAGCGTTTCAGCCTGGGTCGTGTTGTTGTGGGAGATGTTAAATCCCTAATTCCTCCCTCATTCCCTGCTGCTGCTCCGTCCTCTTGGCTCACATCCGTTCCCAGAGCGGCTGGAGGGGGGCTGCTGGGTCCCTCGGTGCAGAGGCTGCCACGGCTAAAATTAAACAAAGAGAAACTTCCCATTTTTTTGTGAGCGCTCCAGCTTCCGGAAAATGGCAGCGCGCTGGAGGCAGGCAAACAAAACAAGGCGTCCCCGGCCAGAAAAAAAAAACCTCCTCACCTCAGAGGCATTTCCTTGCTTTCTTTCCCCCTGCTCCAGCCTCTCTTCCTCCCCATCCTGGCTGCTCCATTGAAAACCTGCCATCAGATTAAGGCTCCCGGGGTGGGGTTGCTCTGGGAAGCATTTCCCAGGCGGCAGCCTGCATGGAAAGCCAGCCTTGGGAATCGCTCTGCTCTCTCCCCCAAAACCCCTCTGAGCTTATTTTGCCAAAAATATCTCCAGTGTGGGTTTTTGGGTGTATGTGGCTGCACCTTTGGGGCAGGTTGAGCTGTTGGAATCCTTAAGGAGGTGCAGGGAATAGTTCCCAATGGGCCTGGGAGCAACTGGTCCTTGCAAAAGATAAGATTTGGGGGTAGGAAAAAAAAGAGTTGCTTGAGTGTATCATGAAAAAAAAAAAAGAGATCTGTGAGTCCATCCCACAAAAGCAGGACCTGTGTGAGTGTATCCTGCAAAAAAAAAAGGAGGAGGAGGTAGGGGTGCATCCCAGAAAAAGGAGATGATGGGGGGTGCATCCCGCAAAAAAGGAGAGGGAGATGTATGAGTGCATCCTAGAAAAAAAAAAAGCAGGGAGAGCAGATGTGTGGGTAGATCCAGGATAAAAAGAGCTGTGCAAGTGCATCCCACAGAAAGAGAAGGTTTTGCGTGGGTGCGTCCAGGAAAAAAGAGGAGCTGTGCAAGTGTGTCCCTCAAAAAAAAAAAGGATGAGGAGATGAGGGTATCCCTCAAAAGGAGAAGTTGTGAGTAAGTCCCAGAAAAAAGGGGAAGCAGATGGGGGTGGATCCCAGAAAACAAAAGAGAAGATGCCCAAGTGCATCCCACAAAAAGAAAGCAGGAGAAGGGAGGGGTGCATCCCACAGCTTGTCTTCCCTTGCTCCAGCTCCTCCTTCTCTGTGGATGCTGTTGGCTGCAGGTTCCTTGGAGCAGCCTCCCAGGAGTGGTACCTCTGCAGGGATGCATCCCATGATTGCTCAAATGGGACAAACGGGTTTTTTGGTCAAAGGGGAGGAAAACCTGGCATCCCCAGCACCGGAATGGGTTATTTTGGGGGTGTTTTGTGTCCTTTTTTTTTTTTTTTTTTGATACCAGCTTTCCAGAAAGCGTCTCCTTTCCAGCAGCTGAGCTTATCAGGAGTGAGACCACAAAACAAGGCTTTCCTGGGGTCTTTGGAAGTGTTTTCCTTGGTTTTCTGGGAATGGACCATGGACAAAGTATTTGCTATTCCGGGAGGGTGGCAATTACCTCGTCAGCAAAACAGAGCCCCTGTGCTGCCAATGCTGCCCTTGACCAGCTCATCATTCCAAGAGTTGCCTGGGAAGGATGCTCTGGGATGGTGACATCACTGTGGTGGCTCTCCTCCCCTGCCTGGCTCTTTACATCCTGCTCAGCCTGGAAAATAGGTGAAGTTTTGGGGGGATTTGGGGTTGGTTTTTTCACTAGAGAGTTGTTGGAATCAGCAGACGCTACTGAGAAACAGCTCGGTGCCCTCAGTGCTTCCAAGTAATTTTTCCTGTCTCTCCTGCTGCTCCTGAGCTGTCGCCCCTGCTCCCCAGGGAGAGCTGCCTGAAAGTTAATCGCTGCTGAAAAATGCTTTAATTAACTCAATTAGCCAGATGGTCCATCTGGGCTCCGGCAGAGCCTGATGAGATCCCTGGAATGAGGTCGCAGCTCCACCCCAGTGATGGGGAGGACACTGGGACTCATCCAAATCCCCATGGGATGTACTGTGCTCTCCAGAGCATCCCTGCTCCTGGACCTGCAGTGGGAAGTGTTTGACAACGGAATGGAGTGACAGGACAAGGGGGAATTGTTTTAAACTCACAGGTTTATAGGGCAGGGTTAGATGGGATATTGGGAAGGAATTGTTCCCTGTGAGGGTGGGGAGGCCCTGGCACCCAGAGAAACTGTGGCTACCCCTAGATCCCTGGAAGTGTCCAAGGAGAGGTTGGATGGGGCTTGGAGAAAACTGGGATAGTGCAAAGGGAATGAGATGGGCTTTAAGGTGTTTCCAACCTAGAGCATTCCATGATTGGGCACCTTGCCCTGCCAGGGGACGTCCCTGAGGCTCCTCCCAGGCCACCGGAGCAGCTGGTGCCTCTGCAGCCCCTGCTCTGCCTGTTAGCACGGGCTCCTAAAACATCCACCACATCCAGGACATGGCCAGGCATGGAAAGAGTGAGCAGAGGAAAGCCATGCATGCTGTTTGAGCAGAGGAATGCAGGGCCCTGGAGCAGGGATTTGGGAAGGGTGAGTGTTTAACCCCCTGTCTGCATTGTGACCGTTCCATCCCGGTTTCAACTCCATGTGTTGGGCTCTGTTTTACAGCCTGGCCTTACAGACGTCCCGAGGGAAGCTGGGTTTCCTGGCTGTGATGGGAGCCTGAGCGCGGGCTCAGGAGATGCATTCTTTAGGCAAAAGGGAGGAATATGTGTCCTGAAGGGTTTGGATACCACTGGGAAATGGTGCAGGGAAACCGAGGCACAGGATATCAGCGTTTCTCTGTGGGAAGGTTAAACAGTGGTCTCTGCACTCGTGGTGCCCATGTCTCCAAAAGAGGCCTCTGAAATCACTCCAAACGGCTTTTGGTGGGGGTGGGAAAATAAATCAGTGTGGGAATATTTGCTCTTGGGCCTAATTTTTAAGAGATTGTGATCGCAGAGTGGTGATGCTGCATCAAGTGCTCCCCTGGCTTGGAGAGGGAAGGGGAGGTGTTCTGCTTTAGGAAAAAGCAGGAATTACCTGCCCTAAGGCTGCTTTAAGGCAATTGAGCTTGTGAAAGTGGGACAGAGGGTAATTCCCAATGGGAATGCTGGCAGGGGAGGTGATGCTGCTGGGCACTACCAGGATGCAGAGCATCTTCCTTTGGGATGAGCATCCACTGCCTGGAAAGCTCCCAGCTCATCCAAAACAGTGCAGAGTCCAAGCATCTCCCTGATTTCTTTCTTCTTCTGTGGATGGGAATAATTTGGAAGCAGAGGTCTGAGCCTATCCATGGAAATGTCACACTCCACTTCTGCCTCACTTTTGCCTTTCACCAGAAAATCCTCATCCCCCTTCCTGCGCAAAAAAAATGTGAGTAATGCTAGAGAAATTTGGGATGAGGCCCAGCAAACAATCGGATATCCGGCTAAGCAGGGCTCTGACTTTTGGACTGAAAGCTCCCAAATGAATAATGCAGCAAGAGGAATGGCAGATTTTGAAGGATTATATTTTTCTGGTGGTGCTCTGTTTTATCTCTCTTTAAATCTTCACTCTGCAAAACTTGGAAATTACTTTTTTTTCTTTTTTTTTAATCGCCTCAATATATTTGTTTTATGCTCAAGTAATAACACATTTCCCGTCATTATGTTAAAAGCAGAGCTGATGGTGTTTAAAAATAATACTGGTGCCAGTTGTCTTGTGATGCACATCATGTGTTCTGGCTGTAAATGTTGTTTACTGGGATCATGCATGGCAAAAAAAAAAAAAGCTGAATTCACTGCAAAACTGGGTTGTTGGGAGGCTAAAATGCCAGTGGATGTTGCCCTAAGGAATAATGGGTGGTGGTGACTGTCTCCCTTTTGGTTTTCTTTGCTCTTTCTGTACCTTGCTGAAAAAGTTCCCATTTTTTTTCCTGTTGCTCGAATACTTAATTCCTTCTTCTAAATATAAATCTCTCCTGATGCGTCAGCTATGCCTGGGTTTTCACTTCTTTTATGTGGCACTTCAAGCAAGTTTTAATTAAAAAAAAAAGAAAGGTCCATCTGCATTGGTTTGATATTTAGGGAAGTTTTTCCTCATCAAGAGTGTGTTTAATTCCAGCCTGACCCTGCAAAGTCCTGCAGGCTGCATGTGGCCATCAGCTGGTTGTGCTGCAGAGCATCCTCTGCTCCTGGAAAGTTCTTGCTGTGTCCTGCTTGGAGTCAGGGAATGTTTTGCGTTGGAAGGGACCTTAAAGCTCATCTCATTCCAGGGCAGGGACACTTTGCATGATCCCAAGTTCTCCAAGCCCCATCCAACCTGGCCTTGGATCCACTGCCAGGGATCCAGGGGCAGCCACAGCTTCTCTGGGCAACCTCTGCCAGGGCCTGCCCACCTTTACGGGGAGGAATTTCTCCCCAGTATCCCATCTCTGTCAGTTTAAAGCCATTCCCCCTTGTCCTATCCCTCCAGGCCCTTGTAAAACATCTCCCGTTCCTTGTAAGTCCAGGTCTTTTCCTCAGGGTTTCTTTCAGTCAGTGCTGCTTCTCCTGGGAGAGCTGTCCCATCACAGCACCAACATCTGCTGGATGTGACCAACAATGAGATATTGAAGAGCTCGATCCTAACGGGAAAAAAAATCTGGGATGTTGATGTTGCTGTGGAAGATGCTGGGAACAGGAGGTGTTGTCTGGGCAGGTTGGTGAGGGTGCCATGGATTTGTCCTCTCTAGCCAGGAGCCTGCTGCTTGCAGCCCCATGTTTTGGGTCTGGAAATTAAAACACATTGCTGTGGTTGTCAGAGCAGCCTCCAAGCAGAGCTGGTGGTGGGATTGAAGTTGTTTTCCACAGAAATCCATAAATGGAGCGGGTTCTGTGCTGCTCACAGGGAATGTGGCTGCTGACCCAGGGAATCTGTCCCTGAACATGTGGGGCTTCTTAACCTCAGTTTAGTCCTTACTTTCTGAAAAGAGGTGTTGTAGAGACGGGCAACAAACTTTGGGCTCTACTGTATCCCCTGTGTGGCTCTCAGTGGCTTTCTCTTGTTTTCTCTAATTTGGGCACTTAGTTGGCCCAAAACCACCCCTTATCACAGCTGATAATGCTTCACCCCTAATTCAAGCTCCAAAACCCCAAAATTTAGCTCTGTGCTGTCTTACAGATGGGAATTGAGGAACCTGGTCTGGTGGAAGGTTTGTTTGCCCATGGATGGGCAAAGAAGGGCTTTAAGGTCCCTTCCAACCCAAACCCTTTTGGGATTCTGTGAAATCTCACTGGGAATTTCTGGGCTTCTGTGAAATCTGAGTGGGAATGAACGGAGCAAAGGGCTCTGGGGCTCCAGCAGGAAGGCTTTGAGGTTCCTCTTGGGCAATGAGGAGCCAGGGCAGGTCTGTCTGCTTCCAGCCTTGCCTGGGGCTGGCTTCTTGAGGCCAGCACAGAGGGAATACCTTGTCCTCTGGAAATGTTCCCTCTGTGGTGGCTCGGAGTTGTCCCTTTTTTAAGGGGTGCTCTTGTGCTCTGTGTCTGATGCACACGTGGGAGGGGTTTCGTCCTTATGAGTGCAATGCAGGGAGTTGTAGGAATTACTCCACTCAAGCAATAAAGCTCTGCCTTGAGCAGGGAAGAACCTGCTGTGGCTTTAGCATGACTTTCAGGTGTCATTTTAATTTTGCAGCCCGGTGACTAATGCTGCAAAAAAATGTATTTGAGATTCAACGCTGCTTCGTCCAGCAAGGAGAGTAATTCTGAGCAAAGATTTTTGCCAAATTTGCATAAATTACTATTTTTGTGCCAAAGAATCCTGCTAAATAAGGGGCATCTATCCCCAAAACAGCTAAATGTTTTGCCAAGGGCTATGTCCTGGCCAGGGAAGCAGCTTGGCCGTCCCACACGGGGGAGGCTGCAGAGAGAGGGCTTTGGCTCTCGCCTCACACCGCGCTAATCCCGACATGGGCCTCGCATGTTCTTAAACTGACGCAAAGCTGCAGTTCAAAGTGCGTGTCTTTGTTTGCAGATAAAGCCTGCCCATAAACATTTGGGGCTTAAAAGTGATGAAATTGGTTTCTTATCAGCCATCTGACCCGTGGCGATGGGACTGAGCAGCTCTTAACCTGGCGAGACCGAAACAACAAAACCCCAAAGCAGCTCCGAGACCGAAACAACAAAACCCTGAAGCTCTGACAGATGGGGGTGGGTGTTGTTTCTTTGGTTGTTTTAGTTTCTTTCCCCCTTCATGGAACTCCTGATGCTGTGGAAAATGCTTGGAGCCACTGCTTGGATGCTATCTGACCTCCCTCACCCCCAGGCTGAGTTAATTTGCAGGTTGCACGGAGTCTCTGTGCAGTCTGACGGGCTTTAATTTCGGGGTAATTAATTAAGCAGGCGTGGCGTTTGCTCTTGTGTTGCATAAACAGCAGCCGATTTTGGTGTGTCTCAGGCACCCTCCTGGCTGGCAGAGGTAGGTGTCTGCACCTGGAAAGCTCATTCCCACCCCTGGAAAAGCTCTAAGCTAAATTAGAGCGAGGACTTGTGCTGCTGAAAACCACCTAACATGAGCCACATGATCTTTTTTGTCCATGTAATGAGTGTGTTGTTCAAAACATGCTCTGGATCGAAGCAGGAATACTTGCTGGGATGGGTCTGCATCTGGCTGGATTTGCAGGTGAGGTCAAACCTGGTGTCCTAATCCAGGCTCTATTTAGTTGGTTTAGATCAGATATTAAGAAGAAATTCTTCCCTGAGAGGGTGACGAGGCCCTGGCACAGGGTGCCCAGAGAAGCTTGGGCTGCTCCATCCCTGAAAGTGTCCAGGGCCAGGTTGGATGGGGCTTGGAGCAACCTGGGCTAGTGGAAGGTGTCCCTGCCCAATGAGACAAACTTTCCACCCCAAAGGTCGTTTCTACCACAAACCATTCCATGATTCTCTGATCTGTCCTCACATCCTCTTCCTACTTGCACCATCACCTGGGAGTTTGCTCTCCAGGTATCTCTGCCCTCTTTCTAACACGGAAATCCCTGGTTTGTGAGATTGAGTCAAACATGTAGCATCCCCTGATGTGACCACCTTTCCTTCCCATGAGAAGACCATAAACTCCAGCAAAGGGTTAAGCTGCTTAAACCCATGTGTCCCAGGCAATCTGGTTTGGGAATGTTTACCAAAGAGGAGCTTAAAAAACCCTGCTGTTTTGAGGGAATTCTTTGCAACGTGCTGATTCTATTTGTTTCTGCTCAAAGAGAGGAAAGGAGGTTTTTGGCTCCTGTCAGCATTTTCAGCATAGCTGAGGGTGTCCTGTAATCCAGCAGCAAATCAGTGATGGATTAATCAGGAAGGTGTGCAAGAAAATTAGACCAAGGAGGTGGTTTTGTCCCAGCTTGAATGAGTTCTTGGAATCTAGAGAGGTTTCATTCATCATTGCTTGGTGTCCAGGTGGCAAGTTGGGAACAAAACCACTTGTTTTTCCCAAATATGGACCTCCTGACTGAGGATACCTGCAGACAGATCAATCTTGGTGGAGTACTTGGGCTGGGAGAGCTACATGGAGTTGTCTGTGATGATCTGCTGGGAGCTGCCTCATCTCTGGTGGTCTGTAGCTCATCTCTGGAGCTTTGTGTTGTCCTCTCTGCACCAGTTGTGGTGGCAGCCTGTCCAGGTAGCAGCACGAGTGACTTTCTTGTGCCTGTCCTTCTCTGGTCATGCTGGTGGGACTGGTTTTCCAGCCAGGAACAAGGAGAACATGTGGCATTGCAGCAGCTCCTCTCCGTCAGGCAAGGGCAGAATCAGTGAAGGGTGATGGGGACAGGGCTCTGAAATGTTGATGCAGTTAAAGCTCTGTCATCATCTTCTCTCAGGGGAAGCTCAGCAGTTCAGGGACTTCAGGTTTTGACAGCTCTTGAAGACCAAATTAGCATCCAAATTATTTGAAGAAGAAGCTTCTGGGACTGAGGCTGGAGGGTGGGAAGATAGCGAGTTGCTCCAGGATTTTCTCAATTAGTGCCTTTTGCCTTCAAGCTTGCATGGATCTGGTTGATTTGAGACGGGGAGGAGGGGCTGAGTGGCCCCCCTTGGGTAATTATGAGATGATTCTTGCAGCACCCACAGAGGTGGGAAGCTGTTTCCCCTCCTTTTGACTTCCATGGTTTCCCTTACTCTGCTCTTTGTGGGTGTTGGCCTGAGATCTCCTGGGTGACCATGGTGTCTCTATGCATTGTCCTGGTGATTCTGGCAGGATCTTTTCTTTAGAAGCGTCTTATTCCAGTCGCTCTGGAAATCTGGATTTTGTTTCTCCTCCACCACTGACTGCCTGTGTGAGCTTGGGCTGTTTCCTGATCCAGCTCAAACCTGAGTTTCCCTGCTTTGAGAGATGTTTAGTCCATGCTTTTGGCCCTAAGCATCCTTCAGGAAGAGTCTTGCTTTGGCTGTTGGCCAAACTCTTGGGCTTGTGAAGGACTTTGGAGGGGCTGTGAGGGCTTGAAGGAAGACCTTTCTCTCCTGTACTCCTGTTCCATCCAAGGCTTTTAAAGCTCGAGTTTATGGCTTTCATGTTTAACTCCTCTGGGAGCACAGCACTGGATGTGACTTCGGGTTTTTGTGGTTTTGTTGGTCCCCATAGGACTTGTCTGGAATAAACTCCTTGCCCTGCCAGAGGAGCATCTATCCACAGCTCCCTGTTAAAAAGCCAGAACATCTTCAGGAATGCCCTGCCTGAATTAGGGAGTGTTTTTTTTTCTCTTGGAAGAATATTGGACGGACAACAGGGACAGGATGGACCAGGAGTGAACTCTGCCTCTTCTGATATGAGGGCTGGTGGACATCAGATGAGAGCTTGTTCCTGATGGAGATGAGTCTTCCATTGCCTTCCAGCCCATCTGTGGAGTTCCTTGCTGTAGGACATCGTGGAGACAAAAATGTCTGTGGGTTCAGGGAAAGACTGACCAAGCCCTCCCCTGGGCAAGAGGTGCAGGTGAGGCTGCAGAATGGTCCCGTTGAGGTCTCCTTTCATCTCACTGCTTCACCAAGAGATGTTTGGGCAGACACCAACTCTGGGTTTTCAATTGGCTCTGTGGAACGAAGGGATCTGCTCTTGGGGAGTGCCTCGCTCTCTGTGCCGGTGTTCCGGCTGCATCCGTTGCACCGAGGACCATCCCACTGGAGACATACCTCTGCCTTGGTTTCTTTTGGGAATGCCAGAGCGGGTGGCTGGTCTTGCAGCCTGTGGTAGTGTTGAAACTATGGAAGCAAGTCCGGCTTTCTTTACTTCCCTGTGTTATCAGGACGGGTGTGCGTGTCATGGTTTTGTTGCCGGGAATCGCTGCTGTGGAGCAGGAGGACCTCGGCTCTTGTCCCAGGAAAACCTTTTTTGTGGCCCTGTAAACCTCACAAGGGCTTCTGCCCTGTGCAGCACCCCCAGCACCTTCCTGCACTTCCGGGTTCTTTAACCCTCTGCCACACCAGCCCAGCTTTCAGGGATTTGGAGCGGGATTTGAGGTTGCTGTGGGTGCTCGAGGGTGGTGCCTGCATCTCCAGGACCCTCCTCTGCCATGGCATCAGTGCTGGGCAGCAGCAAGAGGTCCTGCAGGGAAAACTCCCTTTTCCTACCCCCAAGACTAATTTATATTTGAATCTCATATAGCTGGTGATAGATATCCATGGGGACTCGTGCTCCAGAGTTGCTGCTATAAAAGGAAGCTCTCCTGTCCTTCCTGCTGTGCCTGTGAAGGATGATATCCCCAGCAGGGAGGCCGTGATGGACACCAGGCACCACCAGACACTGGCAGCACACACTTAGCCAAAACTGCCTTCATTCTGCTCCATTCTCCATCAAACTGGCCATGCTTGGCTTGCCCTTGCCTGGCAGCAGGAGCTGAGCCGAGCTGGAGCTCGAGGGCAGGATTTTTCCATAGGACTTGGCACGGCATGGTGCGGGGCCAGGCTCCGCTGCCGCTGCGTTGTGCACAGTCATTACCACATCCCATGGTGGGAATGGGCTCCAAAGCAAACCCCTGGGACATGAGGGTGCTCCAGGAGAGAAGGGAGGTCCTGGTACTTCCACAAGTCCATTCTTGTTTGCTGGAAAAGGGACTAAAAGCGCCGTGTGTTGTGTTCCTGGCAGCTCCCGGGTTGTGCTGGGATGGACGTGTGAGTTCACACCAGAGTGTTCTTTCTGGTACAAAGAGCTGGTGTTTGGTGTTGTCTTAAGGAGTGGTTTATCTTTGCTTGGCTTGGGTGGGTTTTTTTCCTTTTTTTTGGAAGATGAAAGCGTTGGCTTGGCAAACACAAGCAGTGAAGGAGGAGGAGATAAAACAGAGGCAGCAGGGTCAGGAATCAGTGGGATACACAGCATGGCTGGCATCAGACTTGGAGAATGCTTGGGCCGGGCTTCTGAGGGGAAAAACTCAACAGCAGCCAGCTCTTCCCCACCCATCCCCCCCAGCAAGGCTCATGGAAGAGACCTGGATCACTGGGAGATGAGGCACAAGGTCGTCTGTCTGTTCCTTGCCACCAGCTGCTTCCAAAGCCATCCCAGCCTTGTAGGAGGCTGCAGAGGACCTGGGTGGGCCTGTGCTGATGTTGCCAGTTTCCAGGACATCGTGTTTCTTCACCTGCCTGAAGATCTGTCAGTACAAGCATGGAAAAAGGAGGGAATTCTTGAAGTGGTGGGATTGTTTTCCATAGGGGGGAAAAGTGTTGAACAAGGGCCAGTGTTGTGTTGTGTTGTGTCATAACCGTGAGGGAGATCTTGAAGGTGAAGAATTCACAGGGCAAAACCAAGTTCCTAAATCAGATTGTTTGCTAAAATTTGTAAGTTTTGGTCACTTTGGGCCTTTTTACAGCTTCTTTTGTAGGCCATTGCACCTTGCAGTGGATTGGTGTCATCTTGCACTCTCTGAACAGCTCCCTTAGGGCTGGGGTGTTCCTGGGGTGTGGAGGGGTCTTTTCTGCATCTGCTTCCACAGATTTGAGTTACTTGGGGTTTTGTGACTGATAAAAGCAACATTTGCAGTGAATTCATTGTGTGGGACAAGTGTTGTGGAGAGCGCTGTGGCTCTGGGACATGAATTACTCCCTAGGAAAAGTTTAAATTTGCTCATATCCAAGCAAAGCTGACTGTTTTTAAAAGAAACCTCCAAAAACACTTGTATGTTTGTAGGAGAGCCAGAGGAACTCGACTTTGGACAAAGAAAAAGCAAATTAAAAGCCATAAAGCAGCAAGTGCCTGGAGTTGATCTTGGCTCTGGTGTGGGGAGAGGATGATGAGGGATTGATTGGAAGCTCCTTCTCTTTTTTTCCCCCAATTTTCAATTTGTGGCCAAGGGTAGGGTGGGAGATTTCGCCTGAGTTTGCACCACAGTCTTGAGAGGCTTTTAATGGATTTTCCAGGGAAAACAGGGGTGCAGGGTGGTAGTTATGGCGGAGTTGACCAGTCTTGTGTCAGGGTGACTCCTGTTCCTTGCGCTTCCCATGGACACGGACGTGCCCTGATGGGATGGACCCTGCGGCTCCAGAGAAGGCTGGGAATGTGGGATGGGCAGGGATGTGCACTGCTCCCTTTGCTGGTGGCAGCTCCTTGGCTGTACCTGGAAGGACCTGGCTCCATCTCCAGCCCTGCCGGTGCTTGGTACCACCCAGCCCTGCCAGCCCTCCTGGCTCTTATCAGCCCAAATTCTTGGCAGCCAGGGATTTTCCCTCACTGAGACTCCTGGAGGGATCCTCTCCCACCCTTGGCCAGCAGCAGATCCTGCTTCCCACCCTCGGTGCACTTATGGGTGTTCCCGTGGTTTTAGTGCATTTTTTTGCTCTAAGACACGGTTTTGGTATTTTTCCTAGGATTGCTTTTCCCTGTCCAGCATGGCTGGGTGCCTGTGGTGTGTCTTTGATAGCTCAGTGTCCGGCCAGAGGTGGGTCCATCCTGTAATCACATCAGGATCAGTTTGGAATGATGGATGGAGCTGGGAGTGCTGGGGAAGACGGAGCTCTGCCTGTGCCAGGAGGTCTCAGGGGGCTCCCTGGGCCTGCAGAGTTGGATTTCTGGGATAAGTTGTACCAGACATTTTGTGGAAGTTATTTTTAACCTTTTCCATGCCACTGCACACTGGGAAATGCTGCAGCTGGGATGCTGAATGCTGTGTGTTCAAGTGCTGCAGGAAAAATTACCTCTGGGTTTAGTTTTTAGTTAAGTTTTAGTAAGTGTTTTTTTTTTAATAGCTGTGACACTGTCGCCAGCCCCATACCTGCTGCTGTTCTCTGCGTGGTGGGACCTGAGGGAGCAGCTGGAGCTGTGTCAGGTGATGTTTAGGTTGGATTTTAGGAAAAGATCCTTCCCCCAGAGAGTGGTGGCACACTGACCAGGCTCCCCAGGGAGAGTTAAATCCAGGGGCAGCACCATCCATGCCAAGAAGCTGTGAGGATGCACCCATGGAAATCTGCTCACTGGGGCTTCTCTAAAGCTTTCTCCAACTCCCAGCAAAGCCTGGTTAGGATTTGGGAAAAAAAAATGTAACCACTGTGGGGCCCTGATCCAGGCAGCTGGATTTGTTGGGATGGGGGGAGCCGGCAGCAGCATTCCCTGTCCCTCGTAGGAGAGAAAAACCAGTGTGAGAAGCAGGTGTGGGTACCTTTGAGGAGCTACTGGCACTGTCAGGGCATGCTCTGGTCACCCGCTGGTTTCCTTCCTCTCACCATTCATTTCAGATGCTGTTTGTGGCTTTGGGTAAACAGATGGGGCTGGGTTTTTCCCTGGGTCTATATTTAACTCCAGGCTAAATTTAAAGCTTTTTGAGGAGTTTGCAGACCATTGTCTCGATAATTTCTAAACAAATCTTGCCTCTTCCACCCTTTGTTTCCCCCACTTACCCCTTTTATCCTCAAATATCCTGAATTTGAGGGTTTGCTGGTTACCTCTGCATTCAGAAACATTTTGGGTCCATCCCCAGCTCCAGAACCCATTCTAAATCCATTCTAAATCCCATTCTAAATCCAGCCGTGGGTGGCCTGGCCCCCCATCCTTCAGTGTGTGTTTGCATCCCTACATCCAGGAGGGACAGACAGATCCAGGATGCCGCTGTCAGGAGAGGAAATACCTTTCCATTATCTCTCATTTGTGTGTAGATTCTCACTGCCTTTTGAGGCCTCAGGGTTCGATGCAGAGGGGATTTTTCCAGCTGTTTCTCCACACAGCCACATCTGTCAGAGACCTTTAGCAGGAAGTTTCCCATCTCCTTATATAAATAGAGGGAGGGAGAGCATCCCTGCAAATTCCAGGCTTGTGGATATGTCAGTGAGAACTGTCAAGGCTGTAGCTGCCATAATTAATATAAAATTAATTTAATGCTGGACCAGCAGACAGGTGTTTCAAAATATATTTATGGCTTACACTTGGTTTTTTCCTACTTTGTGCAGCGCTGTCCAAGCAGGGGGGAATTTTGGGATGCCACAGTGGTTTGATTTTTTTTTTTTTAACAAGATTGTGTAAAAGGATCGCCAAAATTGGTGATGTGTGGGGTCTCTAGAGGGAGGCACTGTGTGTTTGGGGTCTTTCCATGCCACCTAGAGAAGCAGCAATCCCAAATGGCATTAATGGGAAACTGGGTGGATGGTGAACTTGCTAGGCAAGGGGAGCATCCTTCCTCCCTTCCTTGCTTCCTGCTGGTTATTCCTTTGTCTTGCCACTGCCAGCAGCTCCAGGTCCCCTCTCTTACCTGTCCCAGCTCTGATAAGCTCAGCCTTGACTCAAAGCCTGGTTTCCCTGTGTTTATTCCCTGCCAAACCCTTTCCCCTTGGATTGCTCCCAGCAGGACCCGATGGGAGGCTCTCCTTGAAGGGGAAATGTTTGCACACAAGTTCTCCCTTCCCTTTTCTGGCTGCAGCCTGGTGCATCCCTTCCAGCCAACCACATTCCTGGCATACCAGCCCTGGGGATGGCTTGGGAAGCATTTCAAGCAGGCTTGAGTATCTCCTGCTTAGGCTCTCCCCTGCAAATTTCCTCTTGCTGCATTCCAGAAAAGGGCACCAAATCCTTCAGGACTTGCTGTTCCCCCTCGCAGTGCTGGAGGAGACAACAGCTCTGTATTCAAACCTAAGGAATTTGGGTCTGGCTGTTATTTTTCTTTTTGATTTCATTTTCAAACAGAGGGAGGAAAATAAAATAATTGCATGGGAGGGGGAGAAAGGAAGAACAGCATTAGGAGTGGATGAAAATCCCTTTGTAAAACAAGGGATTTGGATAAAACTTTTAATTAAAACTTTTATGGTTATGACCTGTTGGTGTTTTGCAGCCAAGCTGGAGTTTGGTGGCAGCTCTGAGGGGAGCAGGAGGCAGGGGATGAATCCAGAATTTCCAGGATGATCCCAGGTACGCCGAACAGCGTTCCTGCTCCCTGTTGCGAACCTGGAGTAGCAACTCATGGCTCAGGCTGCGCTCCAGCCATGCCTTCAGCCTTCCCTGCTTGTCCTGGCCCATCTGGCCACTGTCCCAGCTCCAGAGGACACGGGTGACATCAGGGGAGCTCTTGCCCATGCTTGCATCAGCCACAGCGTTGGTGGTCGGAGCTGTGGGAATGGGCTCATTTTCCTCTTGGCTCCAATGGGCTGATGCAGCTGCTCTTCCACAGGAGTTCTGGAAATGTTTTTGCAAGTGCTTCTGGAAAAAAGGAGGAAAAATTTTATTTTTCCTTACTTTTTCCTTTATTTTTATCATATTCAGTGCAGGGAAGGATGTTGCTCTTACTGGTTGGTTAGGTGAGGGGAGAAATGCAGGGAGCTATTGGGAAGAGCCAGTCCCCATCCTAGGAGATGCTGCAATGGGAGAGAGGGATGACCCATTTGAACAGGGAAAAAGCCCAGTTCTGTGGGTCTTCTGTGCTCCCACAGCAGCCCAGTGCTTGGTGGTTTTATAATTATATTACAGCAACGTACAAATGCTTGGGAAATAAGGAGAAGGACCAATTTACGATCCTGGAAGCAGCGTATTCCCAAAAAACTCTTAAATGCCAGAGGGCTGCTTTGTATGGGGCTGTTTCCAGCATCATGCAAGACCAGGCTGTCCTTGCTCTCCAAGTGTTTGTAGGCAGCACTGTGGTTCCTTGGGAGCACCCAGGTTCTGTTCCATGATGGTTCCAGGGAAACAGGACAGGCTCTCCTGTATTGGCACCATGGGATCAGCGTGTGGGCGGCATGGGGGGACCGGGAGCCTTTCTAACACCTTGGCCTTTGTCTCTCTCCCCCAGGCTGGTTCCCCGAGGTGGCGCCGGGGTCCCCATCACCAGCAGGGAGGCCATGGCCATGTAGTGCCCGCCGGGAGCGGAGATGGCAGCGCAGAGGATCCGGGCAGTCAACTCGGGAGGGCTCCCACGGTGCAAGTCCGAGGGGACACTCATCGACCTGGGCGAGGGCTTTGCTGAAACCACGCTCTGTGATGTCAAAGGTGTGTGGGGATCATCCCCCTCCTCATTTCAGGCCCATCCTCACCCCCTGGGAGGGTCCCTCTCCCCAGCGCTGGGAGCCTGCAGGTTGCTCCTCCAAGAATACTTTTTTTTTTTTTTTTTTTTTTCCCCCCCATCTTTTACTGCTTTTTTTTTCCCTGCTGTGTTTTCCTTTTATGCTGTGTTACCCAGCATAAAAGCCATGGTCAGGTGGGAGGGGAATTACTGCTCCCCTGGCAGTAGAAGAGCATCCTAAGGGAAAACTCCAGGTGGAAACTGGAGAGTGCCGAGGGCCTTGAAAGTAAACATGCACAAAGGCGATTGTTTTTGCAGGTGTAGCACCTGAACATCAAACACTTGCTGCAAATTAGATGGGTTTTAATGCAAAAATAGGAATTCCTCCTCTTCTCCAAGGGGGGTTTCAGCACATCCCTGTTAACCCCTGCACGCCCAGGTGGAGGGACATGGGAAGAGCCACTTGCCTGTCTGATCTGACACCAAAAATGCTCCATCCTGCAGGATGACTGAGTTAACAGTGGCTTCTAACTTAGCAGGCTGCCAAAATAATTCCAGTTTAGAGTTTCTGTGTAGTTTTCCACTGGATGAATGTCCTCACACCTTTGCCTGCTGGCAGATGAGTTGTTCAGGATGTGTACAAAATTCTTCTCTTCTGAATAGTCAATCCCCAGGCTATATTTAAAGGCTTCTTTTTGCTCAGCTGTATCTTCCCTTGCCTTATGTCCATGAGTGAGAAATGTTGCCAGCCTGCGAGTGGTGACTGCAGGGATGTCCAGTCTGAGCTCCCATCCCTTTGTCTCTGGGATTTTAAGGGCTTCCTGTGTTTTCTAAACTCACTTTTCCTCCCAGAGACCTCTAGAGCCTGTTGAAGCAGGTGCTGTCCCAGTTCCCTTGCAGCTCCCTTGTGGTGAAAATCCAGCTTTCCTCGTTTTCTTCAGTCTGTCTAGGCAGACAGCACACATTTAACCATCCATGGAACATCATCTGCAGCTTGTTTTTAGCGCTTTTTACAGAAACATGTCCTGAAAATGAGAGCAAAGCCAACAAATACGGTGGCAATGTAGGTTCAACCCGGCCTGGATGTATATTGGTATCCCCTGGCAGAAAACTCTTCCACTGGCACTTCTGCAGGGGAGGTGGGAGATGCTGCCAAAACCAGAAGAGCAGTGTGGGAGGGAGGTCCTGGGATTCTGTGAGGGTTCAAACTGGGTAACCTTTAGAACCACAGAATGGTTTGATTTGGGAGGGACCTGAAAGCAGGGACATCTTCCTCTAGCCCAGGTTACTCCAAGCCCCATCCAGCCTGGCCTGGAACACCTCCAGGGATTCAGGGGCAGCCACAGCATCTCTGGGCATGTTTCACATGTGCAGGAGAGGGGTTACAGCAGAGCAAGAGGGCTTTTAGCCTTTAGGGAGAGTTATCTTGGGTTTGGATGAACCCTTTAGAGAAGAGAGGTGTGAATGTACCAGAAACAGTTGAGTTTTCTTGAAAAAATTTAATGGAAAAAAATACCTGCTGGCTTGAGAGGTTGCCCAGGGAATTAGTGGACCTGCACATTTTCAGAAAACGCATGGATGTGGCGCTTGGGGACATGGCTTAGTGGTGGACCTGGTAGTGCTGGGTTAATGGTTGGACTCAATGGTCTTGGAGGCCTTTTCCAACTTCAATGATTCAATGATCCCAAAACTACCTTCATCACTTAAAACAGCATGGAATGGTGACCTGGAATAAAGGATTCCAAGTCAGTGGTGACTCTGCTGAGCATCTCTCACAATGCTGTCTCCTCCTTGCCTCTGCAGTGCCTTCTCCCAGTGCCTTGCTGGTGGACAATCCCACGTCCTTCGGGAACGCGAAGGAAGTCGTAGCAATCAAGGATTACTGCCCCACAAATTTCACCACCTTGAAGTTCTCCAAGGGGGACCACCTGTACGTGCTGGACACGTCGGGAGGGGAGTGGTGGTACGCCCACAACACCACAGAGATGGGCTACATCCCGTCCTCCTACGTGCAGCCCGTGAACTACCGCAACTCCTCCTTCACAGACAGCGGGGTCATTGACAATCTGCTGGAGAGCCCCGATGAGGGTGTCAGGGAGTTGGACCTGCTCGGGGAATGGACTGATGTGAAGAGAAACTCTGCCAAATCCTATCACAACAACCCCTTCCTGAACGGAGTGCAGACCAACCCGTTCCTGAATGGGAATTTGCAAGCAGCGCCCAGCTTGGACAAAGAGTCCGACTCCAGTGCTGCGGTGGATTTGTTGCTCTTCGACACGGGTGCTCCCACGTCGGCTCTTCCCAGTTCGGCTGCCAACAGCAGCCTGGGGAACCTTTTTGATGAGTTTCCCTCCACAAACAGGTTGGATGTGGAACAGCCTGTGAGAAGGGACAACCCCTTCTTCCGAAGTAAACGCTCCTACAGCTTGTCCGAGCTGTCTGTCCTCCAGGCCAAGTCGGACGTGCCAGCATCGTCGGGTTTCTTCAGTGGTTTGAAGTCTCCCACCCCTGAGCAGTTTCAGAGCAGGGAGGATTTTAGGACAGCGTGGCTGAACCACAGGAAGCTGGCTCGGTCTTGCCATGACTTGGATTTGCTTGGCCAAAATCCTGGCTGGGGTCAGACGCAACCAGTGGAGACCAACATTGTGTGCAAGCTGGACAGCTCCGGTGGGGCCGTCCAGCTGCCGGACACCAACATCAGCATCCATGTGCCTGAGGGCCACGTGTGCCCCGGGGAAACGCAGCAGATCTCCATGAAGGCCATGCTGGACCCGCCGCTGGAGCTGAACAGCGACAAGTGCAGCACCATCAGCCCTGTCCTGCAGATCAAACTTAGCAACATGGAGGTGAAGACCTTCATCATCCTGGAGATGAAGGTGTCGGCTGAGGTCAAGAATGACATCACGAGCAAGAGCCTGGTGGGGCTGCAGTGCCTGCGCAGTGACATGAAGGAGGGGCCGTACACACCGATGCAGCTTAGTTATTCCTACGGGGACACGATCCAGGTGCAGCTGGAGAACCTGGAGCCCTGCATGTACATCGCGGCCGTGGCGCAGGGCCAGAACATCCTCTACCCTTACACCGTGTGGGATTACATCAGCAAGAAGATCACGGTGGGTGTCTACGGTCCCAAGCACATCCACCCTTCCTTCAAGACTGTGGTGGCCATGTTTGGCCACGAGTGTGCCCCCAAGACCCTGCTGGTCAACGATGTCACCAGGCAGTCCCACGGCCCGGCTCCCGTTGCCCTCCAGCTCTGGGGGAAGCACCAATTTGCTCTGTCCCGGCCCCAGGACCTCAAGCTCTGCATGTTCTCCAACATGACCAACTATGAGGTGAAGGTCAGCGAGCAAGCCAAGGTTGTCCGGGGCTTCCAGATGAAGTTAGGCAAGGTCAGCCGCCTCATCTTCCCGATCTCGTCCCACGACCCCAACGAACTCTCAGACTTTACGCTGAGGATACAAGTCAAGGATGACCAGGATGCCATTCTGACTCAGTTCTGTGTCCAGACCCCACAGCCGCCTCCAAAAAGCACCATCAAGCCCACGGGGCAGAGGCGGTTCCTCAAGAAGAATGAGGTGGGGAAGATCATCCTCTCCCCTCTGGCTGCCACTGCCAAGTATCCGGTTTTTCAGGACCGGCCGGTGTTGAGCCTGAAGTATGGGAAGCTGCTGAAGACTGTGGTGAGGCAGAGCAAGAACCACTATTTGCTGGAGTACAAGAAGGGAGATGTCATAGCCCTCCTCAGTGAGGAGAAAATCAGGTTGAAAGGCCAGCTGTGGACCAAGGAGTGGTACATTGGCTACTACCAGGGGAAGATCGGCCTTGTGCACACCAAAAATGTGCTGGTGGTCGGGAAGGTCAAACCCAGCTACTTCTCCGGGCCAGATCTCACCACCAGCTTGCTGCTGGAGCAGATCCTGAGGCCCTGCAAGTTCCTGACCTACATCTATGCCTCGGTGAGGACTCTGCTGATGGAGAACCTCAGCAGCTGGCGCTCCTTCGCCGACGCCCTGGGCTACCTGAACTTGCCGCTCACATTTTTCTGCCGGGCGGAGCTGGATAGCGAGCCAGAGCGAGTGGCCTCCGTCCTGGAGAAGCTGAAGGAAGACTGCAACAGCGTGGAGAACAAGGAGAGGAAATCCTTCCAGAAGGAGCTGATGACGGTGAGTTTGAGGTCTGGTAAAGGGGAGCTTCATTCCTGGCTCTGCAGAGGGATCAGGGGAGGTGGCAATTTCTTAATTCAGTCTTTAGAGAGTGAAGTGCATCTTGAAGGTCTTTTGAAGACTGCTGGGCACTGCCAGGTGGGAGTCCAGGCCTGTGGTTGGTGGGCTCTTGGTTTAGTGGGATCATGGCAATAATGAGGGACGTGATGAGGTACTTGGAATTCCAGAATCACACAATGGCTTCGGTTGAAAGAAACCTCAAAGCTCATCCAGTCCCAGCCCTGCCATGGGCAGGGACACCTTCTACTGTCTCAAGTTGCTCCAAGCCCTGTCCAACCTAGCCTGGAACACTTTCAGGGATGGGGAGCCTTTTTTTGAGTGGCAGCTAAAGCAAGGGCACCCCTGAGCTGGTATGTGATATATTGCAAATGGAAATGTGTGGCTTGCTCCTTGTCCTGAAAGGAATTTGGGAGGAGCGCTGCCTGTGAGTATTTCTAGGATGCCGTTAGCAAGTAAATCCCTCACAAAATATCATCTCCACGATAATTTCTACCATTTCATAGGAAGTGGGCCAAAGAAAATACAGGGCAAAATGTCTGGAAGATATTTGCAGCTGTCTCCTGTTCCCTGCTCTCCCATAGGAGCAGAATAACTGAGTTATGGAGAGCAGCATGGTTTAAAATAACAATTGGATTAACAAATCGCGGCAGCGTTGCTTGGCTAAATGAAATTATGGCAAAAGGGGACTGGAGATGAACGAAGGAGTTCAATTCCCACACTCCTTTTAAGGAGAAGGGGGGAATTTAAGGATTGAGGGGAAGGTGTTATGAAGAGTATGGAACCCATTGTTATTCATGGAAATGTTGTCTGGAGAGTTCCCTGTGCCTGGGTACCACTTTGGGGCCTGTGGGGCAGTGTTTTAGCTTTGACTTTCAGCTTTCAGGTCGTGCCACCAACACTGCTTCTGTTGCACGGTTCTTCTGGCCATCTTTCCTCATCCAGGATTGGAAAATCCCCCCTCTGGCCCCCCTGTTTCCCCCAAGGGAGGGTTTGCTCCTTTAATCATCAGGCTCGATGATTGTTGCGATGAAATCCGTGCTGCTCTTGCTGGGTGCTTCTGGGAGCTTTGTGCTGTTTGCTTTACCTGTTTGCAAACCCCATAGGTGTTGCTTTTATCTATCCCCATTGTTTTCAGGGATCCCAGACAGTCTGTAGGTCATGGAGAATCTTCATGGGGAGACAAAGGGAAAGATAAGGCTCAGGGAGCTGCTGACTCAAGAGAAGGGCTGGGAGCTGCAGGAAAACATTCTGCTCCCCTGTGGCTGCCTGGAGAGTAGAGTCCCAGGGCAGGTTTTTTTTCTCCTTGCTTCTCTAATCCTGCTCTCTGTGAGGCTGAGCCTGCGGATAAAGGATGAGCTCCTTTCTTGATGGAACATGATGCTGCTTCCAAACCCCTGGCTGCCGTCAAATCCTCCTTAGTCTATGAAGAAATTAGATTGAGCCTGTTGAAAGAAGAAAATAATGATGTTTCAGGGGATGGCAATGGAGCAGTAATGGATTTTATTGTGTTTAAATCTGATTTTATTTCTAACAAATGGACTGGCTTTCTGGCAAAAGGGACCAGCTGCACTAAGGTCCAGAGTGGCCATTTCAGCTGAAAATTGGTTGTGTCCCCTCAAAAGGACTGGGAAGGGAGAAGTAGAAGCAGGTTCATCAGTGTTGAGTACACAAAACGCCAGTGGCAGAGTTGTGCACCAGCAGCCAAGCAAGGAAAATCCTGGTCATGATGACTCGTTAATCAGTAATCTGCCTTTAATTATTATGTCTCTAATCAGGCACTAGCACTGGAGTGTGAAGGTAACTTGGGGGGATGTAGCTCAGGAATTACTCAGCAGAGGGGGAAAGCTCTCCCTCCCTCCTCTCTGTCCCTTGGAAGCAGGCAGCACATGGATGGTTTGGATAAAAAAAGCTGGGCATGGATTCAAGAAGATTTCACTGCCCCTGGTGCCTGGCCCATGGGGTTAGACCTGCCCTGAGACACAGCTTTTTTCCCTCTCTGGTTGTCAGAGACACACTCAATTATCATCCTTCCAACAGACACTGCTGTTGGGAAAAACATGGGTCTGCTGGGAATGGCCCCTGGTATGGCAGCAGGGAGCTGTGCAGAGGAAACTATGAGCTTATTCTTTTCCAGGCTACTTGTAAAGGTCACACAAGAGATGAGGTTGGGATATTTTTTTCTCCTTTCATTGTTTTGTTTGCTCTGACTCCCAGTATCCAGGTATCCATGTGCTGCCTCTCTCCTGCCAAGAGTTTCTGCTTTTCTGTGGTGTGTGCAGGCCACAAAGAGCTGCTGGGGAGCTGGAGCTGTCCTAAAGTCCTGCAGGTCAGGGTGTCCATGGCTCTGGGTTGGAAGGGACCTTAAAGCCCATCCCTTTCTAACCCCTGCTGGGACACCTTCCACTATCCCAGGTCGCTCCAAGCCCCGTTGAGCCTGGCCTTGGACACTTCCAAGGATGTGAAGGCACATCTCTGAGCAACCTGTGCCAGGGCCTCCCCACTCTCAGCATGCTGAGATCCAGCTGGGCATCGTGTCCAAGGGAATTACCCTATGGAGGCAGTGCATGACTGCATAACGTAAAAGAAAACAGTATTTAAGGAGAGTGTGTATTTTAAACGTGAAAGGTGAATTTGGAGGCGGTGACAGCCAAAACAGTGAGTGAAAGAGATTTTTGATGCCTAAACAAGAGTTATTTTGGGGAACACTTGTACTGAGCCAACTTTTTTGGGTCAAAACCTGACCTGTATCCTAGAGAGGATGATGAGCCAGGAGCCTGTGCACGAGCATCCTCTCACCCCATGGGTCTCATGGTCTCCTTGGGGACAGAGGGCGGTTTATTCTGTGTTTGAGGAAGTCCCAGGGGGGAGCTGTTTTGCTTCACAATGCTGCTTTTCATTCATTAGGAAATGGGAATTCTGCATTTCAAAGCCGAGATGTAGATTCAGCCTCCCCTGGATGCCTTTTAAGTTGAGGTGTTTCTGCTTTGAACTGAGATTTGAATATCAAACACCTTCTTTGCTCTTTGCTGGGCTGGTGGAGCCGGTTCCCAGCTGCTCCCAGAGGAATAAATAATAAATATTTCCAAGGGCTCTGGCAAAGCACAGCCCAGGTCACACCTGGGTGATGAGGGATGGAGACGCAGTGAATGGACCCAGCTATCCCGGGAGGCTTCTCCTGGGCAAGGGAGGAGAATGGAAAAAATTGTAGCATAATCCCACTGGAGGATTAAGTCTTCTGAGCTAATCCCAGTTGTCTCGCCGTTTCCTCTAATATTCCCCCTCTGGCTGTCACCTTGGCGTCTGTGATACCTTGCACCCCATCCCCACATGGCTCTGATGCTGTCCCGGTGTCCTGTCACCTCTGCCTGTGTGACTGGAGCTGTGCCCATCAGTAGGTCTCAGAGTTAGCGTGCGGCGCTCCACACTGATCCATCTCTCCCAGAGTCGTTGTTTTGAGGGATTTAGCAGTTCCTGATGAGGTGGCCTCCCGGGTGTTTTCTTTGCTGCTGTTTTGTTGTTCACCTGGAGCAGCAGAAGGAGCAGGAGAATCCATCTCCTGCAGCTCCACCCTTCTTAACCCTGCAGTGCTCCCAGCTCCGGGCGACCTCTTCTGCTGCCTCTGACCTCGGGCAGGAGATGAGAGCAGGTCCTTCATCCTGCTCTCCTAAATGCCAAGTTGTGCACAGGATTGGGATCCAGCTGCCAGGAAAGGCAGGTTTGCGGATGTTCAGTCTGCCCCTTCCTTAAGACCCTGGAGATTCCTCACCTGCAGAGAGGGTGCTGGATCCATGGGCTGTATGGGAGGAGGCGGCTCTGGCGCAGGTGTGTGAGATTGAAATGCTTCTTAATGTCGTTTTGCAAAACCAAATGAGTGCTCTTTTCGATGGATTTTCCTTGCTTGTTTTACAAGGGAGTTTATGGCCTCCCTGGCTCCCACAGGAAGCTGGTGTCAGCACTTTGGAGGAGCAGGTGTGTGTGCTGGGCTGCAGCTGTGATTAGAACCCAACTCAGCTTTAAGCTGGGAGCAGATAAGGGGAAAATCAACGTGCATTTGCTTTGTAAATCGCTGGAGTGGTTTCAGATATTCCCATCTTCCCTCCCCCAACTGTCCCCAGTGGGAGGATTTAACCCTTCTTTGTCCCAGAGCCAAACCTGGATTTGCCCAGATCCCTGTGTTGGGAGAGAATGTCGGGACCCACAGGGGCAGAAAGGTGGATTCTGGCCACATGGGGGACCACCTTATCCTTATGATTTCTGTAAGAACTGTGCCCGTGCTGCTGTGAAGGAGTAGGTGGGGTCTGTTTACTTGATTTCCATTTTTAATAACATCAGACCCCATCCTGAGGTTCAGGGTGGGGTTTACCCAGGGTCTGGAGTTGCTGCTCCTGGGACTGTTGTGGTCCAGAGGCTCTGGCAGAGGCTGTGGGAGCCCTGGGGAGTGGGATGATGATCCTGGCAGTCAGATCCCATCCTCTGAGACTGAACACTGCCATTAAACCCTTCCTTTTCCAGGGCTGCACTGGGAGTTCTCCCCTACTGCTGCTTCATCCCACTCTGAGGGGATTTGTGTGTGATTTGACACTTTAAGGGAGGAGCTAACCCTACTCCATCCTTTTTTGCCTCGCTAAGTCATGCCTACCTAGAAAACCTGGACTGTTGCAGTTGCTCTTTCCACTTCAAAACCATTTGTGGAAAATCTCGGCTTTTAGGACAACAAACGATGCAGGAAGAGGGTGAGGAGAAGAGGAAGAACAACCCAAGCTGAGCAATGGTCTTGTAGTGTCAGAGTCTTCACCTGGGTCTCACCCCAGTCTACCCCCTCACAGGGCTGATACCCATGTCCCATCTCAGAATGTCCTGGTTGTCCCTTGCCCACTGCTCTGAAGGATCCTGTACCTCTGGGATGGAGTCTGGATTAGTTCTCTTGATTAAAAGCATCTGTTGTCCTCAGCCCTTGGGATGCTTTAAACTGCTTAAGGTGGGGCCTGGCCATCTTGGGAGGGGTTGCCTGGAGATTGAGGCTGCAAACCCCATCCCAGAGGGGTCGAGCGCTTTGTTCAATTAATGGGATTATTCTCTTGCCAAGCCTGGTGGCCTAATTTCCCCAGCTGTCGCTAAAAAAGGGGGCAGGAGGATTTTTGGGATCCTCCTGGAGGGAGTTCACCAGCTGCCCATCCCCTGCCTTGACTCCCTGCTGCTTTTGCCCGTGTCCTGCAGGCCCTGCTGAAGATGGACTGCCAGGGGCTGGTGGTGCGGCTGGTGCAGGACTTTGTGCTGCTGACCACGGCTGTGGAGGTGGCCCAGCGCTGGCGGGAGCTGGCCGAGAAGCTGGCCAAGGTGTCCAAGCAGCAGATGGACGCCTACGAGGCCCCGCACCGCGACAAGACAGGCACGGTGGACAGCGAGGTGAGAGCAGGCACAGCTGGGTCTCCACAGGGCTGCAGATCTTGGAATTCTTTCAGCTGGAAAAGACCTTCGAGATGTTTGAGTCTAACTTTTGAGCCAGCACTGCCAGACCCACCAGGTTAATGGTGGGGCCCACTGGTCTTAAAGGCCTTCCCAAGCCAAATGATTCCATGTTTCTCTGGAGATTCCTCCAGAGCACACACCTCTTGGAGGATCACAGGGATCTGAGAGTGTTGGGGGGCTCTTTTCCTGGGAATGTGCTTGTTCTGGGATGCTGGCTGAGCTCTGATCCCCTCCTACCTGTCCCCCCTTCTCCCCAGGCCATGTGGAAGCCAGCGTATGACTTCCTGCTCACCTGGAGCAGCCAGATGGGGGACAGCTACAGGGATGTCATCCAGGAGCTGCACACGGGGCTCGACAAGATGAAGAACCCCATCACCAAGCGCTGGAAGCACCTCACGGGCACCCTGATCCTCGTCAACTCCTTGGACATGCTGCGGGCAGCTGCCTTCAGCCCCCAGGACCACGAGGATTTTGCCATCTAGCCCGTGTTTGTGCACTTCTCCTTGGCTGGGAATTTTTTTCCTGTGCGTTTCATACCCCCCACCCCCCAGCCCTGTTTCTTAAGCAGTTGACTTTAAGGAGAAGTGGAGGTTGCTCTCCCCTGGGTTTGAAGAGGCCAAAGTTTGCAAGTTCTCCACCAGGACTGGAAATCAGCAGGAGATAATTCCACCTTGATGGGAATTCATCTGGAAGGGGATAGCTTTTCATCCAGTTAAACTATTTCTTACTACAAAAAAACTTTCAAGAGGGTAAGGGGTGGGGAGGGATCCCAAAAGAGATCACGTTTTCTAGGCATTTACAAATAAAAGTCTAATTTTTGTAACCAGCAGTAAAAGTTGTAACCACTTTGGGGAGGGGTGGGGGAAGCTATGGCTGGTTTTAGGTTGTAGAAACTGCTTTGAAATGATGGGGTTTGAGACAAATATGAGTCCTGTAAATATTATTTTAAGAAGAAGCACAGTAAATGCCCTTTCCCCCCACCACAGGCAGGTTTTGCCCTTTCCCCCCACCACAGGCAGCTGTGACTAAAGCACCACAGGAACTTGGGCTGTCACCAGATTTGTGATGTGCTCAGCCCAAGCAGCACCTTGCACCAAAAAAGATGTTTTATTATTATTATTATTTATTTTAATTTTATTTTATTCACAGGCCATGTGAGCATTTTGGTTGAATTTTGGGTTATTTTCATGCCTCTGCAGATGTGGATTTTCTTGTTTGTGGCCAGGGATTTGCCTGTTCCAGTTTTTTAAGCAGGAGGAACTTCTTCCCACCTGGATGTAGTGCTGGACACCTCTGGAAGAAGCTGGATGTTTAGGGCTCACCAGACCTCAGGAGGATGGTAAGAGGGAATCAAACTCCCCAGGAGCTCCTGCTCTGGGGAAGAGGCCAGAAAGGGGGAGGAAATTGTTGCCATCCAGATAATCCCTCTACAGGCCAGGGGAAAAAAAAAAAAAAAAAGAAAGAGGGACAAGAGAGAATCTTTCTCCTAACTTGAAATCTGAGCCCACTGGGGACATTCCAGGTGCTCTTTGCCATTGATTTCTAATTCTTTCAGGCTCCTGAAATCCAGTTTAACTTGTAAATAATCTTTGCTGTAAACATGGTGCTAAAAAACTCAGTATTTGTGTCACCCAGTGCCCATATTATTTTCCTCCTCTTCCTTTTAAATCTGAGTTTTTTGAATTACTTCCTTTCCTCTTTCTGCTCCCCAGCTTTCAGATATTTCACTTAGGAGGGAAATATTTTTGCACAGAAAGATTATTTTAAGTGGAAAGGCTCCTTTTAGTGAAAAGCTGCTACCAGAGGATGTGTAAAGGTTCTTAAAGGATGATTTTTTTTCTTCTCAGGTTAATTAAAAAAATAATAGAAGAAAAAGAGTTGGAAAGGCATCTGTTAGAGGGAATGGTGTCTTTTCCTCTTTGCAAAATCCCATCCCCAGAAACAATCACACTCTATGGACCCCACAATAGCACCTTAAATTTCTCCTTTAGGGGCTTTAAGGGGTTTCCTGTGCAACTCTCCGTAGCACAGAGGGTTTTTCAGCAGTCCAGCTCCTTTCCCTCTCCCTGAGGCACCTATTTTTCCATGCAGGAGCTAAAATCCCTGTTGCAGTGAGGGTGACCTCCAGGTGCAGGCAGCAGGATGCCTTTCCCCTGGGGTTTGACCCAAATCAAGTTTTACCCAAATCTGGGCTTTCCCACTTCTCCTGGCAGGCAGGCTCCAGAGCTCTGCAGAAGGCTCTGCTGGGAGAGTGGCAGCAGCAGGTGGGGGCAGGAGTTTGAGCCTCCCATGATCCATTAATTATCCCAGCTTTTTTTTTTTTTTTACCCTTCCCCCCCCGCTCCCCGATTTTCTATCTACCTCAGGTACTCTGAATACCCACCTTGGCTGCCTCAAACACTATGGGCTCAGCTCTTCACCACCCTGTGCCCTCCCCAGACCCTTGGGACCACAGCCAGCACGTTTTGGGGCCTGTGGGATGAGGCTACATTAATTTTTCCCCATTTTTGTTCTGAAATGCACTCTTTCCTCCTGCACTGGGACTGGGAATGTGTCCCCCAGATGCCTTCTGAACTAAACATCAAGGCCTTCTCCTAAAAATCTGTCTGGGCTTTGCACTGCCACCCTTGTGCAGTAACTGGTTTTTGTTCTTATTGTTTATAGTCCTTTTTTCTAAAGAAAAAGGAGTTTTTTGGGAAAAAAGCATTCCAATTAAAGCTGTTACTCTCCAGTGCTCCCCGTTAGATGCCATCTGCTGTTGTCTCTTCATCCCAAAGTAGAGTGGGATTAATTTAGTGGGGTTTCCACTGTGCCAACACCCAGAGCCAGTGGTCCTCAATCTCATCTCCTCCCTCAGCCTTTCCATCCCACTGTCTTCAGGGGAAAAGTGGCTGAAAACGATCTCACCTCCCAAACTGCTGCTTATGCTCAAGCTCTAGGTAAGGAACTTCCTGAAGTGGGACAAGATGGGGTTGCAGGATTTATTTTGGCATGGAGGAGTTTTCGTGGTTGTTTTCTGGCTGGAGAAAACACCCTTGTGTTTAGCCAAGGTTGTTGTGGTGTTGGCAATCCCAGTGGAGGTCAGATCCCAAGCTAGGGAATGTTGCTGCCGAGCTAGCTGCTAATAAAGTCCAGGGTAAAGAATCAAAAAGGCCTTTGCAGAGTATCCCCAGATGTTTAAATTCAGCTGCATGGTCAGATGTTCAGGGTTTAAAAGCCAAACTCGTGGGGAGAGACCAGGTTTTGTATATCAAGAGGTAGGGCTGAACAAGGGCATGGGGGCAGTACAAGGATGAGGGGCCATTGGGGAATAGGGAGGCAGTGGCTGGGAGGCATAGGAACAAGGGGAAGGAGCCAGTGGGGTAACAGGGTGTCTTTTGAGGGAAGCTTCTTGTGTCTCCCTAATGCAGGGAGTGCCTCTCAGGGTCTCCACAACTCCCCCTTTTGGTATTATTAAGAAAGCTTCTCTGAAGGGTCACTTGAATGAACACAAAATGGCAAAAACAATCAAAAGTACCCATAAGGCAATTTTCAAAATGCAAACTATCCTGAGTCCCCGATGTCCAAACAGATTTTCTGGAGCATCTTAGAGCTGGCAGGAGGGATGCAGGGTTTTCTTGGCACGGTTTATCAGGAAACTGAGTCAGGAGGTTTCTTCAGCAGGGACTGGTTCTCTGCCACCTGTGGCAGTGTGGTCTGCTGTGACTGACTCTGTTGGAGGGGGTGGTGTGCCTGTAGGAAACTCCACAAACTTAACTTTTAAGAAAAAGATGGTTACTTTAGGGAAACTTTCTTTCCTTCCTAATCATCCCCCCACTGGTATTGAGAAGGAGCTCTGGGAAAAGGGATTAGTGGAGGGAGACCATGGAAAGGGGGAAAGGGATGTAGGAATTTGTGGGAACATAAAAAAGGGATAATAGGACAATGGAAAGGAAAAGGGAAAAGTGGGAGGGAGGCCACAGGAATTGGGGAAGGGTATTTGAAGAAGTGTGATTTACCTATTTGAGAGGTCCTGTAATTTCGGGGCTGGACTTTTGGATGGAGGATGGCTCATCAGTGCTCTGTGCACTTTTTGCTTGTAGGCGGTTGCTGGGCCTTGATGGCTGTTGGTTTTGGGTTCTGTGTCCTTGGTAGTTGTGTGGAGGATTTTCATGACGTGGATAATATTTCACATGTTTGCAGTTTGGTGCATGTTTACTGCCTTGCACTGGACCTCCCCCAGCTCCTGTCACATTGGCTGCTTCGGGGCCTTTTATTCCTTGTATTATATTAAATTCCAGAGTTTCTCCATCACCTAAACTATGGAGGGATTTCCTGGGGTTATTCTTTTTTATAGCAGTCTGATGAACAAACACATTTTCTTTGTCATCATTCTGGGTGATGAAACTGTATCTGTTTTTTACATTGAACCATTTTACAGTCCCCAGCACTTTCATGGCAAGGACTTTTTTACTTCTGCCAGTGGGTTTGTGTTTGTGCTGCTGGTACTGAGGCGCTGCTGTGTGAGGATCATTTCTCCCCAGTAACTGGGGAGGGGGGTGTAGGGGCATAAAGAGGGGAACACGGAGGAGGGGTTTTCAGCTGGGGTTCACCATTTTTTAAATGTTCCTCAAGAGTCAGAATTGTCCCAAATAAATGATTGAATTATTTTCTAGTTTGTAAGTTTTCGTAAACTGCTTCCAAAAAAATCATCAGTTAGGACTGAGTTCCACAAAACATAAAGAAAATGCTCAAATAACCACTGTACAAAACACTTCAACTCCCCCTCTGAAAAACAAAAATTTTCCTGAAGTAAAGACTTTTTAAGGTGGAGGTAAACTTCTTGCTCTGCATGGGTGAGTGTTGCTTCCATCTCAACCAAATTCTCTTCCCAACACCACGGAGTAAAAGGAGGAAAGGACTAAAATTTCAGCTCACCACAGTGGAAAAAAAAAAACCTCTCAGGGTGGTCTATTGGAGATGTTTTCCAAGAGAAGATGCCACATGTTGGGCGCCATTTGTTGCTGCTGAGCTAGCTGCTAATAAAGTCCAGGGTAAAGAAGAAAAAAGGCCTTTGCAGAGTGTCCCCAGATGTTTATTCAGCTGCATGGTCAGATGTTCAAGGTCCAAAAGCCTGAACTCGTGGGGAGAGACCAGGTTTTGTATATCAAGAGGTAGGGCTGAACAAGGGCATGGGGGCAGTACAAGGATGAGGGGCCATTGGGGAATAGGGAGGCAGTGGCTGAGAGGCATAGGAACAAGGGGAAGGAGCCAGTGGAGTAACAGGGTATCTTTTGAGGGAAGCTTCTTGTGTCTCCCTAATGCAGGGAGTGCCTCTCAGGGTCTCCACAAAGGAAGGGAAATATTCTGGTTTCTGCTGGGGCTCTCAGGCCACTCCTGCCCGGCCCCAGCTCTCTGGGGTGGACAGAGGTGATATGTCCAGGTGCCCTGCTCTGGGAAATAGGGACACCAGCCAGATGATATGGGGAGTTCCCTCTTGGCTTCTTCCCTGCTGCCTGGCTCCCTGCAATATTTCAGCTTCAGCGAAAGATTCAGCTTTTTATTCCTCAGGGAACAAAGTGCTTCAGCTCAGATCACCTTGCAAATGCATCCTCACAGCATTTTCTTCTCTGCTTCAGCCATCACAAGTGAGGGATCATTTTCCATGGGCTCATCCAGCACCAAAAGGGTGTGGGGGGCGTGTCAGGAGAGGGAGAGGAAAGTCACCCCATGGTTATCAGGGTCTCCACACAAAGCGTGGTTTGCAGGGAAATCTGGAGTCTGTGATGAATGACCCTGCAGCTCTCTGGGCGTTTGTTTTCATCCCTAGAAATCCCTGCTGAAAATCACTGGATTTGCTTCCTTCCCAGCTCTTCATTAAAAGCCAGTTGTGGATTAAAAGGACACGATGTGAGGAGCTGGTTGTGAGTGCTTAGAGGAGCAGGGTTGCTCCCTAGTCTTCCTTAGGTTTTTCTTTTGCCATCAAATCCCTCCCTTTCCCGGGCTGTCCCCTGCATCCAGCCTCCTCTGGGCGCCATATTCCCACGCTAGGTAGAGGCTTGGTGGTTTGTTTTGTGGAAAACTGTGGTAGCAACACCTTCAGTGAGCATCACAATGGATTCCTTGGAATTCTGCCCTGGGTGCTGGGATTTGCTGGTGTTCTGAGCACAGCCATCTTAGCAGTCCTGTTCCAGGTTTGGGTTTCCTTGTTTGCTGGATCCTTAATTTTTTTTTATCTTAATAGCCCGAGGTGACTTAATCAGGCCTGATCCCTCACAAAAAGAGGGCTTGCATGGCTGGAAATTAAGGGAGATGATGATCATCCCAGGAAATGCAACTGCCATTCCATGTTCACAGCATGACCTGCTCAAGCCTCCTTTCAAAAGCTCTCTTTTTTTTGGCAGCAGGCTTTACTCAAAGCATCCCCTGGGGCTCCCCTCTTCACAGATCAGCAGGTTTAATCCATTGCTGAAATTCAGGGGCTCCTGAGCAACAAATGTCAGCTTTGGGCTTTTAAAAAAAAATTATAATGAGGGGGGAAAAGAAGGATATAAAGGTATGTTTTCCCCAAGGGATGGCTGATTGCAGGATTTGGGGTGAAAGGACCCTGATGTACAAGTGAAAAGGAAGAGGGCTCTGGCTGGGGGGAAGAATGTGTAATTTTTTACTATTTAACAGCCTCACTCAGTGTTGGGATGTTGGGAGTGACGCTGGTTGTTGTTTCCCCTTCCTCATCTGGCCCTCCCTGAGTCATCCCAGCCCTGAATCACTCTCCTGCTCTGCTGAGATCATCTCCAAGGGGTTGGGACCAACCCAGCCCCCATGGACGGCCCCAGCACCCCTTCAGCAGCCTCTGGGATATAACTGTGGGTTCCTGCTCTGCTTTGATTTCCCGCCCCCCCACCGAACAATAATTAAAGCTTCCAGCTCTGTGGTGTTGCCCAGCACAAATTGAGTCCCTGGGACTGAACCACAGAGGGATGCTTGGATCTGCCCCAGTGAAGCAGGGATCATGTCTCCCCCTCCCCTAAAGTAATCCATGCTGGTAGCATTCCTGGGAAGAAATCTGCTCCTTTTTTTCAGGCTGTTTTTTGAGGACAGGTTCAATAAGCCAGGCAGGAGCTGGCTTCGGGATTTGGGATTTGCTCGATGAATCGCTTTTATCATCCTAAGCAATCAGATCTGGCACAGGAGACCTTTCACCCTTCATTAAAATAAAGAGAATTGATGCTTCCTCTGCTGGAGAGAGAGTCTGTCCTGCCCTTTGTGTCAGATATTTTGGCCACCCCTTTTCCGCAGGTTTCGTCCCACTCACCTATAAATAACTCCTATAAATGCCTCTGGAGGTGATAATTAATCCGAAGGCTCTGTGGCTGCTCCAGCTAAAATTGCCTGGGCTTGCTGGTGCCAGCTCCCTGTCACCCTCAGGCAGTGCCAGGGATCCAAACTGCCGTGGGATGGGACATCTCCAGTGCCAAACCCTCTGGAATAACTCCAGGGGAATAGCTCCAGGAATAACTCTGGGTGATGATGCCAGAGCAAAGACATGTTCTTGATCACTTCCCATGGTTGTTCCCACAGCATTATCCCTGCACCGCTCCCCAGGCTGGACCATCACAGCTGCAATCCCAAAGCCACTTTATTTTGTGGATGCGTGTGGGTTTGGATGGTTTTTGTTCAACAAGGCTGATGGTGCTCCTGGCAGGTTGGTTTCCCTTGTCCACACTCCTCAGGGAAGTGGGCTACGTTCCTCATCTTCTCAAGTCATGCTTCCATGATTTCCCACAGTGGGAAATGAGTTCCGGGAAAACCTCCCCAACTGGAGTTGTGACTGGATACCAGCAGCACTAAGTATTTACTTTTTACAAAGCCACCCAAAAGGTAGATTATCAAATAAATGAATTAAATTATTAACTGCAGGTCTGAGTGTGAGCACCCAAGTGAGAGTGTCCAGGGCAAGGGACCCACCTGTGGGTGGAGCCCTGCACAAGTAAGGAAGAGGGAGTGTTCCTGTGCCTGTGATATTTATTTATAAGGACATACTTCTAAGGGGAATGGCTTTCAGCTGACAGAGAATAGGTTTAGATGGAATATTAGGAGGAAATTCTTCCCTCTGAGGGTAGTGAGGTTGCCCAGGGAAGCTGTGGCTGCCCCTAGAGCCCTGGTAATATCCAAGGCTGGGTTGGACAGGGCTTGGACACCCTGATGTCCCCATGGACCCCCCACACTGGGGAGGTGGAGGAGCCCGAGATCCATCTGGAGCACCCCTGGCAGTGGAAAAGCCTTGTTGTTGCCCTTGAGGACTGGGCTGAGGCTGAGAAACCCTGTGGCTGCAGAAAAATGCCAGCAATTCCTGTCATTTCCCGTGGTCTGGCTGGTGGGAAGAAGAGAGAGATGCTGGCTGCATCCTCCCCCCAGAGCCAGGGCTGCTGTGTCCCCCAGGACACCCCATCCCAAAACCAAGGAGCTTTGTGGCCATAGTTTTGCAGCTGGGGTGGGTCTGAGCAGTCCAAAAGAGCTGGGAAGCAGCACTGTCTCTTTCCCAGACTTACTGGATGTTAAAATCCAGGGAAAAATAAGACAAACAGTCAAAAGGTCCCTGGGTGGGAGCAGAAATCACCAGCTCTGGGGAGGAAGCTGCTGAGATGGGAGGTGTTCTCCAAGGGCAGTGAGGGCATTTTGGCTGCTGTCTTTTCCCAGAGATTTGAAGGATTTGCTGGAAAATCTGCAGTGCCTGGGGCTCTGAGGAGCTCAGGGAGAGGAGCAATGGTTGGCCCTGCCTCAGTTTCCCCTTTTGGGAAGTGCCCCAATCTCAGTTCTGGTGCTTTAAACTGGGCTGTGGCTGTGGATTTCTCCATCTCCCAGTAAGGGAAGCTGGGTTGGAAGCTCTGCCCTCTTTTTTGGCTTTGTATGGCCCCCAGTTAAGGGGCAATAAGAGAGGACATCATTCCCTGATTAACCCTTCCCCTGGGAAGGTTTGGCGGGCCCCAGCTGTGGTGATGATCCAGTTCCTTCTTCTGCACCAGAGCCACGTGTCCCAAGTGCCTTGGCTCCTAATTGGCTCTGGAAATCCTGTCCTGACAGCAGTGTCCATATTCCTGCAGCACAGGGGTGAGGGAGGAGATAAACAAGTCCTTGTGGAATTCCAGCCTCCCATCTGGGCTGGCTTGGTGGGAACGGTGGCCTTTTCCCTGTTCCTGCCTCTGAGTGATCCCAGAGTGTCCTCTGCTGGGCACAGGGATGCTTGTCCAGCCCTGGCCATGCACATTCTTTCTCCAAGGGAAAATAAGGAGCAGGATAAATCAGTGAGGGTGAGGAGAGCGAAGGGAGGAAGAGGATACCTGGATTCTGCTGTTGTTCTTCTTTGACTGTGTTAAAAATATTTCTGAAATGAAATAAGTTATGGGATGGGCATTTTGAAACTTCCTTTCAGTTTTACTTCCCCTGCACAAGGGGTTAGACCTGCAATTGGGATTTTTTTTTTTTTTCTCAGTTGTGCTCCTCTGATCTGAAATCAAAGAGTTTTCCCCTTGTCCATGCAGAGAAAGTCACTGGGTTGATCCAGAGCCAGTTTCCAGCAGGGCACTTGGAGAACTTCTCCTTAAGGACATTTTGAAGTGGGGTTTTTTTTGGTATTGGACACTGCTGGGAGCCAGGGATGCTCAGAGAGGACTGGAGCCACTGTGGCTGTGCTGTGACAGCACTGAGAGGTCTCACAGGGTCTCCTTGCCAGCTGCACTGCTGTCACCAGAACCACGGGGACAGCAAGAGCTGTCACCTCAGGAATGTGTGGATCTGCAGGAGCTGGATTTTCCAAGCAGGTCAACCCTCACATGCCGTGGGAATCTGCACACCCCAAAGAAAGGTTTCCTTCTATTTGTGGTGGACAGGAGGAGGGGAAATAAAGTGCTGGGCAGGTTGTAGGCAGGGTGAGTGTCCAGGAGATTTGGGCACCACAGTGGGGACAGGCCAAGGACAGAGACTGCCTTGAATTTCACACAGCTTCCTCTGAAATCTCTGCTTTTCCAAACAGCCAGAGAAAAGAGCAGCAGCAGGTACTCAGTAGGACACCTCTGGTGCCCTGATGTACTGGGATCCCCCAGTTCAGAGCCTGGAATGTTCACCTGGGAGCTGTGGCAGCCTCAGGATGTCACCTCTCAGCAAGCACCAAGTCACCAGGCTGTTGGGACAGGAATGCTGAGAAGGGGGTTTGTGTATCAAGGTGGCTTTCACATCATGGGGGATTCAATCTGTCCCTTCTCCAGCTCTTTTTCCATGAGCAATCAAGCGTCCCCTCCATAACTTTCAATACAGAAAACACAGCAGCCTTTATTTTTAATATTTGGGGTTTATTTATGGGGCTGGGGTTTGGGGTCTTTCCCTGAGCATCACTTAAAAGAGCAAATCAGTTGTGGGGGTTTATAAGCAATGCATACGAAGATCTCCTCACCAGCAGGTGAGCTCCAGGTACAGAACATCTGCCTGATGGGCAATTTGTGGGAAACACCACTGGTTTTCCAGCAGCTTGGTTTTGTTCAGGGTCTTGTAAACACCCACCAGGATGTGCATCAAGCTTGGTTTCCATGACAGGAATTGTGAGTGTACGACCTTCGCCTCTCCTACAACAGCAGCCACACAGAAATTTCAAACAGAAATCTGATCAGATGGTTCTCCCAAAGTCCTCCAAAATCCCTACATATCTTTGCTGCAGGTAGACGTTGGAAGTCACTGAGAGTCCTCTGCACACTGACAGGTGGAAGACAGGGGCTGGGGATTTCACACTCAGACCTTCCCAAGTGACTGCAGCACTCCCACACAAGGCATTTTTAACAACCCATTCTTAATAAAAAGCCAAAATTAGATCAGTGGAACAACCCTTCTCGTGGTGCTATTTCAAAAGATCTGTATCATTCCTTGACTGAAAATCATAGTGTTTTATTTATTGCAGCGAAATTTCAGCTGTTCCCTGACCCCACTGCTGGGTCTGGAGCAGGAGTTTTGTCACCTACCACTGTTTCCAGGTGCTAGTGGGACTTGGCTTTGGTGGGCTTCCCCGTCCTGCCCTTCTTGCAGCAGCACTTGCGGCAGCAGTAGAGGCAGCACTTGAAGGAGATGAAGAGGGAGAGGAGCGTGACGGCTGCCAGGAAGGCGATGACGTCCAGAGAGTGGTACTGCACCCAGCTGAGCTCGTGGGCAGCGGGGCGCAGGTGAGGGGCCCCCTTGTGCCTCATCACAAACTCCACCCAGTGCACGGCCAGGTCCAGCGGGTGGATGGGTCTGTCCAGGTGCAGGTCGGAGAGGCGCTGGATGTTCTCCTTGTACCTGCCGAGAGAAGGCGTTGGGAGGGGAGGGTCAAACATGGAATTGATGCCTTAGGATTTTAGCTTTTATGTTTTTTAAATCCTATACAGCTTCAGGATGTGACTCGAAAACTTCATAGCTTGTCAGCTACTGTTCTCCCATTTTATTCAGACAAAAGAATCCCTCTAGGCCTGTAACTCAAGGACACCTCAGGCCCCAGGCCCCAAAAAGTGTAAACAACAGTGAATTGCGGGGGGAGCAAACCGGCGATATGTGATTTCATTACCTGAAGCTGTCGTTGGAATATTAACCCCTGATATGTAAATAGAGCAAACTTATCATTGTCTGAAAAACTCGTGACCATCGTCCATCTTGGGTGTAGCCTCTGGGGGGTTCTGACTGCCCAAGGTGTATCTGTTGAAGGCCTTTAATAAATACCCACTTTATTCTCTTCATCTTGTCTAGCCTCTATTCTACGTAGCCACTCCAAGACATCCATATCACAGGGTGGGGTGGGCTGGAAGGACCTTAAAGCTCATCTCTCATAGGCCTTTCACCCACACCTTCCACCACCCCAGGTTGCTCCAAACCCCATCCAGGACACTACTAGGGATGGGGCAGCTGCAGCTTCTCTGGGCTCTTGTGTTACTGAGGCCCTTGAGAAGGATAATAGCAGAGTTACAGGCCCAGGAAGTGCTGCTTCCGATGACAAAAACAAACAAACAAACAAACAAAAAAACCCACAAAACCAAAAAACCACCCAAAAAAAACCCCCCCCAAACAAACAAACAAAAAGACAAAAAAAAGAGAGGGAAAGCTTAGTTTGAGCTCTCAGCAAAATCTCTGGGGTGAAGGTCTCTGGCTGAAAGAGGAGACTGGGGATAGAAAAACTGGCCAGCTTTTCCAGCTGCATTATTATTGTTTTTATTAGTAGTAGTGTTATTGCTATTATTGCCATAAAAATTGGCTACGAAGCAATGTCAATAAGCTGCTATATCTCAGGAATGTGGTGGAGTTTCTTTGTCCTTGGCATCCTTGAATGGGAGCAGGGAACAGCTCTTATATCTGAAAGAAATCTCTGTGCTGCCTTTAAACCCCTTAGGTGTGCTGACTGCAGCGCTGTGATGTTCCTGGGATTCCTCAGTGTATCCCTGCACATTCCTCCTGCTCTGTGCTGGGATTGTCCAGCCTTGCAGAACCAGGCAGCAGCTCTCTGTGCTCACAGAATTCCTTATGAGCACTGAATGGGGGGAAAATGCCTGAGAAAACTCACCTGTAAGATAAATGAGTGATAAATATGTTTGATAAACCCTTTTCAGGCTGTTTGCCACTTGTGTCAAAGCCCTCTCTGTCACCGCCTTGGCTTTAAGAAGGTGACACATTTCTTTGGCAACTTCACTTCTTCCATTGCATTCACAGCCCATCTCCCCTGCTCCCTGCATCCTCCCTTCTCAGCTGCTTCTTGTCCCCTACAAGGGACAGCCTGAAGTTAACCCAGGGTGAGCATCAGCTTCTCCATGGAAGAGGCTGCTATCAAATCCAAACTTTTGATAAAAGAAGCCATTTAGGAAGAGAAAAATGCTGTGTTAAGCCTGGAAGTGAACATTCTGGGGCTACACAGTAGGAAGGGGGAAGGCTATGCCTCTGGTACTGACTTTTTGTCATTGATCACTGCTTTCAGGGCGTTGGAAATGTCGTTGGAAGTCATCTCCAGGATGTTCAGGGTCAGCCCTGCTCCCCGGGACTCCACTCGCTTGGCGTTGTCCATCTGGTCCCCAAACAGAGGCATCAGCACCATGGGCACTGCATTGCATATTCCCTCATAAATACCATGGGAGCCTCCATGGGTGATGAAGGCACGAGTCTTAGGGTGGGCTGTGGAGGGAAACACAGGCTTGTGTTAGCTTGTGCAAGGCTTGCTTAGCTCCTGGAATTACTGACTCCCAGCAACATGTCCCTCGGGAAAAAACATGCACAATAAAGGGCCATGGTTGGGATAAATCAAGGATTTGGGGGTGTTGTGAGCATCATCTCTCATGGCCAGACTTAGGGATTGGAACATTGTAGACTTCTGTCTTGGTTTTGGGTAATCCTCCAACTTTAGGATTAAACCAGAGCCAGGAGAGATTAAAACAGATGTTACCATCGATTAGTTCTTCACCATCTCTTCTGTGGTAGTGAAGGTCTCTCACAGCTGAACCTGTTCTGTTACCAACAAATGCTCTCCTGGCAACAATTCCACCACTTTAAAAGCCCAAAGACCTGTCTGGAAGCGCTCCCTTGAGGACCATGAAGTTTCATTTCAGGCCAGAAGACAGGACAGAAACACAGCTGGGTGTTGAGACTGCTTAGTCAGACATAAAGACTGTCATCTTTGACTGGTACTGAAGTGTTGGAAAACATTTTTTAAAAGGAGTTGCTTCATAATTCAGCGATTACCAGCTAAGTTCCTAAAGGACAAGCTCTGGCTCCAACAGCAAAGGAAAGTTTTTGACCCACAGTGCTGGGTCAGGGGATAGTAACTCACACCTGACCCACAGATGGTGCCATTGGGGCCTCACAACAGCAGCCCTGGAGCACCAGCACCACCCTGGTGTCAGTCCAGGTGTGTCAGACCTACCCAGGAGGTCATTCTGAGGCAGCCACTTGACGAGCTTCACGTTCTTGGGCAAGTTGGAGGGTGCCTTGCCTGTGTAGCGCCAGAAGACCTGGCAAGGGAAGCAAAGCCCATGTCAGATCCCAGGAGGAGAAGGGAGGAAGGACCTGAGAACAGCGTGGAGCTGCTCTGCTGGAAGGGGAAGAGGGAATTGGTACCGTCTGAGGGATTGTTCCCAAGCCCTCTGCGATCTCCATGGCTTTCTTCATGGGCATCTCAGACACCATGGAGCCCAGCGAGAAGACAACGATGCCGTGTTCTCCAGAGGCATTCACCATGGCTTCAAATTCCTGCCAAAGGAAAGCAAGCCTTTAGTCAAAGCCATTTCTCTTGTCAGAGGCTGCAATTGCTGCCACGTTCCCACAAAACTCTCTGGAAAGGCAACACAACAAGCAGTGAGCACAACAAAATTAGGACCAGGAAAACGAGTTGTTATTCACAGGTCTGCAACCAAAGCACCGCAGCCAGCAGGTCCAGGGAGGAGATCCTCCCTCTCTCATGAGACCACACTTGGAATCCTGCATCCAGCTACAGGGTCATCAGCATGAGAAGGACATGGGACTGTTGGAGCAAGTCCAGAGGAGAACCATGGAGCTGAGAATGAGACAGGAGCACACCCCTTATGGGGACAGGCTGGGACATGATGTTCAGCCTGGAGCAGAGAAGATTTTTGTGTGGAGACCTCAGAGCCCCTTTTCAGTGCCTGAAGAGGCCCAGAAGGAAGCTGGACTCTTCATGAAGAACTGGAGTGATGGGACAGGGAGTAATGGGTTCAAACCAAAAGAGGGGAAATTTGTGTTAGGTATCAGGAAGAAATTCTTCTCTGTGAGGGTCAGGAGGCCCTGGCACAGGGTGCCCATAGAAGCTGTGACTGCCCCTGGATCTCTGGAAATGTCCAAGGGGAGGATGGATGAGACTTGGAGCTACCTCGGATAGTGGAAGGTGTCCCTGCACATGGCAGGGGATTGGACAGGATGAGCTTTAACGTCCCTTCCACCCCAACCTGTTCTAAGATCCTAAAGAAAATGAGTTTTTGGGAAGTAAAAATGCCACATTTAGCCCAAGTCTGGATTCAGAGCTGATGTTCTTCTTTTCAGTCCACGCAGCTACAAGAGAGAGTTAAAATCCTGGAAGAGACTTCTGACAGCAGGTAACTCAGATTTCTAATATCTGGATTTATTATATCTGCTTTGGGTGTGATAACACTGAACCGCTGCCAGTTTTGTCTCTCTTTTGTTTGAGTAATTTAAATAATAGAAGGAGATCTAGCACTGGAATCCAGGAACAAAAATATTCCAATGAAGCAGAAAAAAACAGCCCAAGGCTGGAGCAAAAGTTCTTTGAAATAGAAAAATATTTGGTTGAGCCAAGGAAGGAAAGGCAAAACTGGAGGAAATTGTTGCAGGCATCAGAATCAAATAAGGGGAATAAAATGAACTAAATGTTCCTGTAAGTCTGGCAATTGCCATGTTATCTCTGGGATCTGAGGGGATAACCAGAGAAACATGGAATGCTTTGGGTTGGAAGGGTCTTTAAAGATCGTCTCATTCCAGCCCACTGCCATGGGCAGGGACAACAGAGACTGACTCTGTCAGTTTATGCTCTTTTCCATATTTTTGTGGCTGTCTCAAGGCATATTTTATCCTATTTATATTCTGCGGGACATCAGTTTTACTTTGTTTTTCAGATGTTTTTAAGTTCCAACTTAAAAACTGAAGAACTTCTGTTCAGAAGTTCTCCTACTATGACGAAACTCTTTGCAGCTCTGTTTTGGGGATACTGAGATTATTTTAGTAGTGGTTTTAATCAGCACCTGCTCATACTTTTATGAAATATCTGCAGTGGAGACTCATGGAAAAATAAGAGAATTAGGAGGATTTCTTAATGGAAAGCAGGAGATATCCCATACTAAGGAATTTTGGCACAGTTGAAGCAAATTATAGTTACAGTGCAGAGTATTTTACACAAAAGTGGCAGAAGTGCTGCTTCACTGGCGGCAGGGATTTCATTCGAGCCTGCCTGAACTGTCTGAAGTTCATGGAATATCCTGAGTTGGAAGGGACCCACAAAGATCATGGAGTCCAAACCCTGGCCCTGCAGAGACCCCCCAACAATCCCACCCTGGGCATTCCTGGCAGCACTGTCCAAATGCTCCTGGAGCTCTGGCAGCCTCGGGGCCGTGCCCATTCCCTGGGGAGCCTGGGCAGTGCCCAGCACCCTCTGGGGGAAGAACCTCTCCCTGATCTCCAGCCTGACCCTGCCCTGACACAGCTCCAGCAGCTCCCTCAGGTGCTGTCCCTGGCCACAGAGAGAAGAGATGGGAGCTGTCCCTCCACTGCCCCTCTTAAGGAAGCTGTAGACAGGAAAAAGGAAAAGAAATGGAAACAGACAGGAAAAATTGGAAAAGAAAAAGTCTTTTTTTTTTTGGTGCAGGTTTGACTGGGAATGCAGAAGTGTCCCACAAAGTAACTTTTCCCTCGTTATTGAAGGGATGCAGTGGTGCAAAAATGCGTTCCCAGCCACTTTCACCTGTCATCATTTATTCCAGCCTGGAGCTCCATCTCCTGGAGAGAGCTCACAGTGCAGCCACAGCTAAACTTGGGGGGGAAAAAATGGGAACTAACCTGGGATAATTTGTTTTCCCGAGTGCAGCCTATGCCTCCGACCAAGACCATGTTGGGCATGAGGGGCCTGGGGTACTCAAAGACAAAGTCGTATTTCATGAGCCAAACAGCGGCGTGGCTGAACAGCTCGGGCACGGTAGCCTCCCGCCGCAAGAACTCCCGGATCAAGGGATCATAGGGAGAATAAAGGACAGAGCAGGCCAGGGAGCTGCCCAGGGTAGCCAGGAGGTTGCCCAGGCGCTGCCAGAAGGACATGTGGTCCGTGGAGTGTGTGAAGAACCGCGGGACATAGGAAGGAAGGCTGGGACACATCGTGGCCTCGAATTCCAGGCTGCATGGCAGCCCCCGCAGGAAGTAGACGGAGGGCAGGGACAGATGTTCTGCCAGTATCTGCCCACATGGGAAGAAGGGATCCATAAAGATGGCATCAAATTTGCTTCCCTCGAGGTATTGGATCAGCTCTTTCTCAGACAGGAGACGCTTGCAGGAATCCAAGAACATGCTTGTAAAATTGGCAATTTTAGAGAGTTTTTCCAAGAATGGCTGAGGTACGAAACTCCTGTGGCCCATCTGTTTAAACTCTGCCTCCACAAACTCCTTGGTGTAGGACACAGGGTAAGTTTTCAAGGTGTAAATTGGGGATGGACGGATCCGCAAATTTATCTCCGGCGCAACCACCACGATTTCGTGTCCATTGACCCTGAGCTTCTCTATGACTGGGTGCATGCTGAGCCAGTGGCTGCCGTCGATGGGTATGACCAAGAGTTTCCCACCTTCACCAGAGGTCCACAGCAGCAGGAAAAACACAGCCCAAGAGGCAATAGAAAGAAATTCTGGCTTTGGAGAAACCATTTCCCTGGTGCCGCTAGCAAAGTTTAAAACAGCAGTGGAACTGCAGCTGGGGACAAGGAATGAATTGCAGGGTGCTTCCCACTTGAATTTTAACTAAAGCGGATTTTTAATTTTTAACAGGCAGAAATTGGGGTAATTTTTAACTGTGGGTAAATATTGGGTTTATCATCTGTGCACAAGAAAGGCTTTCACTGAGTGAGTCCTGTGAGCTAAAGCTGAATGCCTGGATTGACACCAGGAGGGAGGAGTGACCAACAGCCTGGGTCTGAGAGGCTGAATAGGAGCCATGAATGGGGCTGATCCAGCAATCACTACATCATTAACATCCAGCTAATGATCAACCCCCTACCTTGAGTCCACTGCACTGATTGGACACGGAACTCGGCACAAATCTGACCTTTGGATTGCTTTGTGCTTCCAGAGTGTAACCAAGAAGCAAAGATTGACAGAGTGGGCTGTAAAGGTTTATCTCCAGATTTGTTGCTCTATCACAGCAGTTATCAAAGTGAAAGCCCTGAGTTTACAGCAGTAAATGTGTTGTAAGCGGAGCAATAACTCCTGCTGTTCCAACACCCCAATGGTCTGAAAGCAGAATAAACCAGGGATATCTGCACTATTTGCACAGCATGAGGGGAATCTGAACAAGGGACAGTAGTTACAGTCTTGAAGGCTTCCTTTCCCAACCATCCTCTTATTTGCTATCTTGCACTGCTGCTTGCACAAATCCAGAGGCAACAGAGCTCCCTCTGCCATCTTTGCACACCCCTGGTTTTGGGCTGTTGGCACACATGAAATCATGGAATATCCTCAGTTAGAATTTCCTGATCCACAAGGATTAAACCCCTGGCCCTGCACAGACACCCCAACGATCCCAACTTCTGCATCCCTGTGAGCATTGTTCAAATACTCCTGGAGCTCTGGCAGCCTTGGGTAAATGCCCATTCCCTGGGGAACCTGGTCAGTGCCCCAGCATCCTCTAGGGGAAGAACCTTTGCCTAAAACCCAGCCTGATCCCCTGTCCTGATGTTCTGTGCTTCACCCAGCTTCATGTTGAGTGGCACAGCAGAAGTGCCTGGGTATATCCACAGAGTTAATTCTATATTTTCAATTTTTGTCCAATCAAGTCTCCTGCAATTAACTGACATTCTGCATTCCTTAGGGATATTAAATCCTCTGACCTAGAATTATTTTGTCATTTACCTGGATATAGAGCATGCCATGAGTGATGGTGACAACTCAACCTAAGCTCTCCTGGAGAGAAACTCTTCAGCAAGCTTTGTGATCATCTCAAGCTATCCTGGGATTTGATCACAATCTGCCTCAAGCACATATATCACTACAGGAAACATTTTTAAAGAGCACATCTTGAACAACCACCAACACCACCCTCAGGGTAAGCAATGACAGACCTCTGAGAGTGGCTTCTTCTGCTGACAGTTGATGCCTCCAATATAGACCATGTTGGGCATGATGGGGCGCGGATACTCAAAAACAAAGTCATATCTCATCAGCCAAACTGCTGCTTGGCTGAACAGCTCCTGCATCGTTACATCCCTCTGCAGAAACTCGGAGGCCAAGCTCTTGTATTTCAAATAAAACAGGTGGCAAAGCAAAGGCTCTGAGAGCCCGATTAGGAAGTTTTTCACGCGCTCTGGGAACGTCATGTGGTCAGAAGCGGATGAGAAAGTCTTGGGGACGTAGGACACGGGGCTGGGAGACTGCGTGGCTTTGTAGTCTAAGGTACAAGGAAGGCCACGCATGAAGTACACAGAGGGAATGGAGAGATACTCAGCCAGAATTGGCCCACAAGGCAGCACAGGGTCTATCATGATGGCATCGAATTTGCTGTCCTGGAGGTACTTAATGAGTTCTTTGGCAGATAAGAGATGGCGACAAGCAGAAGAGAACATGTTGGTCAGCTCTGAGATGTTGCTGAGTAAAAATGAGAGTGTTAGGTTCTCAAAGCTCTTTTTCCCCAGCTTCTGATAGGATTGGTCCACAAACTCCTGGGTGTAAGGCACAGAATATGTTTTGATGGTGAAGGACTGGGAGCTTTTCAAGAACAAGGCAGCATCAGGAACCACGGCCACAATTTCATGCCCCTTCTCCCAAAGTTTCTCCAGGACCATGCGCATGCTCAGCCAGTGACTTCCATCCTGAGGCACCACCAAGAGCTTCCCACCATCTGCCAGACTCCAGAAAGCAAGGAAAAGCACAAGCCTAGCATGTACCTGGTGCCCCCACATAACTGTCTTGGGACAGGAAAAAAAATTAGCTGCTCCTTCTTACGTTGTTCAGCAGCATATGAAGAAAAATCTCCTTGTACCTCATTTATATAGTGGTGGACTTTAATATTTATCTTTACAAAATGATGCAGGTTATTGGAGTTCAAAGACCACATTGCTGATAAAAGCCTTGATTAAAGTGCTATCAAGGCACCTATACTTTGCTATGCATCTAAGTTATATTGAATTATTCAGAATAATGAGCAGAAAAAGCAGTTGCTCATGGAGGGGTCTTGCTGTGTCAGAGTTGTTTCAAGTGACTCACTGTGTGCTCAACTGTCCCGGGCCAGATTCAAGTCAGGAATCAAATTTATGGACACTCCACAGAGCTTATATTCCAAGAATTGTGTTGCACTGTTGACATGCAAGACCTAAACCCCCAACCTTTGCTCAGAAAGGTTGCTGGAGTTCACAGAGAATGTTCTCCATGGCAAACAGGAGCTGGCACATGGAACAGCGGAGTCACCGAAGTTTGAGTAACACATTAACCAACCACCTTTCACCTTTTTAGCAAAACAGTGATACTGCAGAAAGCACAGTTTGTGCTCAAGAGGGGCCAACAGAGTTCATGGGTAAGTGACCCGAGGCTAAACATCTTTTTGAAAAACAATGATGCAGCAGAATATGTGGCTCTTGCTCAAGAGGGGCCATGGGAATTTGGGGTGAGAGGCTATGGGACAAATGGGTTTGAAAGTTCTTAATAACAGTCGCTTTTCCAAATTTCAGAAGGCTTGGCTGTGGTATGTGGTTTGTGGAAGTCCACACTCGTGGACAGAAGGGCCTGGCCAAGCAGATCTCACCTGCCATTAAGGCATATTCCACATGGATAGGGAAAAGCTGGATGCCAAAAATTTGCAAGTTTACAAAAGCAATATAAGATATGGGAATGGTACCTGGACAAGAGCTGGCTGGAGAAGGCAGATTCTTTTAGACCCCCCCAACCAAGCACTCCTGAGTAGAGTGAGCTCTGAGCAGTTTCTCCAGGCCTGGAAGAGTTCTCTTGGAGCAGGTAGGAATGATGGGAAATCTGATCCATGAAATGGCTACCTTTGCCAAAGGCACCTGAGTGCGATAAATACACTACAAGGCTAATCCAAGTGTTATTCCAAGATTAAGACTAAGTGTGTCCTAAAATGTTTATTTGGAGAGGAGGTCCTCCATGTGGCCTATTAAAGAAAAGGGGTTTTTAAAAGCTAACAAGAAGGACTGTAATGTTTATGGAAAATGCACTAAACAGGAAAGAATTTCAGACATCAGGGGGGAGGTTTAGATTCGATATTAGGAAAAATTTCTTCTTGGAAAGGGTTGTCAAGCACTGGAAGGGGCTGTCCAGGGCAGCAGTGGAGTCACCATCCCTGGAAGCATTCAAAAAACATGTGGATGGGGCACTTGGGGACATGGTTTAGTGGTAGACCTGGCAGTGGTGGATTAATGGTTGGACTCTGATTTTAGAGGGCTTTTCCAACCGTAACAGTTCCATGATTTGATGCAGTCTCATTCTGCAGCTGGCGAAGCAGAACTGTGGCTCTAGCTGGCAGTGCAGTAGCATCGAAAGACCAAAAACTACAAGAGGTGGAGGGAAGGGATTCTCACATTTCCACATTTCTGTGGTAAAAAAGAGCTCAAATTATGAGATGAAGCAGCATTCAACAAGCCTTAAGGTGGCAGTACATACTCAGGTAGTAAACTCAGAGTTGCAGAAACACTCTTACCCTGCATAAAGACCTGTCAAATTCTCATATTTTTTACATAATCACTCCCACCTAGTTAAGTTCTGCTAACATTTCAGCCAAACGTGTATCATCTGTAAGACTGTCCTAGGGTGACTTTATGATGCTTGTATCCCCAAATTGTCTGTTCTGTTGGTGCTGGATGTTGTATTCTGTGCCTTCAAGACTGGGTCAGAGAGCAAAGGCGGGCAGAAGAAGCAGCACAGAGTTTGTTATCAGAGACTGCTCTCACTGCCCACATTCTGCCGCGCTGTGGTGTCTGGGCATGGATGGAGTGGAACAGGGCTCTCCTTTTGCTTTTTAGTTAGTGTAGCTAGCTGAGGCAGAGAAGTTTTCCCTGGACTGTTTTTCTTTCCCTTTTCTTGGAACTATTGGAACCTGCTCCGGACTGGGACCTGGGGAAGCTCTGAGCCTGCACTTTGTGTCCCACTGGGGCCCATTCTGGGCAGCCTTTCCAAGCACTGGAGGGACTGATAACAGCAACCACCCACAGGGGAGACTTTCTGAATCTGTCATCTCTTCTGAGGGGAGTTTTGTCATCGGGTATTGTTCATTTTGTTTTTGTGCTGGGGAGTGCTTTGCCTGTTAAATAAACAGGTTTTTTCCACTTCCCTCTGAGGAAATCTTTCGTGAACCAGTTGGGGGTGTGGGTTTGCTTTCTAAGGGGGGCCCATTTTGGAGGTTTTCTCCCAAATTTGCCCTAAACCAGGACAGAGACACTAAAACAAAACCCTATAAAACAACACTAAAGACGTAAAAAAAACCCCCTCAAACCAAACCCTTGAGGCCAAGCTCAGAAAAGTTTGTGTGGGGAAAAAAAAAAAAAGTTCACAAAATTTCAGCAAAAGTTCATAGAAGTTGTGACAATGGATTTTGGGCAGCACACGAACACCCTCCACATGTTTACAAGTGCAAAGACTGGAGTCCTCAAGTCCAGCCCATTCCAAAGGTGAGATAGCAGGAGAAAATCAAGCAAAAGTACAGAAAGGAGTGCCAAGGTTGTAAGCTGGAAACAGTACAGCAAATATGCAAGCTAAAGGAATCCATTATTATCTCTCCTGTAAACCTACAAATCCTGGCAGGCAGCCTGTACCTCTTATTAACCCCCTAAACCCATTTTAAATTCAGAGAGTTTGTCTACAAAAAAGAAAATCTGTGCCTCTTGAGAGGCTGATTTGGAGTTTTTTGGGCCATGGTGTGAAAAAATATCCCCCTTCGTTTGCTCTAAGTTTACTTTTAAGTTTGCATTTCAGTGCTAGTTATAGGACAAATATTGGGAAAAACTATCAGTTCCCCTTGCACCTTTAGCTATGATTTTCCAGATTTTACAGACCTCTGCCATAATTCTTTTCACAGGTTTAGCTGTGCACATTATTCCATCTCTGCTTTTGTAGCCTAAGTGCAAAGTTTGAATCCTCTTAAAAATCCTCCATTTTTACTGTGTGAGATTGGGCTTTTTCTGAAATACCAGACTTATCTCAGTATTTTGTGAAGCAAATATCTGAAAAACCCAACAGAAATAGTTATTATTAAAAATAGAATCTATGAGGATACTCTGCAAACAAAAAAATCCATTTGAAAACACATTAAAAAAAAGGCTGACACTAATTCATTTTAGAAGAATAAAGTAACTTATACTTTGTTTTATCAATGCTGAATATAAATTTAACTAAGGAGCATCACTGGCCTGGGATATACTGGAGCTGGAAAAATGAGCCTATAAAAGACTCATGAAAGTCAGCAAAGTCAGATGCAGAGTTCTGCATCTGGAATGGGATAATCCCATGCCACAGGACATGTGCACTACAGCTTGAAAGCAGGAGATGATGAAAAGTTAAACAAAAAAAAAAGAGATTGACAGTGACAGGAAAAGACACAACAATCACAAGCTGCAACATGGAAAATTTGAACAGAATACAGGAATTAATTGGATATAATAAGGTGTGTTCATTATAAAAGATACTTAAAATTTAACAAGACAGAAAAAGGAACAACCTGACTGATATATTCCTGCCTGAACATATTCTGACAGGAAGTTCTCAGAAAGGCCTCTAATGATGTTTCAGATGAAAATGTTTCATGAGTCTATGACAATTTAAAGCACAGAGAAACCTTCTTTAAGAAAAGGGGGGAAAAAAAAAAACCAAAAAAACCCACAACCAAACCAGATCAGAACTGTAGAGGCAATCAGCCAGAGAATAAATGAACACCTCCTCAAATCAAAGTGTGTCTTGCACCATACCAACAGCCTACTCCAAAGCCAAAGCTGCCTTCGAGCAGGGGGCACAGAGACAATGGGGAGTCTCCCAGAGCTAATTCCATGTAAAACACTTTCTCCACCTTTCTACTCTGATAATCCTTCACAGATACCAGAACCAGAATCTTTCTGCAAAGCACGAGCAGCTTGAAATCCACCTCTCTAACAAAAGCTGTGTTTCAGGTTCCCAGAAATTTCCAAAGCCTGCAAGAACAATAAGAGAAAACAGAGTGTGACCCACCTGATTTAACTTCTTGTAAGCACAATTTACTCCACTAATCAAAACCATGTTGGGCATCAAGGGTTTTGGGAAGTGCAAGACAAAGTCCAGCTTCATGAGCCAAATGGAAGCCTGGTGAAGGAGGTCTGCCACAGTCACCTCCCTCTTGAGGAATTCTGAAGCCAGTTCTGCATAAGGTTGGAAGACAAAGTCGCAGAGGAAAAAATTTGGGATGCCATAGAGCATGTTCTTCACCCGCTGGAGGAAGGTCATGTGGTCTGTAAGTTCTGTAAATGCTCTGGGGACATAGGAAGGGGGATTGGGGCACTGGGTGGCTTGATATTCCAAACCACATGGAATTTGCAGCAGGAAATACACAGAAGGCACAGAAAGATACTCGGCCAGTATTGCCCCACATGGCAAGATAGGGTCTGTGAGGACGGCATCAAACTTGCTCTCCTCAAGGTACCTGATGAGCTCCTTGTTCTGGATTAAGTGTTTGCAGGTGGCCAGGAACAGAGCAGAGGACTTCTTTGCCTGTTCATATTGTCTAATAACTCTTTCCAGAAAAGATCCTTCTTCAAAAAAATTCTTTACTGACGCTTTGAAAACTTCATCCATCTCTTTCTGAGTGAAAGGCACTGGGTGCATTTTCATCACAAAGTTCTTCGATGGTTTGATGTGAAGGGAGACTTCAGGTGCCACCACGACCACCTCATGTCCCTTATGCTGGAGCGTGTCCAGCAATTCCCGCATGCTGAGCCAGTGGCTCCCGTCCACTGGCACCACCAGGAGCTTCCCAGCAGCAGCCACACCCAGCAGGCAAAGGAGCACAACCACAAGTGGTGGAGAAGCACTGAGCCCCGGGGCCATTCCTGCAGGGATCAGGTGAGTGCCTCCAGGGAAGGAAACCCGCGGCAGCACTGGAGCACCGGCACCCGCTCCGCGCTGTTAAGTGATCTGTGCCGTAGCATGACTTTTGATCCTCATTTTTTTTGCTATGAGGTAAATGTGTAATCACTGGTGTGGTAAAAGGCTGCATAACCAGCAGCAGTGTTCAGACAGCTGATAAATGTGGGGGATGCACCAGATAAGCCTCATGTTTCTACAAAAAAATATCCTGGCAGCTCTGTCACCTTTGAGAACCAGCTGCAAGTCAACACAGCCCCTTCAGACTCCTAGAATTTGGTTCTAGACTGCACACAGCAATCACCAAGCCAAAATTTTCCTAGATCTGCCTGCAAATGGAGAGGGTGATTCTCAGCCTCAGAGCCCACAGCCTGCAGATTCCAGCTGTGGAAATACCTGGGTGGAGAAGCACAAAAATCCACTTGCAAAGAAAGACATAGTGAGGCAATAAGGACAGAAGCCTGAGGTGCATTTCTCAGTAAACACCAGACCCAACTACAACGATTTGCTAATTAGGGATTGGACTTGACTGCAAGGCTTTGACGGCCCCACAGACTCGTTCATCACTCACAAAGAGAGTACCAAGTTACACAATGTTACAGAAAATGGCTCTCAATATGTGAAATGAAAACAGCAAATGCAGAGCACACTTCACCGGTGAGAAGGTACAGCACAGCTGCCTACAAATGGAAAGGGGGAGAAAAATTCATGTGCATTCATCCAACCACCTGACATGGGAATTCGATTCCCATCTGCAACACAAGATTCAAGCCTCCTGAACACACAAATCCATCACAGCAGAAATTAAAAAGAGAGTGCGACCCACCTGAGGCAGCTCCTTGTGAGCACAGTTTAGTCCTCCAATTGGAATGATGCTGGGCATCAAGGGTCTTGGATAGTCCAGAACAAATTCCAACCTCAGAAGCCAAACAGAGGCCTTCCGTAAGAGATCCTGCACTGTCACCTCCCTCTGCAGGAACTCCGAAGCCAGTTTTGAGAATGGGTCAAAGATAAAATCACAGAGAAAAATATCAGGGATGTCAAAGAGCAGATTCTTCACTCGCTGGAGAAAGCTCATGCGGTCTGCAAGTTGTGAAAATGCCCTGGGCACATAGGAAGGAGGATAGGGACACTGAGTGGCTTCAAAATCTAACCCACATGGGATTCCTCGTAGAAAATACAAAGAAGGAAGTGAAAGATGCTCAGCCAGGATCACCCCACAAGGTACTACAGGATCTGTAAGAAGGGCATCAAACTTGCTCTCCTCAAGATAGCTCATGAGCTTTTTGTTTTGTAGGAGACTTTCACAGCTGCTTACTGCCAAATTACTCAGTCTTCTCATATGTTTGTGCACTTTAAGAAATCTTCCCAGAAAAGATCCTTCTTCAAATGAACTTTGTAGATATGCCTTGAGATCTTCATCCATCTCTTCCTGTGTGTGGGGGACCGAGTACATTTTCATCACAAATGTATCGGATGGTTTGATGTGTAGAGTGACTTCAGGTGCCACCACGACCACCTCGTGTCCCTTCTGTCTGAGGATGTCCAGCACCTCCCGCATGCTGAGCCAGGGGCTCCCATCCACTGGCACCACCAGGAGCTTCCCAGCAGCAGCCACACCCAGCAGGCAAAGGAGCACAACCACAAGTGGTGGAGAAGCACTGAGCCCCGGGGCCATTCCTGTGGGGATCAGGTGAGTGCCTCCAGGGAAGGAAACCCGCAACACCCCTGGAGCACCGGCACTCACTCTGCACTTTCAAATCATCTGTGCAACAGCCCAACTTTGGATCTTTGTTTTATTTGCTGTGTAGTAAATGTGTAATCACTGGTATGATAAAATGCTGCACAACAAGCATGGAACTCCTGCCAAGTCCATAGAATCACCAGATAACTCCCACCTATCTCTATCAGAGGAACACTAAATAGTGCCCCAGGAAGGAGAAAGATGTGGCTCTGGGACTGCACTTTGGATTCCTTCTCTCTGGCTGGACCCTCTGCATATTCAGGAGATGTGTCAGATCTAGGAGATGTGTCACATGCACATCACCATTCAGACCCGCAGAGGCTTCTCCTTTCCCCTAGGCAAGGTCTGTCCCCTCTCCCTCTGTCTTGGAAAATTCAACTCTAGATGATCCAGACCCCACAGCAGCTGTGGAACGCCTCTTTTAAGATGGTTTCTAGACTGAGAAGACAGAGAAGATGGCAAGATGATTCCATGTTTCTGCAGGACATGTGATCCACATCAAGCAGCAATTCCAGTGCAGCAGACCTGCCTCAGGGCATGCAAGGGTTGGCTTTGTGAGCTGGGAGGTTTGAGCAGAGATTTATCAGCACTTTTGAGCGGGACTTCCCACAGAACAATTCAGGGCCTATTTCTGGCTTCGTTCTGGTCACTGTCCAAGCAGCCACGGTGTCCAGCAGTGGTGGAGTTGTGTGAATCTTCATTTGTCCAATCCCACTGTACATGAGGATGTCTGTCAGATGTCACAGCAACCTCCACACTTGGGGATGGGTGGAATTGCCACAGCGGCTTTATCATCCCACCCTACCCCACACAAATCCTAAGGAATATGAATGAAGAGAAAGCCAGGGCACCAAAAGAACTCACCCAACTTCCCAGGCTCACCACTGGAGCAGCAGAGGAGGCTCTCCAGGAGGAACTGTACCCAGGGCTGTGGCCAGCATCCGAGGTCAGCCAAGCACACGGCATATTTGACTGGTTGGTATCATTTGCAAGACTTCAGCTAATCCCTCAGTGCCAGTCAAGCTGTGCTGGATGTGTCAAATCAGACCTGCTCCAGGCATCAGAGCTGGGCTTTGGAGCCAGCAAAGTGTTTTTAACTTTCTCTGGGAGATCCCATTGGAACCGCTCATTTTACAAATCCAAATCTTTCTCCACAATCCACAAATTCTCAGAATCCCTTTGGCTGGCAGAATCAACATCCAATCACAGATCATTAGTAAAGGGTCACCCAAAGACCCTGG
>VWZP01006979.1:0-92276 GCA_013396995.1 Dicaeum eximium
TATTATTATTATTATTATTTGCTGAGTTTTGCAGATCACATAACATGCCTGCACTATTTACTGGCTGAGCTTTGTGATTTGTCATCTGCAATAATTACTACATGGTTAATTTATCCACTTCTAGATGGAAATGCTTAAACTGGAATGTCTTATACTACCCACCAAACTGAGTGTATTATTTTATGCCAAGACAGAAAATAAAGCAAGCTTTTAAAAGCCTCATAGAGTTATGCTGTAATTAGGTTCAGCTTCCCCTGCATATTAATTTTCTCCTGTTCCTTTATATAATTTGGAAAATGTCTTCAGAACATGATGGCACAATCAGTTAAGTACCTCTCAGAACTCACACACTAAACTGCATTTGCTATAACAACTATTATAAAGCAGCCAGCAAAACAAATCCTCTGTTATTCTGTACAGTGCAGCTTATCAATGCAAACAGTTTAATATTTATGCTAAGAGGATTGTCACAAGTAGCTTCTGTTCCTTTAATTCTTGTTTTAAATAAATAATGAGAACATTTAAACACATTACTCTTCCCAGGGCCCTGAGGTCGGCTAATCTTATTATTTATGAAGTGATGTGCTACATAATAGTACTTAGTGCATGTTAACAGATGCTATTATCAGGGGCTGATGTGGAGAGCTGAAGATATATTGGAATGCTATGTGTTAATACTGTCCTTGCAGTGTAATGTACGATGGATTGAGTGCCCAGGATGCTGCTGCAGCAATTAACCACCCACCAACATGGGTGTAAAGCTGAAGTATGTTTTCTCATGGGGATTACACTGCTATTAATAATTCCCAGGAGAAGAAGACATCTTTCATTTGGCAACAATCTCTTCCAGAAGGTCAATGGTGTGGACAAGGAAGTTGCCTGAGTTGGTGTTCTTAGAGTTCATTCTACTGAGGTGAAAGACACACATGTATTTAAAACAACTTTAAAGTTCTTACCAAAATGATGTGCTTTATAGAACACAAATTTTAAAAAATGTCACACGAGATAAAAGTGCATTTCTGCAATTTGGTTGTTATCTCTTTAAAGAGCTATATAGACCTGCAGTATGTACCAAAATTAAGGTAATTCTCAGCATTTTTCTTTTTTTGCTCCATTGCAAATATTAACTAGTTAACTAACATTAACTTTGCAGCAATGTGCAAATTGTTTGAGGGGAATGGAAGAGAGAGGGGGAGAAATCCTCCTTGAACTGTGGCAATGTTTTTGATGTAGCATGTATTAGTCTAATCTTTAGAGATGTGATGGTTGCCACTTATAAAAACTTTCCTCTGCAGGCTGCAGTTCAGTTGAATATTATAATTAGACTTCACTAGTATTGATGAATAATCCATTTAATAAAAAACATTGTAATTTAAACATTTTCTCTGGGGACTAACATGCACTAGCCTCTTAATTTAATTTTATTGAAGTTTTGCCCACCCATTCATCATTGGAAGTTGTTATTAACCTCCATTTCCATTTTTCTTTATAGAATTTTCTGTTTTTATATTGCCTTTTTCAGTGCTAAGCAGGTTGATACACTTGTAAATCTCCAGAATCTACAAAGCTAGTCTGGCTTCTTTAATGTTGTTTAATCTATCCCCCCTGACCTTAATGCAGTAAATTCAGTTTAATCTTTCTCAATAATCTAGTAATACATTGGAAACCAGCAAACATTTAAATCTGATAATGATTTAATCACATACTTTAAATAACAACTGAGATAATGAAAAAATAATTCACCCTATAAAGGAACACTAACTGAGTTTTCTCTGTGATTGGCTTTTTGAGAAATCCCTATAGAAAATACAAAGCCTACAATAGAAATCAACTTCACTGGAAGTGTGCAATCTATTTGGTGTCAGAAGATGTCGTATTTCTTTTTTATTATCATCTTTCTCTTTAAATTAATGCTGAAATGTATCCTTGCTGAGTATTCAGTTTCTTGATACAGTTTTACTTAAGTGGTTTATCTGCTTACCTTTCTTTTCAGATGCCAGTCAGACGCAGCAGAGAGCTTGCCAGAAGACCAGAAACCAGAATGCCATCCCTTCTGGACAGATGATGATGAATGTAATATGCCTCTGCCATATGATCTAGAAGACGTAATTGCTTATCTACAAAATCTTGTTCAATGGATAGAATAACAAGTGACCTTCCAGCCTAGAATTATTGATGCTAGTCATCTGGGGAGAAGCTTTGTCATTATCATAAATCTTTTCAGCTTTATGATTCCTTGATCATATGTGTGTCAATGCAGATTTTACCAGTCTTTACACAGTAGTTTTGTTACTGTCTCATAATAAAAAAGTCCAGCCCCAAATTTACAGAAGCATTTTTTAGGACCTGAAGTCCAGAACACCAGCCTCAGTTCCCTCCTCCTCCACTCTGATTCCCACTGACCCTACAGCCCAGGGATATCTGTGTTCCACAGAATGACACAATGGGTCAAGTTTGAAGGGACTACAGTGGGATCACCTGCTCCAAGCTCCCTGCTCAAGCAGAATTACCCAGGGCACAGGGCTGTGTCCAGACAGTTCTGGAATGTCCCCAGTGAGGGAGACTCCAGAGCCTCTGGCCGGGCTGTTCAGTGCTCGGGCACTGCACAGCAAAGGAGCCCTTGCTCATGTCCAGGTGGAACTTCTGGGCTTCATTCCTGCCCCTTCCTCTTGGCCCATTGCTGGGCACCAGGAGCAGAGCCTGGTCCATCCTCTGCCACCTTCTGCAGGTACTGGCAGACCTCAGTAACATCCCCTCTCAGCCATCTCTTCTTGAGGCTGAGCAGGCCCAACTCTGCCAGTTTTGACACATTCCCTTGGTATCTGAATTTCAGCTTCCATGAGTGCCTAGAACATTCTCTGGCCTGGCAGGTTTGAGCAACCCAAGGTGTAGCTCACACTTGTGGCAAAGCAGACTGCATGATCTGGGCATCCTAATGAGAGGCCAGCTTGGGGTGAGCCTGCTGGAGACCTTCAAAGCAGACCTGTGAATTCTCAATCCAGTGACACAAACGGGCTGAGATGCTGGAGATATTCCTTTGTGCAGTGGATCCTTCCTAGACCATTTTTTTCAGATGAGGAATTCTGTAGGAGCATTCTAACATAGATCCCAAGACTTTCTTACTTTTTTGCCTCATGGCAACAGAGTACTGCTAAGAAAGATTTCTGATGTGAATCTCTACCTCCTGGGCTCCCTGTAATTCAGAATTCAGGTCCTAATCATTGGTTTGTTTCTGCATGTTGTGAATCCTATTCAGTGCATTGCCAGTGCATTGCCTAAAGAGCTGATTGAGTTTAGTAAGACCTTCCATTTGGGTTGTATGGTCCCTTGAGAAACTAGATTTAGGATGTGTGATACTAGGTATTGCAGCATCAAGTGAGATCTGTGAGCACAGATCCAGAAAGCTATGAGAAATGAAGATGTTTGTGATGTCTTATGGTAACGTGCTATAAAAAAACCAATTCTGTGTGGGATGATACAGGATGCTCCTGAATGAGATAGAGAATTTTGATTTGGTAAATTGCTATTTTAACTGAACTGGTTGGACTGATGCCCAGCTTTGCCACAAAGAGCAGAAAATCATTACGGTGAAAAAGCACTCAGGCTGTATTGCTACTACAAAAGAAGCCAGTAAGATTCAGAGTTTGACTTTGCCACCAAGAAATGAATATGCTTCCTGTGTTAATGTGCTGTTTAAAGTCTCTGCTGAGGCCAGGCTCACCCAGGACCCACCTGTACACATCTTTCTGCACTGGCAAAGTGCTGTGTGTGTGGATGAGGCTTGTACTCCTGAAAATTGTATTTTTGACAGCATAACATATTCTAGACCTCCCTGGAGCTAAGAAAGCTGTGCCAGTAAAAATTCAGTGTTAGTGGTATAAAACTATGTCCACACATACCAGCTTTTGCCAGGACAATTATATCAAGTAGAGATTGTACCTCATAAGACTTTTGGTAAAGCTGTGCCAGCAAAATTATAAATACCTGAATCAAATGTTTCCATTGTAGTCCTGGGCTTCTGTGAAAACTTTTAGTTATCCTATGGAATGCAAGGACTCTCTGAAGAATAAGTTATTACTTAAACTAGGTTTGATAATATTACCATGATCCACACATTTATCTGTTGTCTCTTGTGCCACAGATTTCATAACATTTGAAAATACTGCTATGGGCATAGCTTTCTCTTCCCTGCACTAGCTAAAGCTGGCTTTACCAGTGGGCATATTTGGATTAGTGCCACACTAAACACTGTTTACTTTGGAGATTGCTTAGAGGAAAGCTAGCTGAAGATGTGGGAGTTCTGCTTTTGAAAAGGCAGTTCTCAGAAACAGATATTGCTTTGGAAATGAGCAATATGAATTCAGACAAGCTAATGATGTAACAGTGTTAACACAGTGTTTAGGGGGACTGTTTATTTATGCTGTTACATTATGATTACTTTGTGTTTAATTAAGCCCTGCTAAAATCCATGGGGATCACAGTATTGAAAGGAATCTGACCACCACAAAGGGTTGAGAAGGCACATCAATGATGTCGTTTGTAGCTGAAGTGGAGGCAAACCTATTAGAAAATGATTGGCAAATAATTATTTCCAGCAGCAGTAAAAATAAAACCAAACCAAAACAAACCCAGACCTATTAGGAGACTGCTGGCAGTAATAACAGAATTTTTAGAATACACGTTCCCAGGTCTTGCCTATGCTTGAAGATTTAAGGTAGTGAATTAGCTGAACTAGTATTAGTCTCAGTGCAGTCAGATAGCACTTAGATAAGCCATGGATAGCAATGATATGGACAAATGAACACCTTTGGAATAAGACTGCCAAAATACCAATAATCAAGTGGTTTATGGCTCTGTGTTGCATTCCAGCCTTGCATCATCTAAATCAGTATAACCTGATTGAGTTCAGTTGAAATGCAGAAGTATGAGAAGATTTCATATCTCCAAAGCCCACAGGAGTTGATAGCAATAACATGAGTAAGATGGTGGAACTGTTTGAAGCACATAGTAATGCCAAAGGGTACCCCAAAAGGAGAACACAGTTAAAGGTAAATATATATAAAAAACCTGAGAGATCAAGTATAAATTATTGCTGTGTTTAGATTATGTGTTAGAAGCTGACAAATACTTTGAAGATTATTTTATTCAAGTAGTTGTAATTTAGCTTGTTTCAATGATGCTTTAGCAATCCATTTATAGTCCAGCATTAGATAACCCATTTCCTCTTTGAATGAGCTGGAAGAAACAGCCCCTAATTAATGTTCTGTGTATAGCAATTGTTTGCCAAGCCTGGATGCTTTAGAAGCATGAGGACCAAGGTCAAGTGTTTTCAAGGAAGAGGTGAGAGCATAAATTAACTTCTGACATTAAATTCAGTTATTCTTTTAAAATGGTGAAGTTCAGGATTTTGCTTACATTTACTTTTCATCAGCCAGGACTGCACTGAGGTAAAATAGTTCACTTGCATGTGTGCGTCAGGCTAAATGGATTGCAGAAGATACAGATCTGTTTGCCTGTCTGCACTTGCCTTTAGACAATATTCATCAATTTTACGAAAGCTACTGACTAAACATGGAACCAGTACAAATGAAATGCTCAAGGCAAGGGCTTTCTTTTATAAATCTGATATAGAGTTGGTTTTACACTGATAGAAAGAAAATGTTGGCAGAAAATGAAAAACTTCTATTGTTTCTGTAATTTGGGGGATGAAAGATACAGGCTGGTTTTAAGTATTTGATGGAAAACTGCTGTGTTATGCAATGTAATTAGAAATGTTTTTATAATGCTTTGTTCATATCTGTCTATATGAAATTATTTTATCCCATAGGTCCTTTCTTCTGTTGAAAAGGTTATGTAAATAAATAAAATTAATCTCAATACAGTAGATTTTAAAGGCATAATACTTATGTTCTAATCTTTACAGCAGGTTCTGATTATTTAAAGGGTAAATAAGGATGCCATGAGTAATCACTGACCGAAAACTGTGCAGGATGGGTAACATGCACCATAATAAATATCCAAATCAGTTGTCTTATTATCATCTGAATATAGTTTTAGGTTCACTGGTAGAGGTACAAGATGCACTATGAAATCATGCTGGACTACTGAATGCAGTGGGGCAGATTCAGGGATTCCATTCATGTAACAGCACAGAAATCAAAATATTACTAAAATCCATCATGAAAGGTGACTAAAATACTGTAGTGTGTTGAGAGCTGACACTACTCTTTTCTCAGTTATAGCAGTGCTGTTCCATTAGTCCTGTGCCGTGCAGTGAAGTTTAGGTTGTTGGATATTAAACCAGTCCAGGCTTAGGCTTATGTCTAAGCTGGGCTGAGAGCAGGGCAAGAGGGACAAGGTGAGATGCACAGGAGACCCAAGGGATGTGCTTTTTCAAGGCCACAATTTCATTAACTGGGCTCATATGGGAGTCATTGAGCTCAGACTTGTACAGTGCAGGTCAGGCTCTCTCTCTTAATTGTTACCACCTGGTGCAAAGTTAATGTTGGCTCCCTAAACCCCTTCCTGCCAGGACAGCTAGTCCTCAGCTTTCTGATGGGAGCTGACCACTCTCAGCTCACACCAAGATTACAGAGTTGGGAAGAGTGGTTCCACTGTGGCAACAGGGATGAGAAATTCTCATCCCCAGCTTCAGCCTCCACCTCTGTCCTGCTACAGCTCCATGGACTGAGTATCCCCAAACATTCTGCTTCTCATTTCAGATTCACGTTGCTGCATCTTCTGTCCTGTCCCACCAGGGCAGTGATCTGACACAGGGAAGGGTCAGACAAGAAGAATTCTGTTTGCATGAGGTTCCTTATCAAAAACAGACACCCACTGCACTCCCCATAAGAGTGAAAAGTTCAGGACTACAATAATCTGCCTTTAGAGGGTGGGAGCTGCTAGGGACTGATGAAGGGCTCTGGCTGCACCACCAGCATTCATTGTTCTGCAGGACTGCCCTCCTGCCCTGTTCTGGCTCACCCCACCTGTACAGGCAGAGGCAATCCTGAACAGAACCACTGCTCTCTTTCCTGTCCAAACTGACTCCTCACTTTCAGTGTGGCTGGGCTTGCACCTTCATTTACATTCATCTGTCCTCTTCATCTTAGCCTGAGGGCATTCATTGAACACGAGGAGATAATTTATACAATTACAGAAAGACTGTACATAGAAAGGCTACAGAACTGGCTGAATAACATGTAAAATAAAAGCCAAGAAATAACCGATAAAATTAGCACATTTAAATGCTGATATTTAGGCATGAACACTTCACATATCATGGGGACTCTTGTTTCTCTTCTTGTTGCTTAGGAGATAACATTCATAATCCAAAAGGATGTATTATGCTGTGGTTTACATCCTCTAAATCTCCACTGGCTTTACAAGGCTTGTCCATGATGATCAAGAATTTGGTCACAAAAGTTGTTCTCCTCCCCCTTCCTATCGTCAAATACTTGCTTTCATGCCAACACATCTTGGTCTGATTAGTCCCCTTGATTACAGGCTAAAGTAAAAAGTCAGGTGTATAAGATTCCCATTATCCTTTATTCCACTGCTTCTAAGAACAGGTCAGATAGAGTTATTTCAGTGAAAATGTGAACAATCAACTTCTGTTTACCATTAACCTTCAGTTTTCTTTTCTTAAAATCAAATCAGGGCTTGGTAGGCAGTTATTTTCATACATGTCCCTTGATCAGTGGAACAATCTGTCAAAAGCCATTAAAGCCTCTATTAGGTTGAATTGCATTCAAAGTTAAGCTCTCCAATCATTTGAAGGGCTGTGATGATTGTTTTTAATATAGTATACATTGATTTCTCTCTTGAAGTAGCAACATAACTTTGAAACTAAGCATGTATGACTTGAGCATTTTGCTCTCAAGTATGTCTTGAGAAACTTTGTTTTTTGTGGAAGATGAATGCCTACATAAAAAAAGGAAAAAACCAATGCAGCGGGATCACCTCTTTATTGTCACAAGTTTTTAACTTTTCCTAGTTCATTGTAACCCTCAAGGTTTAACATATGAAATAGGAAGAAATTTTCCAGGGTCCCTTTTCGCAACCGCTTCACTAATTTATCTAATTGTACTGATATTTTAAAAGTGGCTCTTTATCTTAAAATACCAGGATGCTTTACACAGAGAAACTGAGGCAGAGGTCAAAAGTGCAGCTGGGATGTGAGTGCCAGCACTGGAAGGAGTGTTATGTAACCCTCTGTCACTGGCATCTCTCTATCACTTCCAGTAATCAGCTCAGTTTACAGGTTAAAGATGCTCTCATAGAACTTGTTGTCCTCCAAAGTTATATCTGAAAGTTGAGCTGGAATCTGTCCTATTCATGTCATACTTAGCACAATATTTATTGCACAATATACAATAATTTATCTCATATAATTGAGATCTTTCAGACCTCCTAAGGTTTGATTAAAACTTTCCAGTGAATCTTTTAATTACATTCCAAGTCCCTGAGCTCTCAATGGGAAAGACAGATTTTACTGGAATTAAATGATTCCATGGAGAATATGCAGTATATAATACAATACAATATAGTACTATCCCCACTCTTCTAGATCTATTTTAAGTATTTCCACTGCAGGCCCCACAAGGTGGTACAGCTGCTGTATTAGGAAACTCTTAAGAAAATACGCTGTTGGTATTTGTGCTGTTTTTACGAAGGTGAAGGTGAGTTGCTGAAGCAAACTGGAATGCTGGTTATGCACCTGTTAGCACTTTGGTCTGGTACTTATTTGGTAGTCTGGTAGTACTTTACTGAGAGCACTGTGTTACTGACTATTTTGATGAACATACTAATAAATTATTATCCAACATCAAAGAATTCCCCAATTCTTTTTTTGCTGTTCTTTCTCTTCTATTGACCGATGCCCCTTCTTTCCCTTTTATCTCAGTATTAACAGTAATGTTATTAACACCTTTTGTTCTTAGGGTGATATGACCTTAAAGTGAGAAAACTTTAGAATTATGTATCAGATATTTCCTGAAGTACATTTCCTTTCAAACCAATTCATTAGGTTATTTTGACTCTTTTTTCATTTGGTACTGCTACTTTTTATTAAGACCTATTTATAGAACTCTGTAAGATATACCATGATATGTAGGTTTGTGTTATGTATTTAGTAATTTACTGACATTTGTCAAACAAACTGCTTAAAGAATCTGTCTATCATTTGCCTTTCAGAAGGTGTTAGTTCTTGTCTTCAATACCTCATTGTTGCAGTGCATGGAAGTTCAGGTGCATAGGTGACAAAATTGGTTTCTGTAAGCTCTCTATATGCCAAATAGTGAGAGATAAATTTCATCAAAGCAGCAAACTCAAAGATGCTGAGTCTACTCTTCAGTGGCACATTGCTCACAACCTGAACTGTGTGTCAAGTCCAAGTGCATAGTTATCCTCATCTGCCTATGCTGGGAAGTTAATTATGGTAAATAGAAAAAATAGGTGGTGAAGAGTTTATTTTTAGTCTTGAATTGATAAAATTAAATAGTGGTTATATTGCAAATCTTCTAGTAAGGAAGGCAGAATAATTTCTGTGCCTTTGGTAAGACTCATATCATAAATGAGTGACTGACTTTAACTCCCTGTAAGAGTGTTTCCTTCAGCAAAAAATTATGGCTCTGCTAGGTGTTGAACACATTCTTCTGGCAGTGCAACCTTACACTTCCCATGTCTGACACAAACTGCTTCACAATGTGAGTAGTGGGAACTCAGTGCCCACCAACACTGCATCAGCCTGTTTGAGTGTTTGAACTGTTTGTTCTGTGTTTGTTGCAGTAGAGCTTGCAATTTAAAACATGTGTACTCATTATAACAAGGCAATGTCAAAGAAATGTGTCTTGTACACAGACTGAGAGGTAGTGAGGTTTGTGATGGCTGTTGTTTCTAAAGAGTTTCTTTTCAGGGGTTTTTATACACCCACATCAGATTTTGTATAGGATCCTACTATGTCAGAGGAATAGTTGTCATCAGCTATCTCTTTCTCAGGGGAAATCTGTGTCCATGCTGTCCCAGGTTTGAGTGGGAGAGCCAGGCAAGGACTGATATTGCAGATTTCCTGTGATGCTCTGACACTGCAGAGATCAGCAGAGTGATTTGATGTGCATGTTTGAGGTGCACTGCAGGGTTCTGTAATTCCTGGAGTTCCCTCAAGGCCAAAGGCTGTGTGCACAAATTGTTCTGCATTAGTAGATTCCAGCCAAGAGGTGCTGGCAATGTGAATAATATTGGCCAGGATGGAATGGAGTCTCCAAGTGAAAAAGTTGACAGAGAGCATTATTAACACACACTCCAGCTCAGAGTCAGCAAGGCATCCAAGAGGTGAGAAATTTGATTTCTTAGCCTAGAACGTTCTTTCCTTGGCTTTATAAAAGGTTTAATTGATTTAAGTAAAAGCCAGGCAACCATGTGGAGACCCATTTGTAAAACTGGTGTTAGTCTGCAACATTTCTTACAATCCATTGTGATATATCCTATACGTGTCTAAAAAGACCAAAGTAAGTGTCCCTGGGATCTAGAGTGCCTTGAGCTGTTTCTTTTTTTTTTCCTTCTTTTACCCTCAGAGCATACTTTTCTTTTCCTTAACTTTTCCTAAAAATGGGTAAAACACACGGCAGTAATAACCTTTCAAAAAGAAGAAAAAAAAAAAAAGATACAGTAATCAGAGCCTTTTCTAGAGGGACACAAGCACAAGGAGACTCAAGAACAACATCTTCTGTGGGGGTTAAAGTGCTCTTCCAGCATCTTAATTCAAAAGCAGCTGGTCTTAATCAAGTCAGAGACTAATCGGGATTCATTGTTTGTCAAATTTTGAATTTTACCCTAATTCCATTCTTTCTATAGGAAATCTGTCATGACAACTTAAATTCTCCTTGAGAAGAGAGGCTTGTAGTTGTCTTTTCACCACAAAGGCTCTTGTACCCTGTTATCTACAATCATCACCCAGCAAATGAGAGTAGCAGAAGGTTATACACCCTGCTATAGCTGAAAAACATTATTTTCATTTGGTGATGAGACTTCATTTCTGACCTGAAAGGTCTCAAGTTATATTGTTGAAGTTGCAGATGTGCAATTTCTCTGTCAGCAATGTCTGTATTTTGTGGTCATACAATCATAGTTCAAAGTGAGTTTTTGCTAAACATTTTTAAAAGGGTTGGGTTTTTTATTCCAAGATCATTCATATAAAAGAACCATCATCTCAAACCAGAAGAATCATACTGAGTTTTTAAATAGGTTAAAAAAAGTAAAGAAAGCTTGTATCACTCTGGAGTCTTGCTTTTTCAGTGGGTCCAGAGTATGATTTTAGAATTTGTAACTGAATCAGCTTATCTGCTAAAGACATATGTGCACATTTTATCTAACCTATATGATGCCCTCTTTGCACAACTATATTTCATTTCAGCTGGTCTGTATGAAACTTGCTGCATAATTATCACTAAGATTTTGGAACTAACAGCACTTCATTAATTAGGTTTCTGTCATCCTGTTCTAGTTGCATGTTAATTATTAGGGTGAAAATAAAGGGTGCTTTTCATCAGCCTTCGTATTTTCTGTTTACAAGTATTTTGCTAACATCTAATAAACCTAATGGCCTCTAACAACAAGAAGAAGTTAAATCCTACTTAGCAAATTCATAGCTTTTCAGTGTATCTTGTGGCTTTATGGTATGTCAAACTGTAGGAATGCAAAAGCAGTTTAAGGAGCTGTTGCTGGGTTCAACTAGCTGCAGAAACTTTTAAGTTATTTTTGTTTCTCCTCTATTGCTTAACCTCTGGGGCCTAAGTCTGGGCTACTTGATAAAGCAGTCATTCAGGAGCTTGAAACTATACAAGCTTTGATAGACTTAGAACAAGATCTCGTATTAAACATACATTTTAAAAATATCATTTCAAATCTGGAAATTGATTGTGGCTTGACCTGTATATACTGAAGAGCTCGCTGTTCCTTACTTTCTTTGCTTTACTGATATTATTAGATTTATTGTTCTGTTACCAGAACTCCCAGCTGATAGAAGAAAAATCAATGTAGAGCAAAGCATATTGGACAACAGCACTTTCATTAGAGTCAGGGCCACAACTGACTAACTAAGACTAAGTTATGACATTGCCACTTTTAAAGGTTGCAAATGCTTGTATTATGCATTTTCTGGTATTCTCAGGAGGCCAGAGCCAAATATGCATGAAGCAAGCATAGAACAGAGCATTTAAAAAAAAAAATTCAAGATAACACACTGATTTTTTTGTACATGCCAATATGAGCATTATAAATGACAAGGAATTTATCTCCAATGTTTTTTTTTTAAACATAGCATACATCCAAAGTTATGCTTCCCAGAATTTTATATTTATCTGCACACCCTTACATTCACTCATTTCAGTGAACTGCTGGACATAGAGATCTCTCAGGTGCCTATTGCAGTGTGCATTCAGCACTTGCCTGGTGCAGAGCAGGATGCAAAGGCATCTCTGAGGATGCATCCCTTCCACACACCATTCCTGAGCTAGCTCATCTTGGATTGAGGATGCTCAGAGGTCTGCAGTTCAAACACACATCTGCCCAGCTAATGGGGTCAGAACATCTCCTTCCAATAATGGATTGGTTCTCTCTAGGGTAAAGTGCCTCTAAGAGAAATTGAGAGGAGATCCATCCTTAAATAAGATTTGATGCAGCCCAGGAGAATGACAATTACAGCTTTTGCTAACACTATTTCTAAGGCAAAGTCATGCCTTGTAGGAAGCAGGATGATGGAGTACTTGGGGAGATTTTTGTGATTTTTGTAGTGTAGTGACGAGTAGATAGGTCCATGCTATAGAAAAGTTCTGTGAGAGAGAAAATGAAACTCATGTAAGTGGCTCTTCTGCTGCAGACAGTGAGAAGTGTCCCTGTGTGGGTCACCTTAGTAAAGTCTGGGTGATTTTTCTTCTTGGACTAAGTGCAGCTGGTGACAGCAGCAGATATTTTTATCCAACAGATGAAAAACACAAGAGCCACTCCTGGGGTTGAAGTCCAGGGACCCAGCTGAGATGTACAGTAAAAGAGGCACTCAGAAGGGGCTGCCAAAATCAAGTTAGAGCTGCAATTAGAATTCATACCTTGATGGTCCTTTGCTGTGTCCCATGGCATAAGTCTCAGCTGAGGGGCTGGGGTAGGGCTGGGCAGGGGTGATTTCACTGGAGACAGTGAGCTGTGTCTACACCTGCACTTTCTCCCTCATACTCACACACATTATCTCCCCACACTGTGCAGGACTGTGCACACTCTAGCAGCAAACCTGTCCCAGAGTCACTAGCACAGGGAGGACACCATGGGTGGGCAGTAATCCTGTGGCAGGGAAGGGAGATCCCAGCAGTCAGAGGGCATCAGAGCCACCCCTGAGCTCCTGTACCCAAACAAAAGCAGGGTGAGTTTGTTTGCCCCTCTGATTCCCAGATTACTGATTCACAGAAAGGCATTTTCAACCATTATTCTTAAACTCAAATCCTGATTTTCATGGTAGCTCTGTGGCTGAAATATAAATTGGAGGTGGGGGCAGTAGCTGAGATTTTGCCTCTGACGACATAATTTTCTATTTTGTAATTCCACAGCCTTCTGCACATGTCAGTTTTAGATGCAAGATGTAGCAGTAGGCTCTCCAGTCATTGATCCTGACTTAACTGATGTCAATCATCCATTTTGGACACTTGCATAATCCTCCTGGCCAGACTCCTACATCAGCACTGATTGTCAGTTCAAGTTGCATGGCAGCACCTCAACCCCTTCAGGCTGCAGCCCCCCTGCTCTCACCTTCCTCTGTCACCTGGTTGGGACAGGGCACAGCTCTCCTTCTTACCCTCCTTCTCTCTTTCCCAGCTTTGTCACAGGTACTTGCACTCACTGCTGGCCTTGAACTATGGTGGGGGTCCCTTTCCTTGAAAAACATAACTCAGTGGTGGTGATGAGACACTGGGATAGGCTGCCCAGAGAAGCTGGGAATGCCCCAGCACTGGAAATGTTCTTGGCCAGTTTGGGTGGCTTCTAGGGGATGTGTCCCTGCCCAATGCAGGGGGCTTGGAACAAATTGACCTCTAAGGTCTCTCCCAACCGCAGCCATTCTGGGATTTGGGAGTCAGCTGCCCCAGCTCTCCTGCAATTGCTGATGGCACCCGGCTGTCTGCTCCCCTGGTGTCCTGCTTGCCCTTACCTGCCCTCTGTGTGACACCTGCTGACCTCACTGCAGCTGTGTCCTGGCCCTTTTCCCACTGATAGGGAATTTCTGTGGCTCCAACTCGGCCGTGGTTCTGGCAGCAGCAGGGTGGTGGGGCAGTGCTGGGGGTGGCTGGGGAGGGACAGCCGGGCACTGCTGCTGGCACATCCCCTTTGCATCAGTTCAGCAGTCAGTAAGTGTGAAAAGACATCTCCACATCAAGGCTGTCTTTTTGAAATGGTTTGACACAATGTTGAACTGCAGATAATGTTTTATGCCTTTTTTACCCTCTTTGAGAGCAAACATGTAGGTCCTAGTTAGTGACTAATAAACAGGAACAGAAAAATCTCTGCAGCTATACATTCAAAAGTTTGCACTCTGTGGCCAAGGAGGGAGTTAAATGTACAGGTATCTAATGGAGCCATAAAATGTTTATGAAGAGCTGCATAAGCAAATGAATGTGTATGTGGCTCTTTACCCCTCAGAACCCCAAAAGAGAACAAAAGGGGGCTGATCTGAGAGTAGCTGCAGGCTGGGATTTCAACATACCTGTGGAGAACCTGCCCTGCCTCTGCCCATCTGCCAGTGGCACTCGTGTTGCAGCTCTGTAGCCTCCATCCTCTGTTCCCGTTGGTGTTGCCCGGGGTAAACAGCGCTGCAGCATCAGTGTTTGCATCCCAGGGCAGCCTTCTGAGTGCCCCCAGTGATTGCCACTGAGCAGTGCATGGGCATTGCTGAACACTCTGTCACTCCTTCCTACTTCTCATTTACTCTATGTACCTTTCAGAGCCTCACAGGGCAAAAGATAAAGGAATACAAGTTCCTGTAGTGTAAATAAAAATCCCAGTGCTAAGGAGCAATCCTGAAATGTACTGCAGGATTTTCTATTGTTTAGAAACTGTAAATCATTATCTTATGGAGAAGTAAAATGTGTAAAAACATTTCTGAATAGTTCTTTTCTAAATCTAACACAGAAGCTTTTGCCCCATTTTTTTAAAGCAACCATTTAATAAAGTCTGACACTTAGCAATGTTTTGAAATAATTTTTGCTGCTCTGCCAGCAGTTAGCTTTGCTGTGAATCTCTAAAGACAAATCCATCTACAGTGAATCTAGCAAAATTCAGCTCCGTGTTGTATGTCAGGGTTGAGGACTACTTGTCAGCTCTGGCACTGTCAGATTTTATCTTTAAATATGACAGGCAATTTGTTCAGGGAGCACTTCTGAATGACAAGATATAGTGGTGTTGTAAAACATGGCACCTGTGTGGTATGCCCTGCCTCTGTGGACATCAGAGGCTATTGTTTCCTTTGCTATTAGACAGCCACAGTCACACAATAAGGTGTGTAAAATGTTCACAGAAACCTTTTAAATAGAGTAGCAGGAAAGTAGATACCCTGCGGTCATTTAAGTCAGGCCATTTATCATTTTATCTTATAAAACACAACATTCGCTAAAATGCGATGTAAGGAGAAAACCAAACGCTCTGCTGAGCAATGTCAGTGCCAGCCAAGGGTTTGAGCCACGCTGCAATAAAAGAGGGTTATCTTTAAAGTGAAATGCAATAGAAAAATTAGGATTTTAACTCCTTCCTGGTCAGACAGCTAGCAAGAGCCATGCACAGGGCTGTTGTTGGCCAATGGGATGGATATGGTCCCACTGAAAAATCCTCTGTTACCACAGTGGGGCTTCTTGGAATGGGGCAGTCAGAGCAGATGATGAAACATTAACATACCTAATATGTTTGGTTTAAAAATAAATTAATAGAGAGTCATTTAGGGTCATTTTATTGAAATATAAACCAGATCTAACTGGGAAAATTAAAGTGGAGACGTTATGGCTATGCACTGCCAAAGTCAAGAGAGGGCTTTTCCACCCTGAAGAGCCAAATGTTCATAGGACTGGTGAGCAGCCTTCTTCAGAACATGAATGTAGAACTGAGTCAGTCTAGCACAGTCTGATACTACAGAGACATGCAGGCATATCCCAATGCACCTGGCCAATGCTCTTGGCCTGCTGACAGGGAGTGGTGTCTGTACTCTGCAGGATGTGGGAGGGGGCCAGCTCACTCTTTTTAAATTAAAATAATTCCCTTTAGGCTTTTGTCTTGGGCTGTTTCTGTTACCAAAGAGGTGGCCAAGGTGTTGCTGAGTGAAGGCTGAGTGCCTGTGCAATTCCTGTCAGCCAGGACAGTGCTGTGCCTGTCCAGTGCAGCCTCCCCCTTACCTTGCAGGACTTGCAGCCCTCGCCCATGAGCCAGCTCCTGAGCCCCCTTCCCAGCCAGCACCACTGCCCTGCCCTCGCTGTCCTTGCTCATCTGCCAGCAGGTGAACCTGCTTTTCAGCCAGGGGAGGAGGTACAGGCCTGCCCTTCTGGGAGAAAGAAGGGATTTGATCCCTGATGTGCATTCCAGTTGCCCCTGGGGGCCAGGCAGAGTCTGGGCTCTGGCAGATCTGTACCATGAGAAGTCTGGATTAAGGCCATTCTGTGTAGATTTTCCAAGTCCAAGAAGAGGGAAAATGTCAAATGACAGGGGTTTGATTAGCAGTAACACTGTGATCAAATCATATTAGTATCCAATGGTTAGCTGGAAGGCATACAATATTTGGGATTTTACTAAAAGTCTCAAGCCCTGGAAATGAGGGATTCTGTAAGAACACTGTTTTAACTTTCATGTAAGAAACAAGTGTTTGGACTTTACAGCTGAATGTAACAGAAGTGAACTCTGCAAACTCAAACACTAGGTGGCCAATACACTGACATCAGTTAAAACCTAATATTAGTACCTTACATTCTCAATTTTTGCAGCCTGCCCTGTTAACAGCATTTGCTGATGGCAGTAGTGGTGTGCATGTAGCTTTGGCATGGCAGCTGGAACAAAAATAAAAGTAATACAAGGTGGTGGATGATAGGATGGGTTTGGTAGTTAGAAAGATGCAGAATATGTACAAAGAGAGCCCTCATTAGGAAAGACTTAGCACAGTTTCAATACACTTTTTTGTTTCTTATTATGAAAAGAAATTAGGTAATGTCTTTTTACCTTGGTGTAACTATTTTAAAGGAAATTCTCTAGATGAAGCAGAGGTAACCTGTGCTATTTCTTTTTTGGCAGACAAAACTATCTGTCATGTTCACTCTTAGTATTATTTCACCATCTTCAGTAAAAGAAAATAATACTTTTGTTTTTAAAGTGGCATAACTGTGTTCAGAAATTTATAAATTCTCCTCAGATATTTTTTTCTGTTCCTTTTTTACATACAAGGTTGCCATAATTTTAGAACCACTGGGAAAATGAACATTGATCTTATCTAACCAAAGATCTTTTGATGATGAGCTCCATATCCTAAGATGGTTTCCATAATGAATGAATAGCAGGAAGCACCTCCAGAGGGTTAATCATTCCACCTGGATTTGGTATTTATTTCATGTTAGCCTGAGCTGTCACTGGAGAAGTCTATCTCTTCCCATTGACTCTGGAGAGACATGAGGTAACTTGCTTGTGTAACTTTCAGCTAAATTTGGCTGAGGAAAGTCCTCTTTAGTCACCTAAATGCCTTGACTTTCTCCCTGACATAGCAGCCTAGATAGATCACAAAGCTGTTCAAGAATGTTTGCCTTCTCCTTGTTCACCAGCATTTGACCATCTGTGGTACAGCTTCATCATGGAAGCTAATTCAGAAGGCTTTTAAAAACAAGGAGAAAGATTTTTTTTTTTTTTTTTTTTTGTAATTAATAGTGATGGAATGACTGGTATGGTCACACAGAGCAACATAAATCTTTGTGCCATGCCCAGTGCTAAAAAGCAGACAAACTCTAGCTCAGGGAACCTGGGTACTTAAGCATAGGAAAGTCATACAGGGAAAGGGGTTTAGACCTCATGTCCATTAGGAGGGCAGATAAACACCCAGTGAAGTAATTTTGCCTGCCCAAAGTAGTACAAATAATGTACTCTGAAAGTTTGAGCTGCACTTCAGTCCCACCCTCCTCAAGCAAGCAGCCTGGCCAACAGTTCTAGAGAGAATGCAGACAAAAAGAAAAAGCCCTCAAACACAAATGCACAGCTACATACACCAAAGTAACTGCCCCAAACCAGAAGCAGCTGTGAGTAATTATCAGTTATCTTCTAGTAGATTTTCATGAGGAATGAGATATAAAATACTTCATATATATTTCAAATGCTGTGTATTTACTGGCATGTATGTTATAGAGCTGTATAAGAAGTACTAGTACCAAGGAGTATGAAGGTCTTTTTTTTTAAAGATGAAAATTGAAAATTTGGGATAATTGAACTGACCAGCAGTGAAAAAATGCATTGACATCTCACAAGCTGTGTGCCAGTATATAATCTTTTGCTGCTACAGCAATTTCTCCTCTTAAATACTTTTATTAGAATATTGCAGTTATAGGAAACCTGAGATGTGCCAGGTAGGAAGGAGTAGTTAATCATATTATACACTCTACAAATGGTGAGCATGCTTTATTAGTTTCTTCTATAGATAAAATTAAGTGATATCTGGGAAATATCTGCAATAAGGGTATTTTGGGTTTTTTTTTTTTTTTTTTTTTTTTTGCTTTAGTAGTCTCCTTGTGTCCTCAATTTGCCTTTTCCAGGCTTTGTACACTTGGCTGGAGAGCTCTGTTTACTCTGGTGGTTTTTAACCCATTGTCCTTAAGGCTCTTGAGTTTATGGCCAACTTTAATCAAATATGAAGTAAAAATTCAAGTCTCAGCGATTGAAGTTCTGAAATTGTTTGGAATGTGGCAAAACAAGAGTGACAGACAGCAGTGTCCCTTCTGAGGGGAAAGCAGCAGGAAGTGCCCATCAGTGTCCCTGTGGAGCAGCCAGCTGGTCACTGAGCCACAGCAAGGGCTGTGTCCTGTGTAGGGGAAACACTGAACAACAGGGAGAGAGCAGAACTGTCATGGTGAGGGCATAGGGGCAGGATTTTGGTGGCAAAGAATTTGAATTTATGGGAAATTAGTCTTCATTAGTTCTGCTGTTCACACAAGCTCTTTCTGGTAAACCTGAGAAAACCAGGGCTTTGTCTGTTTTACACTAATAAAACCAGGGTAATGTTATTTAAAATGCTTTGGCTGTACAACAGTTTCCCATAAGCTTCCAGCAATTATCCACAATGGATGCACATTCTTTGCTCATGTTTAATTTTAATAGTCAGAGTGACACTGAGTAGAATTGGATTGGGCATTGAGCTTTCCAATCCCAAACCACCAGCGCACTTGGGGGTATATTTAGATCTAAATTGCATGAGTTTCAATTGGGAAAATGTGTAAGTGCTTTGCTGGATCCAAGCTGGTGCTTGGTATCTCAGTCTTGTAACTTTATGAGCAGAGGTTTTTCATAAGAATAAATAATTTCACGTGGTTTCCTAAGGAGGTATGTTTGCAATTGTGCTGTGTGCTCAGATAAGGACCGATTTAAACCAGAATGAATTGAATAAGAGGATAAATTTGTGCTGGTTTTATGAGACTGGAAGAGAGGCGTTAATAATGCTTGTAAGAACTCAGTCCTACTGGAAATCAGCTCACCTACACAGGTGTGAAGTTATGAACTTGAACTCCATAACAAGTGGGAATACATGGCTATTATGGCTCAGGGAGCTACCTGTGGCTTTTACTGTGAGAAAGCTTTGAAAGCAAACACTGTATTCAAAACAACTGTTCAGAATGTTTCACCCAAAATGAGGATCTTTTTCTTGCTAAGGGACACATGTGGCAGGCTGCACATTAATGCAGACCTTGGTGTTATCCAGAAGCCTCCCAAGAACCTTCATGGCTCTGCAGATACTGCAGGCTCATGTTCCAGCAGCCCACAGCCTTCCTCCCCTCTTCACCTTCCTAAACAAAGGGGAACATTGGAAAGAAAGGTGACCCAGGCATGCTAATGTGAGTGTTAGGATGATTGACAAATAGCTTGTCAAACAGCAATATTGTCTGAGCTAATCACAGCATCATGGACTTATTTGGAAAGGGAAAGACTTTTAGGATTGAGCCCACCAGTATCCCCAGTCCTGTCAAGCCCACCACTAACCCGTGCCATCAAGTTCCACATCCACACAGCTTTTAAATACCTACAGGGATGGTGACTCCACCACTTCCCTGGGCACCCTGTTTCTCTTCTTCCTACAAAAAGTTGGCAATTACATTGGCATCTTTATTTTATTTTGCTCTTCTTAAAAATCAACGGAATATCAATCTACGATCAATAAAGAAAGTTGCCTATAGGCAGTTCTACCTTCAAATCTACTCCATGGATCAGCTGCTGGTAATCTATACACAGTCAATAAGACACGTTTCAAAAGTGAGGTTTTTTCTCCCAAAAGGCAAAACTGCTCTAATTTACAGTTGGATATGAACTGGGCAAACAGTATATACCTGAAGTAAATGTAATTTCCAATTTACAAGAAACTCTGGTGAAAGATTAGATCTGATCTTCTCTCCATGCAAGTAATCTATGGATATTTATATAATGATAACTGGAGAGCACAAATTGCTTTGGTTTTTCCTTTTGGGTATGTTTTTCATTTGTTTGTTTAGCAAAACCTGCAGGGGAAACTCGAACAGCTATAATTACAGTCACAGTTACAAGAAGTGGGGTCTGTAGATAATAAGCTACAAGGCATTTTTATTGTGCTCTTTTATTATTATTTGGTTAAAGAATGCTTTTTTTCCCAAGACAATCCATCTGTATTTTGTAGGAAGGAGAATCAAAGCAATAGCTGTCAAATATCAGTGAGATAGCAGATTTACAAATTAATCCCATTGCTTTGTATTTCCACAAATGTTGAAATCTATAATTGGTGCTAGAAAGTGTAATTAACTTATTGGGAGCACTCAGGCATCTAGGTGTGCAAAATGGCAGCAGGTGTGTAATATCATTAGAAACACACTGTATTAAAAGCACCTCGGAGTTTTATCCCTTTAGTTTCATGCTACCAGCTGCCAATTTGATTGGTTAAGTAGTTTTGGGCCATGCAATACTCTTTCTTTTGGATTGATGTGTTTATTACTTTTTATGACAGGGGATCCCAAGGCAGATGTTCAATAAAGAAACAAGCTGCTACAGAGCAGAGTAAAGAGATCGGTGGTGTAGATGCAGGAAATTGGGAAAGTTATCATATGCGCTAAGTTGTTATTGAAGATTTTGCTCCCAGCATTTGTAGCAGTTGTGTTATATGCTCTTCCACAGACAGTAATCTAACAGGGAATTATTGAAAGCCAAGTGCCAAGATTTCAAATTGCACTGTATGATGTGGAGCTGCTACTCGAGCAGGGCGCTGGAGCTCTGAGATGATGAAGATGTGGCCGTGCCATTTTCCGGAGCTGTGTGGGAGCAGTGGGAGCTGCTGTGCTCCTGCAGAGCCTTTTGTCCCCCAGGCACAGCTGAAGGTTTGCTTTTTCCTCTGCACCTTGTGCCATCACTGGTGAAACCATCTACATTAGCACAAAGGAGTGAAAATTGTTACTGGAGGGGAAACTTGTTCAGAATTTGAGTAAAGGGTGAAAAAATCATGGTTGTATAGACCTGGATCAACCAAAGCCAAATTCTGCTCTGTCTTCACCAGTAAAAATACAGCCTCATCATATTTAAGTGAGTGGGAACATACAGATGGATACATGAGCAAAACCAAAAAAAGAGACAGGTTTTTAGTTTCTATAACTGTTTTCTGCTTGGTTTGTTTTGCTTAGTATTAAGGGGGAGAGGAAATACAAGTTTTGTTGCTTTTGGAATCTTCTGAACACTCCTGTAGAGGAAAAGCAAATATTTTCTAGAGAGGCTTCTTGGCATAAACCATTTCTTTTTCAGCGTTTTAAAAGGAAGCAATAGACTGTGATTAATATAAAAATTTTCTCTTTAATTGATTTAGTATATTTTGCTGGTTTTGTGACTTTAATTTAATCTATTACAACCAGATATGAGAAGAGCTAATAATTCATGAGAGATGTTATTTTCTAATTAGGTTTTTATGAATGCCCCTGAAGCTTCTGCCCAGAAGTGGAAGCTGGCCAAAAAAATTGAATTATATTGAGAGCAAACTGTTCTGTTCTGTCCATATTCTTTGATCCACTGCTTTCCTTTGGTTTCTTGGTGTATTAGCATCATGCCTGAAATAATATTTTCCCCCTGTGTTTGGAAGGGATGAGTATCTCATTCCTTCTTTCACCACCTCTGAGACACTTGCTGTCCTACTCCTGCATTCTCCTCTTGACTTTCTGAGGCTCAGCTCCTCAAACTGCACTGGGCACAGAGTGCTGCCCTCACTCCTGCAGACAAGAAGGTGTGACTTGTGCCATCCCAAATCTTCCCACTTCTGTGGGTGTCAATAGTCACTTGAAACCTCCCTTATTTGGTTATAAGGCTGTATCTTTCCATACCCTCTGCCTTTTCCTGCTGTTTGTGAATTACAGTGTGGCTACCAGGGAGAAAAAGGAAATGTGGAACGGGCTCTTGCTGTCTGTGGGGAGAAAAGCTGTTCAAATTGAGACAGCCCTGTGGTCTGCAGCACTTCTCATGGCCTGAAATGGCAAATTTCATGGGCTGAGCCAAGAATTTCAGGTCACATCTCAGCTATTCCTTCTTCTTCTGAGCTACTGATGCCTTAAGGAGGGAAGAAAAAGAAGCTATGCAATTTAGGCTGCTATTAGACTATTTGTCAGACCAGTCTAATCAACAAATTCCAAATGCTGCTCTGGATTTCTGGTGGTTGCTGTTCAGTTGGCAGGAGGCACTGAGACAGGTCAGGGAAGGCTGAGCTGTGTGGGATCAGCTGAGAGCAATGCCAGGGATGTGTTAAACATGTGAGGCAGAAAAGAGAAACTGTGACAATGGAGTTGTGTTAGAGCAGGGGCTGAACATAAAACTCAAGAGTACTTTCAGTAACAGGACGTGCTTTGATGCACAAACAAAGGCAGTGAAAGACAATGCAGACCTTGGGAGCTGAGGAACATGGGAAAGGGGAATCATGCTAAAAAGCAATATGAGCTGTTGTGGGAAGTGACGTTTTAAAAACAAACCACAGTGGTTGCTGCATTGTACAAACCTAATAAGACATAGTGGAAAATATTGGATTTATTTTTACAAGTTAAAAGTGACCTTGTTGGCCTTATGAATGGATTCACTTCTCACAGTACCTCTTAAGGGCATTAGGGTTATGACTAACTCATAAAAATAAATCCAATATTTTCCCCTTGGCCATGTCATATCCAATGTTGGAATTCAGCTGTGAGAACTGGTGGGGCTCCGACTTTCATTTAGTTTGACCTCCTATTATGAGAAGTACCTGGCTCTCAGTCCTGGTGGGCTGCAGCACAGTTCCAACGTGGTTATATCACACTCAGAGTGGAGACAGAAAACATCTGAGAAGGCCTGAAACAGAGGGTCGTGCAGCACAACGTGTAACTGAAAAGAACACATGAAAGGAGTAAGTGTTTCAAACACAGATAGGGTTTCGTCCTTTCCTATTTTTCATTTGACCAGCAAAACACATCAAGGCAGGACTGTCAGTTTAGTCCTACACTGTGTATGGGGGAGGCAGAATCCAAGCTGGTGACTGAATTCATACAGTTGTTCATTTCTGTTGGAGTCAAAGGGACTTTAAAATATCCAGTCAAGAAAATAACTAGAGAACAAGTGATTTAAAAATGACTTGGGAGCTTTAAAGGTGACAGACACACCTATCTAGTATTTGTGATGTCATAAAGCCTCCCCTGAGCAATGACTTAACCCAAAGCAGTAGGGAAAAAATAGTACAGCTGTTTTCAGCACCCATGGATGTCTACAGCTACAAGTCTGAAGCTTTGTTGCTGCAGCTTAGCGGGCTCTGTCAAACATTCAGGGATTGTATTCCACACATCCAGGTGACTGCAGTCAGGTGGTCACTGTCACATATCAATGAGGAAATGTTCATTTTAAGTGCATACCAGATGTGCTCTTTTTATAACTCATGTATTCTGCTTATCTGCTCTGCCTGATAACCATTCCCTTTCCAATAGGCTCAGATGAGTTCACCTTCTTTTTGGCTGAAGAACTATAAAAGGCTCAGCACATGCACCTGGATGTGGTCCTGGGTGACTGGCTCCAGGTGGCCTTGCTTGGGAATGGGGTTTGGATTAGGTGGTTCCAGCCCCAACCATTCAGTGATACCATGACCAGCTGTGACAGCACAAACCTCTTATAAGCTCATTTACCCGGTCAAGAAATGTAGAGTGGGCAGAAAACCAGTTGATGACATAGGAGTGAAGGTGCTATGGGATTAACAGGAATGTTTGCCAGGTAAAATTAATCAGGCTGAGCTAAAATAGAAGTAGAATGAGATCAAATATTTCTTGCATTGTGACTGTCCTTGTAGGGGGAATCCCTTAACTAGTGTAATTTGGATTAAATATAAACTCAAGTGCAAAGAATATACTAATCCATTTATGTGTGTTTATCTGAAGCAGAGTTGGATTCCAGCTTTGGTTACTGCAAAGTTAATTTTGCCATTTTTCAGTGTTGCCCTTTGTCTCCACAAGTTTTCTCCCAATAACTTGAGCAGCATGCTGAATTATAACTGTAGAAAATCATGAATGACATGCATATGTTGTAGGCATTTTTGAGGTTGCAGGGCTGACAGTAAATATTCACACTTAAAATATTGAATTTAGGTTTATATGCCATGGAAATGTTGAGTACCTTCTTTGCTTTGTTTCCTCTGCCTCTGCTTTTCCCATGATTCTTTTGTTACACTGAACAAGTTCCGTATCTGTAACATACAGAAGTTGACGTGTTCTCATATTGCATTTCCTTATTTTCTCTGAACAAGTTTCAATGAGTATTATTTTACCTGCATCATTTTGGTGTCCAAAGCATTCCCATAGTCAGATCAATCATGGGAAAATGTTCATTCCTTAGAAACATATTGGATCCAGAGACAGGGGGTTCCCCAAATGTGTGAGTTTCAGCCCTGCCCTGCTGTGCTCTGTACAGCACATGAGCTCTTGGCTCTCCTGTGGAGCAGCCCCAGGCCAGGCAACCCCTGCTCTGAGCCTCGTGGCCACTGCTGCAGTAGCTACCACACACTGAAAAGGGGTGTTGGCAAGTAAGCCACAACCACAGATTTAAGATTTCTTTTACGAGAAAGCTTTGTCAGGATTTAGAGGTGTTTCTTCCTAAACATGACAAATAAGCCTGCTGAAGTAGCTAAGAACATTTATTTATATAAACTGGCACTGATGCTACCTTGTGTAAAATATGTTTAATTTTAGCCGATGCATATTTGAGTTATAGTTTCCATAAATATTTGTGAATACATTATGATAAAATCTAAAACCTTGGCAACAGTTAAGAGAAGAGTTTGCAGATAAAAATCAACATTGCCTGCAGTATCCCAGGAGATCATACTGCTAGTGAAGTTTAAATTAGCTTTGCCCTAAAATCTAAGACATTCCTGCAGCACACTTTAAAGCATCTTAAAGTGTGAAGGAGTTGAGCTAATTACTGTAGCATTTGAAGACAAGACATTTGTAAAATTAATAGGCTAAAGTCTGCAGTTCTTCATTCAGCAAAAATTCCTACTGCAATTGTGCATTTATTGTGGAAGAGCTGCACAGCTCAGTTCTCTGTTTTAAAACAGTGACATCTTGGCAGAATACAGTCCAAACACTGGGGGGAGGGGGAGTGTCAGGGGAGGTGAGTGATTGCTGGTTACACAATGAGGAAAGGAGGAACATGGACCATTTAACTTCTAGCATCACTTGATGTTATCTGCCTGTCTATCCCAATCCATTTCCACTGAGCAGATTTGGTCTCCTCACCAGTTGCTGTGTTTGTCGTTTGCTTTGGGCCCACAGGACCAACCCTACACAGCTGGAAGCCGTGCAACCCAATCAGAGCAGCCCTGAAAAGCAAAGCAGGTGGTGCTAAAGGCCCAAAGGCCACACTGTGGCTGTTTCAGGGAAGCCAGCCCAGGGCTGTGCCCATACACCAAGTGTGTGCTGGTAGGTGGAGAATATCAGGTTTAATTCCACCTAAGAAGATCCTAGTTCATCCTGTGGCTTTCTGCTCCAGACAGGAGGTGCTGATGCTCAGGAAAATCCCCCCAGCAGTGAGCTCCCCATAGGTGCTGACACACCAAGGCAGGTGTGTCCCAATGCACTCAGGGTACCTGCAGGGGCTCCACTCACACTGGGGGCTGTGGCTGCTCTGCAGGGATTGGGGTGTCCTCCCTCTGCAGGGATTGGCAGCATTGCCTACTGAGGAGAGGATCCCAGGCTCTGCTGCTTCACCAGAGCAGGGGAATCTCTCCAGATGTGATGTCTGTGCCCTGCATGGAAGGAAGGCTGGTAGGGCCATAGCTGGAAGGTTGCTGTGTCTCCCTGCACACCAGAGAGGTGAGCAGAGTAGCTGCTGAGAGGACAGGAATGTTTATCAGGAGGACACAGAGTGCTTGGTTTGAGCATGAGCTCTGCTCAGCAGCTTTGCTCTTTCTCAGCCTTCAGTGTTCTCACACAGGGACACGGCTACAGAACGCAGATGGATAGGAAGGAATTCAGTTAACAGTTTCCTTTGTGAGGTGTTAGAAGGATGCAATTCTCTGTTAAAGTATTTATAGGGCAAAGCACTGGTTCCCTGCAATTCACTGGTGCTCTTCACTCTAAGAATCACTGAGCTCAAGCTTAGGAAGGTGAGCTGTTTGCTATTCAATTGATCTCAGTCTGTTTCTCTTCTAAACCAGTCCAAGTCAGCAGTGCAACTACAGAGAAGACTGAAACAACTTCCATTGCCCCCTTAACAACAAGTAGCCTTGTTCCTCCCAGGCTACTGAGACATTTCATCCACAATTGGATTTTAACTGAAGATTTTTTACAAGGCATTCACAAATGTGAAAAAAGAATAGCATGTTATGTGAAAATTTTTCCAGCTGCATCTTGACAGGTTTTATGTTGGTTATTGAAGCTGCTGGCTAGAAATGAGTCAGTAGAACTGTAACAGACTTCTTGGTTATTGCTGTTTGACTGAAAGAGTCCAGACTTTGCTCACCTTAAAAAAAGCCTTGCTTTGATTTCCTGACTGAGGTAGGACTCAGTTAATGGAAGTTAAGAGTTGGTTTGAGGGCGAGTGGCTGGATGGGGAGAGGATTGCTGCTTGAGAATTTACAGCATGGTCTCTGTTGGAAAATGCTAAGGTATGTTTCACATTTTTATCTAAATATAATTTTGTTACTGAGTGTTGGCCAGATGAAAAGAAACAGTGCACCAGATGCGGTTTATACACACACACACACACGCATGAACGTGTGCCTTTGATCTTTACAGAAAGATTGTCCCTCCAGAAGATTCATTTTCAGATGAGCTTGCTTGTCTTTTTCCAATTCAAGGTTGTAGTCAATAACTGAAGTTAGGCTGGCAGAGATGGTACTGAGAATTGGTCAGGCTCATGAGAAAAGTGTGATAATTGTACCTTTTATAGCTGTCATCCAATGCAGTTCTGTTTCACTGGACCAGCAACTGTTAGTATTTCAAGTCTTTTCCAACTGCTATTTAGAGAAATTTTTTAAACTAAAATTTTCCAAGCATTCCTTAGCCTTTTGCAATTTTTTTAATAGTTCAGTGCAATATTCCAAATAACAAGTCTTTATTATTTTAAAAGTCACATTAGAAATTGCTTATGCAGTAGCTATACAGCTCATCAGCTCTTTGCAGGGCACCTTCTGTGACTGCTCACTTGGAAGTTTATTGATTTGAACCACATTCTGAATCTGTCCTCTGCCTTTAAATTCCTTTAGCATCTCTTGATGTGCCATTGACATTGAGTCTTTTACCTTTTTTATCGTGCCTGCCCCATGTCTCAAGCACCTTTTTGGCATGTAGTAGGAGCCTTGAAGCTTCCCACAGACAAGCAGCTAGAGGAAGGTGCAATAGCAAAGCCTGGGACCTGGAGCCCTGTCAGGCTCCTCTGTTCATCCCCAGCAGCTGCTCTTTCAGAGCAGGTAGAGAGCTCTGTCTCCTTGGCAGACTCCTGTGTGTCCTTTCTGAGTTGTTTCTTCCCTCGGGCAGTCTGGAGGAATACGCCTCAGATGGCCCTGTTCAAGCAAATCTCACCCCTACATTTCACTTTGGTCAATTTAAATCTCACACTTTCTGCTGTAGCCAAAGCCATTAGCCCATGTCATCCTTCACTGTAGTGCAGATCTGCTCCTATCTCATTACAGTGTGCATAGCTCTGCCACAGGGTCTGATACGCACATCCAGAGCTATTCTGAATTATTAAGGGTTTCACTTAAACCAGCAAGACTGGGGAAGTTTTGAAACTCTGTCTTTAATGTGACCTGTAAGGTTGAAGTTCCTGAGGTCTCTCTGAAGAGCTGATGTTTTTAGTACACTCTGCGTGGCACTTCAGATCTGTATAATTACATGGATTTTGAAAGAGAAATATATATTCTGACTTTGGACAACTCTGGCTCTATTGTAGCTTGGCTGCAACAAAAAATCTAAGGACCTTTCCCTCTTATGTACATAAACAATGAAATTCTTAAATCTTCCTTGTCAGATGAAAGCCTGGGCATTCCATAATAATATTTTTCATGTGCTTACAGTAGGAATTATTTTGAGTGCTCAACTTTGACTTAGTAGGTCAAAGATGATATTCTTTTTATACAGATCTTTAATATAAGCAATATTCTCTTTCACCCCTGACTCATAATACAGCAGTTTTCCTTCAAAGCGTAAATTAAAGTGAAGCCACAAAAGGGTCATTAATGGACTTGGTAGAGTCAATACTGAGGGTATCATGTACTGCCTGTTTAATATTAAAAGTGAAATCAATGGAAGTATGGTCTTAATATATATGGGCTTTGTGAATGCCCAGAGAGAGCAGAAAGTTTAAACTTGGGAGTGTACAGAGATGAAACAGCTTGCAATGCAGCATAATGTTGGGGTTTGTTCCTGAAAACCCAGGAAAATATGTGCCTGCAGCTAAAGGTCAGAAACTATTAGTGAGGATTAGGATGGTGTCATGCACTGTATTTCATATGTGGAATTTAAAAAAAAAAATCTAATGGAAGGAAAAGATCTGTAATTCCAGAGCCACCAGTTAAGCAGTAATATCCAAATCATTGGCTAATCTTTTCCTTCAAATTAATGAATAGAAAGGCCAAAATGCCAGAGCAAAATCCCCTACAGAACATACTTTGTGAGAGCACTAATAAGACACACACTGTATAACTTTATTCTGCTTACAGTATGGAAGACTTTTAAAGGATCAATTAAAAGAGACTTAAAATGCAATTAAAGTGGAAATCACTTGGCAACAAGGCATTAGCCATCTCTCCCACAGCCCTGCATTAGTGAGCCTTTAGCAAGAGATTTGCTGGAGGATAACATATTTGTGGAGCATAATAGTAGGACTGAGCCCAGGCAACAGAGAGGAGGCTAAAGCCAAGCTGACCTCCAGGGAAAGGCCTGGGGCTGCCTCCTCTTGCTGTGCTGGGATGTAAATGGTGGCAGGTGATGGGAAAGAGAAACAGTTTCTGAGAGATGGCTGCACTGGAGGACAGAGGGCACAACCTGTGGAAGCTTTTTCAGCCCTCTGATAAATGGTGCTGCAGCAGGGAGCCCATCTGTTTCTACAGCTGACAGTGCAGATTTCTGTGTAACACCAGCCTCTCTTTCCTTGGGAGCAGGCAGGCAGTATTGCCAGGGGTTGGTTTTGTCCCAGGGGATCCCTCACCAGACATGAGGGGAACAGCCAGGCAAGGAGGGGAATGGAGACACCACTGACCAGTGTGTGATCAGCTCTTATCCTCAAAGTGCATCTTTGTATTGGGACATTTCTGATATACTAAAAGTTTGTGTGTTGGAATCTGAGCCAGGGAGCCATAAAACAGAAAATTCTGTGGAAGGTAAGAAGAGCTGCTTGTACTAAGAAAAAGGCAGTGGCAGAAAAAATATGTTGGGTTTTTTTTTTTTTTTTAGTGAACAAATCAGTAAGTAGTAGGTTTGTGTGTGTAAATCCAATAAAAAGGAAAAAAACCCCAACTTTCTTTGAATTGAAGTTAAAAATTGCAGCCACAAAACTGAATTTAAGAGCTGCAGACCTGATCCAGGTAATGCTTCTTGCCTGTGGCAGTGACTGTTGGCTCAGGGCCTTAGCCTAATAATGTCTAATATTCTCATTAATATTAGGTGATGAATGCCACAAATGCAGCCACATCAGTAGATGAGAAATGTCATTTTAAATATGTACATGCTGCTTGGGCAATTAAAGTGTGTGTGTGCATGGGGGCTTTTGGGTTCTCAGTGTTCTGAACCTTCCTCAGCGAGAGGTGCAGCTCTGCTGACTCAGCCCTGTGTCAAATGTGTGCTGCACAATGCAAAAGGAGTTTGAAATGTTTAACGTGTGTCAGTGAGTCATGACAACAAACTGCTTCCAACCATCTCCTGCCAGAGCTGATCCCTGGGCAGGTACAGCTGACCACGCTTCCCCAGCACTGGGTTAGGGATTGAGGTGCCTGTGACACGAATCTGCAAAAACAGCCAAGCCACCAACCAAAAGGCTGAGTAACTGGTCTGTGTTAATTACAAAAAGACACCCTAGACAGGCAAGTCCAGGATTTTTGCACCTCCTTTCTCCCTGATAAGTAGCTGTTAGTCTTGTGTTACTGCTAATAATTTTCAGAAATGAACATTAATAGTTTATTTTTCCTTTTCCACTGCTGATTATGTTTCAGTCACAACCTGAGTGTCTCTTAGCAAAATGGTGCTACAGATTTGCATAATTATAATCATGATTAGTTTTCAAATTTTAATAGTGGATAATTAGATTTTTTTTTTCTTTGTGGAGGAAAATACCTTAAGAGAAGGCAAATCAGAAACTTGGCCATTTTATTTTAAGCCACATGACATGGACAATGAAGAATAACTGAGTCATCCAGGTTTTATCTAAATGAAAGAAAGGATGGGTTAATATTCCTTGTCTCACAGTGCAGCAGAGCCCTAAAAGGCCACATGTTTAACCAAAGCACTGCAGGCCCTGAGTGGTGAAGCTTCTCCACAAAGTGTGGGGCTGACATTCCAATTTAGAAGCATCACATAAAATCTTAATCAGTGCAACCAAATTAGCAGAGGGAAGCTTTTACACCATGTTCCTTGTTTACGCTTATCATTCTTAATACATTCTAAATGCTTTTACAGGTGTGAAAATAGGCCTATTACCAAGATAATTTTCTTAATCATAGACATCTTAGATTGAGATGTGACATTTGCCACAATTCTCTTGCTCTATCTCATGGCTTTCTGAAAGCTGTTACATTTCCAACACCATCTCTGTGGTAGAAGCGGTCTCTTGACTGATGTATGTCCAAATAAGCCTTTGAATACTTTTCCATATTGGCCTTGAAATAATTCAGATGTCAAATTACCTCTCTCCAGACTTCCTGACTCCACCAGGCCCCTTGAATATGTTTTTTAAAAAGTATTTAGGAAGAAAATATTAAATTTTTCTAAGCTGGGTCAGGGTTCATAGAATTTGCTAATAAAGAGGCAGGCAAGGAAGATATTTACTTGGGGAAGGCTTTGAGTATATTTTGTGTAACAGCTGCAGGTTGAGACAGCTTTTAGTTTGTGTTTCTGAGTTTGCATGCCTCCAAGCTTTTGGCATCTTTGCTTACTCCTCCCCCCCCACTTTTTCCTTTCAAGACAAATAAGGAAACAATTTCAGTCTTTTCACACCAAGCCTTTTAACATGGTCCACATATTCAAACCTCAGGTTGAACCACTTCTCTGTGTGACAAGGAATATCCTCCAGCTTCTCATTTTGTTCTCTTCAGAATGCCCTAACAGCTGAAATGCGTTGAGAGCACAGAGCTGGGGGTGTCCCATCAGCCACAGCACCTGGGCACTTGCTCTGCATAACATTTGTGTGATCAGGAGAGATGAATCCTGCTGTTGTTTTGGTCAGATGAGTCAGCTGTGTCTCCCAAAGCTTTGGGATAAATTTTTGTTTAATATTTGTCCTAGTTACCCATTGTCTCTCTCACCGGACTTCATTATAAATTCCCTGTTACTGTTCTGCCCAAGGATCAGATTGTAAAATTGTCCTGCCCAGGGCCAAATTTTGAGTTTCAGCAAAACATCCCAGGTATGTTTTGGGAACACTATGCAACAGTGATGGCAAATAGCCTCTGCCTTTTTCTGTGGAGGATTAACACAGCCTCCCCTCAGCTACAGCTGCTGCCAGGGCTCCCTGTAGGGTGGCTTTGCATATCCCCATCAACTGGGTCATGTGAGCTTAGGAGGGAACAGGGGCTGACTGGCCTCCTCCTGCTGTATTAAAAACTGCCTCCAGATAGAGGTGCAAGGTGAAAAAGGGTTTTATCTCAAGAGAAAAACTTTTCCACACTGGTCCTTCTGGATGGGTTCCCTGTGGCCAGTTCCCATCTGAACCTGACACAGGCACAGGGGTTTTCTCCTGAAGGGCCTGGAGCAGAGCAGGGCTTTCCCTCATTGCTGCTCAAGAAATTGTCTCAAAATGCTCCACCCTTTGGGGTTTGGTTGTTCTTAAGTGAGAAAAAGATGATGAAACAAATAAGTTTCACAAGGATGTTGTTCTCCAGCTCAGTGGTGTTTCTGCTTAAACCTTGCCAGCCAGGCATGTAAGGCAGGGGATAGGAAATGTAAATAAAATTCAAACCTGGTTTCATCTTGTCTGTATTAAGATCATGACATTACAAATACTGTCAAAACTATCAGAAACTTAATTATTTAGAATTAACTATTTCCAGAAAGATATCAACAAGGTTGCAAATTGATTAAATGCTTCAAGTTGGATAAGAAATTTTTAAGGTCCAAGACAACACCATAGGACTGACTGATGATATACTCAGATGGAAGCTGATGACTGTATTTTTAATAAAATTAAAACAAAAAAGTGTCTGGGGTTTATTTTCTTTAAATAATGCTCAAAGAATGCTAAACTGAAACAAAGGTAACATTAAGGTAATATGTGTGGAGTAGGTAAAAGAGCTTTTTAAATTTTCCTGATTTTAATAATTTGCAGTGTGATTATACATGCGTAAGGAAATGTTCTTATTTTCTATCTCTGTTACTAAATTTGGTATCTCTATATTCAGACCCTTTATCTAGTTTGCTCTCTGTGTTTTGCTTCTACCACTTGAAAAAGGGGTTAATTGCAAGTTATCACTATTAAGAACACGTTTGCTGCAAGCATGTGATATTTATTGGGTGGTACAGAATTTGTTCAGAACCATTGACCTAAAATGCCCACAAGTATTGTTTTCTTTAAAGTATTAGCCTTATCTTATAGTGTAGACTCAAGCAATCTGAAAGGTAAATAATCAAAGAAAAGCTATTACCCAAGACTGCTTACAGTTCTTTAAATCAAGTGTCTATGCAAGGGTAGAGATGCTGTGGGTAATTTTAGAAACAAGCATGTGACAGCAGTTACACACTCTCAAAAATGTTTAAATTCAATGCTTATAATCAAAAAGTAATTATACATGGCATTGAAAAGAGTCAGTTCAATGCATCTCAGAGATCAGTTACGACCAAAATCTGTGAACAGGAGGAGTGAGCTTGTATGAGTGTCACGCAAAGCCCTGCCAAATTACCATTCACTTCGATTAACTCTCAGTGACCGTGTCTATAGGCTGCCTGGTTAATGGTTTTCTGTCAATACTGTAAAAATGCTAACTTGTCTTTACATCTAATCAATTTTGAAATGACTCTTTACATAAATGGTCTATTCCTTTACTTCATTAAAAGAAAAAAAAAAAGCAAACAAAACCAGAAGCAATCAAATAGGATTGAACTGAACAAGCATTTGTAAAAAAAAAATACAATAATTAATTTTAAGTCTGTATTTTGAAGTAGTTGTCCTTGAGTATTGTCTTCATCACCATTTTTCAAAGGGCATTGAAAATCAATGTTTCATTTTACTATCATCCATCTTTATATAGTAATAAATTAAGTGGAAAGTATTGATATTTTTGACTGAGCTTTTAAAATTTACATACTAATGACAATTGTACCCTTGTGACTTTTTATTTCTGTTGCTGTTTACTGACACTGACTAGAGGGAAATTTCAGTCATCTGGGGACCATTTTTCCTCTGAAGGAATGAGACAGTGTCATGTCTCCTGGTTTTATATTATATTTGAGATCTTAGCCACAGTATCTCTTGCTGGACTTCTTTTCAAAAAGCAATGTAGGCAGCAAAAGTGGTTGAAATGCTTATCATGTCGCTCAGTCTTTGTGTGTTCCAGCTAGAGGGATGCACACTGCAAGCACAGCTAATGGACCCACAGGAAAACCAGGCTGTGTGGCAGGGAACTGAAAATAAAAATGCTGGTGACAAAGCAGAGATGCCTTAATGTGCCTTTGGAAATGCACCTGGTTTTGGCAGGTACAAGACTCTACCCTGGCATGTGTTTGGATGGGGGATTGAGGAATATGAAGCTAGAATTGTTGGTCATTATGGCTATTTTTCCTTTGTATGCCAGACTCATAAGCAATCTCTGGGTTGTATGATAGCCAAAAAAACCCTACATCCAATTATAAAGGAAGGAAGCCTTTGTGGATTGTATGATCCTTTTAAAATTTATTATTTAGAGTATGGCTTATGAATAGAGCAGGAAGTTCAGTGAAGTTATTTTTATCTATGTGTCAATACTTGAAAAAATTTTTTGTAATATTTCAAGTGAAAGCTGCAAGTGACTTTGGCAGTATTTGCTCCATCTTTGTTAACTTCCTGGGAATATTATGAGCTCTTGTCTGTGAATAAAAACATTTGCAGACAGAACTCATGATTGTAAATTAGTGGTGTCAAAAGAATGTGGTTGTCTGGTGTATTCCTTGCTGGCATGGGAATCTGCTAACCCCATAGAGCAGGGAGAGAGGGAAATGCTGCCTGACTCAGGTGAGGAAGTGCTGAGCACAAGTAGTTGATTGCCCAAAGGACATATATTCAAAGTAATAGTTGTGGTAAGAGACCTGACAGCAAAGCCCTGGCAGCAGTCTGCTGACATGATCCATTTGCTGAGTAATTCTAAACAGCAAATAGATGCACGAGCTCCTGCTCTATTTGAGGATAATTTGCAAACATGGAGTCACATTTTTTTAATGGCTAGTTCACTGCACATATCTCACTAATAGTTATTTTCCACTGTTTATTATCTACAAAATAAATTCTATGACATTTCTGCTGCTAACCACGTGATTTGTTTAGGCAGGCAGGATTTATTTTCACTTTTGAATATCTTCTAATTAATGTGATGAGTATCAATTCTTAGTTTATTGACTAAAAATGTCCATTGCTGTGTTAGCTCTCCCTTTTAATAACATACAAGTAGAAAATGAACAACTTTGCACTGTACTACGATAAAACCAAATATTGACAGGGCAGCCTTGCTGGATTTTCTGAAAAGAAAATCCACCTACTTCTGCATATCAGTAGGTGTGTTCATGTCAGAGTGTGCAAATACTGTACTGGAATATGTTAAGTGAGTGCAGAAGTTTAATGACAAATAGTATGCCAAAGGCCAGATTCTGAAATGCTTTAGCATGAATCTTATTCCAAAAATCTGTCTCACTGAAGTAAAAGGGTTTCCTGTGAGTAACTCATGAGGGGTTTGTAATTTGGGTAGGAAAGAGTCTCAGGAGGTCTCTTGTGCAACCTCCTGCTGAAAGCAGTCGGTTGTGGGCTTTGAAGTGGTTATTCAGGGCTTTTTCTTGTCAGATCTTGAAAACCTTTAAGGTTGGAGATTGTATAACCTCCCTGGGCAACCTGTGCCCTTGCTGTTTCTCCTCATTTCCAGTCCTTAGGTCACCTCTTGCCCACAGTGCCTCATTTTCCCACCACGTAGAGCTGTGGCCTGGCTCAGGCTCCATCCCCTTCTAACCCCCTCACAGGTTCTGGGTGCTGCTGGCTGGTCCCCCAAGGTCTGCTCTTCCTTGGGCCAGGTGAGTGCAGCTCGCCAAGCCAGCCCTTGCAGGGCAAGCATTCCATCCCCATTTCCCTGCTGGACCTGCCCTCGGGGCTGCCAGGGCTTGGGCAGTGCACGGGGCAGGAGCAGAGACCCGCTGTGCCTGCTGCTCTGGGGTGTGTCAAGCACCAACAGCACCTGGCTGCAGGCTCCAGGGCAAAATCCCAAGTGGTTAATTCTGAGTCCTTCCCAGTGCTGAGTAGCTCTGTGACTCTGTGCCACTTCTCCCTCAGGTGGGTGCTAAACCCTTTGGAAGGGAGCCCCGGGACACGAGATGAGTTGCAGTGTGCTCACAGCAATGGTTTGGTAGCTGCACTGTACTCATGCCAGCTTTTTTTTTTTCTCCCCCTGAGCAAACAGTGGCTCAGTCATAAAGGCTAATTTTCACAGTAATATTGATTGCCTGCAACACGCTCAATTCTAGTTTAGATTCCACAGGATAAAGACGCAGCAGCACTGATGTGGTTTTTCCCTCTGGAACTTGAAGGGTACTGGAAAAGACAAATACAAAAGAAATTGTGCACCAAGGTACAGACAAACCATATGTTAGCTGCAGCTCTCCCCAGGGCAAGGTGCTAAGTTTTGTTTACATTTTGCCAAGACAGCAATAAAATTGTTTGTTTACAGATGACAGGGAGAAATGGGATGTCCTTAAAAGCGAGCTATGCACGGGGATGCAAACAGCACACAGAGGCACAGCTTGGAGCAAAGTGCAATTAATGCTCCCTTCCTGCACAGCCCCCAGCCCCCTCCATTTTGGGGGGTTAGCCAATCCTGTGGGTCATTATGCAGGATTATAAAAATATTAAGGCTGATGAAAGTTTGCCTTCTCCAGTTTCCCAGTGAACGATGTATTGCGCTATTAGATCCCACTGACCAGGATGTGCCTCGCAGGCTGTCTATGTGCAGAGGACAGAAAATATGAGAGTTGTGGAGAAGGACTCACTTTCATCAAAGTATCAGTTTCCAGGATAGTTTGGAAGCCCACAGCATTATTGTATTACACATTGCACAGAAGCGTGCCTTGTTCATTTTTTTTAGTGTTTTAGAAATAAAAGACTTTTCTTCCAAATTGCGCTGGGAGGCAAATTCTTCAACAGTGTAATAGAAAATGTTAGACAATATTCCTTACTGGAGCTATTGACATTTTTGGTAGTCGTGACACTTTGATTTTTCTCAAAACATATGGATCAAGCCTGAGTGTGTTATTGGACAGGAAGACCTGATGAAAGGCCTTCCTTTATCTTTCTTTGTATTTCTTTCCCCCTCTGTTTGTTCATGGCTTTCTCTCTGAATATAATCGTGGTTTTCTTATGCTGCCCAGGGAGTCGTTATTGCCTTACTAAATATTTTATAGTGCACACGGAACCATACCTGCCAACTTGTTATTATTTGTTATATGAAAAAAATCGGGGGTAGCATCTGAAAAGGAGTGTGCGTTAAAATTTCAAAACTACACACAGAATAATTTTAAACCTTTAAATTGGATGTCAGGCTGGGTTTGTTTTTTGGTTCAGATTTTTTTTTTCTTGAAAGAGATCTGTATAGTTTTTGGGGAGGTTCCCTTCTCTTTTTGGTATGTGTGCTTCTCTGATTCCAAGCACTTGTTTCCTCACAGTTTCACTTCCTATTTGTTCAAAAGAGAAAAGTTCAAAGCCACTCTGGCAGCTGAGGGAAAAGCTTGCTGAATACTAACCCTCAAGTGTCTGTCTTGTCCTGACCTTGAGAAAGTAGCAGTAAACTGTTCTATTGCAAACACCACATGTGTGTTTTGTTAGACCAGGTTAGGAGGGGTCAGAGCTCACCTGAGGCTTGGACTGCAGATTTAGACTGCTTTTCAGCAGCATAATGTATTTTTAAAAAGGGACATTCTCGCCTTTGTATGGGCCTAATATAGGCTCTGTTTAAAAACCTGTCAAAATCCCAAGCACACACTCCATAAAATATAAATAAGTACTTACTGTTTGCAGATGTTGCTTGTTTTTCATAATGTTTGTATTTGAAGTCCCGAATCCCCGCTTCCTGTCAGAGCTAGCCCTGTTGCTTTAGTCCATTTATTTCTGAAGGAACGGGAAGAACTTCAAAATGCAGTTTCTCAATGAAGACACTTTCTGTCAGACCTGTCAGCATTCTCAGCACAATTACCTTTTTTCAGACCAAGGCTGGTGTTTATGGCTTTGACTGCATGCACAACCTCTCTTCCCCCCAGCTCAGCTAAAACAGTTGCTGTTTTTTCAGACTCCCACTTGCCATAAATTGTGCCTTTAGGTTCTTTCAAAGCAACAGGATAACTTAGCAGACCTTTCTCCTATTTGCATGTTTTAATTCCTTTGATAATGGATACGAAGCATTTTGTGGGGAACAATTCTGTCCTGGGAAAAGGGATAGATCAGATTTTTTCATGTGCAATCTATCAAGCATCTCCCTCGGTAAGGTGAGCTCTGTTGAGCCATTTCTCAAAAGCAGAGAAAAAAGACGGGGAAAAATAATTGTTTCAGAAACACAGTGACCAACTCGCCTCAAAAAAAAAAACAGCATTTCCTGATCTACTATCTGTCTGAAGAGTAGGTATAGATCGTTTTTAGGGGACCATCAAACTTAGTCCCAAGAGAATTTTTCTCAGATTTGGGTTGAGCTTCTGTTCAACCCACATTATAAGAAAGCGTGGTCTTGATAATTAACTTACCTGGGATTATTTAAGGTATTATTTGGGTTATTTCTCATACCAACAATTCGAATCATCTGGGTAGATGACTTCAGAAGTACTTCTTATGCTCAAAACTTTTTGTGCAGGGGTGTGTTTTCCATGTGTGATGGGTATGTATGTGCTGATGTAGAGAAGCATGACAGGTAATTTCTGGGCATCCCACTGCTCAGCCCTCCTCCAGAACCCCCCAGCACTACGAGTGTGTTTTATTTGTAATGTGTATTTCCCCATTCAGTGAGGAAACCTTACCTTCACCTCCCTGCTTTAGCCACCATTTTTTTGCATTAAGTTCCTTTCTCTAAGTGCCTCCTCTCCTGGGTTAACCTCTCCTCTAGCAAGAGGCTCTTTAGTGTGCAATGCCACCACACTGCTGGCAAGGAGAGGGGGAGAAGAAAAGCCTCTCCTTTGTATTACAAATTCAAAGGGTCATTATTCCATCATTCCCTATGGACAAATGTGTGAAGATTATTGTGGGAAGTTAGTATTTATTCTGAAGCCCTAATATGATCCTCTTGAACATTTTAATAATGCATTCTCTGGGGTCTGTGCTGCAAGTGTTTAAAAGGAAGCAATGTGCCTTAGTGCTGGATGGCTGCTGCTTTGCTGGAATAGTCTAAGTTGTGGGGTTGCTTTTGATCAGTCCCTGCTTAAAAAAAAAAAAAAAAAAAAGGCAGAAGTCCCTTTGCCCCCTTCCTCAGCAGCCTAGAGTTCTTTTATCAGTTACATTGATCTAGAAGCAAGAACAAGGCCACAGTATTATATGCCCACATTTGTTACACTGATTTACGAGTTTCTTAATTCAAAGACCCTTACCTTATCAATGGCCTCAGGAAGTGCTAAATCCCTGATATTAAGCAGAGAAAGAAAACATTTAGCATCAAAATAGGTGGGGTTTTTTATTTTTATTTTTTTAAATTGGAGACAAATACAGGATAAATACGGTGTTCACTAGCAATTTGCTGCTTTTGCTGGAATTTTAAAGCTTCCCTAATATGCAGTGTTTCTGTAGGGTCTGATTATAAACATATGTGTGGGACAATACACATGCATGCTCAGATCAGGTCACTGGAGTTTTCTTCATCTTTAAAGCTCAAAAACCATAAATCAAGATGAAAATACTCCAGCCAGGAGCTTTACCAATTGATACAATTTTAAAATAGGCTGCTGCTAAGGCTTGGGGGAAAGCTGACATGATGACTTTTATAATAGCAGAACGTTTAAGGTTATAGAAATAAAAGGAAGAGGATGAAATCAGTCGCGTTGATCTTAGCCTGCAGGCTCTCTCAGCTAACTCGAAGCTCCAGCAATTATTTCTGCTCTGGCTTTTTCCCCTTTTTTTCAGCAGTCTGTTTGAAATGAAGCAGAACCAGGCATGGCAAGCTTATCAGTGTCGTTAGCTGACAGGGAGCACATCACACCTGCTTTTACTTGCTAGTTTTTCAGGCACTTTATGCCACAGAAGAATGTTGATTTTGTTCTTATAATGTGTAAAGATTCATTTATTTCACCTTTTGAACTTGACAGAGCCACTCAGTTTTGATGGGAATTTGTTTTCAACCTGGCATTTGGAAAACCCTGGCAATTACTGGACTGTGGCCCAAGGCTGCCTTGATAGAATATAGGGATGATGAAACCCAACAGACTGTGGGCCTGGCCCAGCTGAAGCACCCAGCCCACTGAGAGCCCATGGGACTGAGGCTGAGGCTAAGATGTGCCAGTGTCACCTTGGTCATGGTACAGCTGTTCCCATGGACACTCACCAGAGCATCAGGACATGGGCAGGGCTTGGAACCCTGCCAGACCAGTGGAAGAGCACTGGGTAGAAGTGACAGCAAAGATAGGGCCAGGAAGCTTCTCTTTATACTTGTCACCTTTGGGAGTTTTAGTCTTACCTGAGTTTTCTAATTTCTCCTTAGAGAAAACCTGGAGTGTTACAGTTGTTGCCTGATGTGTAGTTATTTCAGCAGCTCCTGCCCAGCTCGTTATGGAATTGTGCAAGATTAGGAGGCTCATAATCCACTATAAGAGGTCTAACCCATCTTTTCCAAAAACCTGTGGTACAGATAGGTCATTCTTTCTGTGCTTTGCAGTCAGGCCCATCTAATCACACTGCTCAAGGAGCAAAGGAATTCATTCACCCAAAGGGTCCCATTACAAGATATTCTGTCATCTCCATTTTAAACCTGTGAAAGCCTTATTTTGAGTGCCACTGCCAAATGTGATAACAGGAGTCTTGCACTGCTGAAGAGAGCTCAAGTATCTGGGATCAGTGCTATGTGATTGTTCTTACACAGACCTACTTTCAGTTGCACAATGATGCTTGCAGGATTTGAGCTTGTAGCATTGAAAGCAGTAGGATCCTCTCTGCTGACTTTTAATGAGAACAGCTCAGACCTTCACTAAACTGGCACTCAGGCAAAAGATTTCAAATGTATCTTGCAGCTATTGTTGTTTTCTAGCCAAACAACGTACTAGTGACAATTTTGTAACTATCAAATACTTGCAGATAACTGGCTAATAGACAGACATGCCATGTCTAAATTCTGGGTGCTTTTTCAAAGCCGGTACCATGTCAGAGCTCTGCTTTCCAGAGGCAGGCAGTCAGGTTCTGAATTTATCCTTTCTGATGTGATCCCTTTACATTTGGTCATTGGGAGTGAATCTCACTGAAGAAATTCAGAATAAATCTGGACCGTGAGCCTGTAATGTGAACATACCCAATCACAGCCTCTAAATGGCAAAAAATAACAGGCAAGGAAAGTGCTGGATGTAGAAGGATTTCTGGTGATTGTTTGCTTAGAGAACAGCTAAATATTTGTATACTTATGAGGTAATTTGGTGTGCCTGAGATGGAATCCTTGGCACAATATAAGCTGTTTTAATAAATTCCTGCGTTCAAATCTAAATCACAAAACAGAATGCTTGGGTTGTTTGTAGGATTGAGGGGAACTGACCAAGGGCTGGACTGTGCCATGAGCTGGCAGCTCTGTGCTGCCCTTGGAGCAGACAGGGAGGAGCCTGGCTCCCTAAATCCACCCCTCTGACAGACTCCATCTGAAGGTATGTTCTCTGCAGCCCCTGTGGGCTATAGGGGAAAGAGGGAGAGCTGTAAAAACCCTTGCACACTCCCAGTTTTACTACATGGGACATAATGCCCATCCTCCTGGGCAAGGATGGAGAGAAAAGGAAGGGCTGAAACTTTTGTTTTGAGCTAACTCTGTAGAACCCAAGAAAATATTGCTGGGAATGACCTCAGGGAGGTGTCTGTTGAAAAATCTGGGTTTCAGGAAGGGCTGTAGTCTGTGTGGGCAGGATTTGGCTCTTTGTCTTCATTTGAGGAGTGTCTCTGACTCCACCTAATGCTTATTTTCCTGAGTCCAGTGATAAATATCTCAAAGGACTGTATGATAGACATGCAGCAGAAACAATTTAAGTGCTGCTTATAGTGTCATGAAACAAAACCAAATTCTCTGCCAGCTGCTTCCTTTATCAGCTCTTCTGGGAAGATCTTCCTGTGTTTTGAAACACATGGCTGTTTCTTAAAGTGCAAAACAAGGGTTTTTAATGAACCTGGATAATTTACTGGTTTATTTAGTTAATTGTTGGGATCAAAATCGTATTTAATAAAACCCCAAACCCAAAAATATTTATTTTAGCAGATGATAATTCATCAGTATTACTGCATTATTATTGTTCAGCTGTATTACTTAATGCATTATTTTTCTGTTTGTAAAGTACTTTAAATCTGAAACAGTTAATCCAGGAATGTCTGAAATTGCACCATTAAAGATGTGATTACGGATGAAACGAAGTTTGAAAATGGGAATTCCAAGGTTGCTTATTTTCTGGACCTTTTCCCATCCTCTTTAAAGAATGCCTTGTGAAAAGGACTGGACTGAAAATGCACAATATTTACTCCCTCCTTTCCCCACCATTTACAAGCTTTCAGATTTTCAGACTGTGTTTAAGGGATAAAGAGACTGTAAATATGCTGGAAAGCTTTGTAAGTCTGCTGCCATTCCACAATCAGCTCTAACTGTCCAGCATGATAGGTTATACACAGGCATAAAATATGCTCCTATGTGCCTTTATAGACTATGTCTTGATGAATATTTATTATATCTCATTATTGCAAAATGTTCCTGAGAAAGCATCTGATTGACAATTAGTTTATTGCTGTTTTGTATCATTTTTGCTTTGGCAGAGCCTTAAAAACTGACAAGCATTTTATTATCTAGATTTGGCTTTGGAAAGCTTCTAAAATTCGATCATAATGTATAAATTTTAAAAAAAATTACCCAAAGCAAAGTAATCTTTGCTTGACCCTAGGTTATGTTTTGTGGTATCCTAATACCACCTTCATTATTCTCTTTAGTTTAAACTAATGGGCTGATAATATGCTGGGCAACTTTAATTAGGGTGTCTATTGCTTAGTAGGCAGCATTTTTGCTTTCAGGCAAGTATGACATGTTGTACAGTAGAGACTTAATTTCTATTTAGGGAAAAACCATAGCACATCTCACTTGCCAAGTGCATTGTAAGCAACCACTCTTAGGGAAAAAAAAATTTAAAAATGTATTCTCTCCTAGATACAAAACACCCATAATCCCATTAATGTAAATGAGTGATTACATGTGTGCATATCACTGGGAGAATACATTGTCAGGAGATGCCAGAATTTTAGATGAGATAGAAATAGCACATGGTATATGATTTAATGAAGAACTCAAATATTCCTGAGAAGAAAGTTCTGTGTTACCGCCAATGCTGAATCTCTGGATTTTTATTTTTATTGTCTCATTAGAGTTATAGGAGAAATAATCTCTAAGATTCTATTTCTATATTAATAATTTTTTCTCTTCAGCTTTCCTTTCATAGCTTTTTAGATTTGCCTTGCAAATTCAAGCTCACATTTACTGCAGATGACTTTAATGAAAGGTGAATTTGTTAGATGACATTGTGGGTGCACATATATTTCTGGAGATATTTTGTTGAAATGTTACAGTCCCTAGGACACATCATACAATTCAATATCAGTGTTACTGACATATCTGTGAAAACAATCACAAAGATAAAGAAGGTGCTCCATCATGTGTTCATTTCCATCAAATTAATAATACATGAAGTTCACATAGTACAAAATGTCAATTATTTATTTTTTGTATATGCAAAAAACAAAAAGAACTGTTCAGGAAGAATTTTTGTTGTCAGAAAAAGAATATGAATTTAAAAGATCAATGGTAATTGTTCAATTTTAAAATAAAAATTATTTTTGCAATACAGGAGAAGATGCTATAAAAATGTTTGTTTATTCTATATTCTGTTGGACATTTTGTGAAAGCAGACAGATTTATACTTTAGTCCTTTCAGAATACACATTATAAAAAATTAAGATATACACTGCCATATTCCTAACCTTTTGCATGAAAGGAATAAGAATGGAATATTTCAGTAAAAACAAACTGATTTTTAAGTTATAGTAAGACATTAAGCCTGGGAAAACTCAGGTGAAAAAAAACCACTGTAAACATAATGAAGTTATTGATTTTAATTTTCTGCCTTTCCCATTGAAGAATGAAGCATCTGTGTAGGGTAGCTGAAACAGAAAAGTGAAGGAATTGGAAATCTAGAGCAGATCTAGTGGGGGGGCTTCAATAGCTTTAAGATAAATAAATTTCTTTTTTTTTCACATGCTTGACTGGGAACAAAAAAGACTGAACAGTAGCATTAACTCAGTTGTGTCTCCACAAGTATATATTTGGACATGTTTCTCATTGGTATTCAAGTATATTTATGCCAGTCAGTTTAGACCATTTAGCAATAAAATGTTATTCTGAAAATCCAGACTCTTTTTCCTGTTCACAAATGAAAAGAACCACACAAAAGCTCACTCCTAGGGAAGGTGAGGGTTAAGTGTGAATTCAACAAATGTGCCCTGGATTCCTGTCTGATCCTAATCTCACAAGTTATTTAGTATCTTTATGCCAGTAAAAAAACCTAATAATTTCTTGCCTATAAAAAGATTTGTTGTAAAGTTGGTTTTACCAACCTCTGTAATGACCAAGAGGTCATTATTTCCTACAATGAAGTCAGCAAAATCATGTGTTGCTTTGGTAGCTCTGTTGCCAAATTTGTTATATGAAAAATGTTGACTAAATCAGTTTATTTTGGAATATATTATGATTTTCTGTGGAAGTTTAGCATTCTGTGCAATTGAAAATAAATTTTTTTATTGTATTGAAAAGTTTTAGTTCTGGTACATTAAAAATCTATGAAGGAGTTTAAACCAGAACTCATAGCAAAATATCTTCGCTGCAATGCAGACACATGAACATCAAGGAACTGGAAATTCTGGGGTGGTTTTTTCCCATTTTTTACTGTGTCTCTGACCTAAATAGCGATTTGCTTTATCTGTGTGCTTTTGTCTTCTATCTCTACAACAGTGCTGTGAAGATTAATCCATTAGTGATTGTAAAGGGCTCGAATTAGCAGTGGTGGTGTAGTCATGATAGTCTTAGAATAAAAGTGAGGCAAGATATTTAGGGAAGATTCAGTATCTCTTATTAGTTATAGGGTTGTAGACATTAGAGTTATATTAGACATACTTATGGAGAATCAGATAAAAAGTGGGCATGCAAGCCCTCTATGCAGGTCTGAAATGCAAGCACAAACCTTGGTATATTGGGATGGGATGTGCTGGAACTCACGCAGCTCTCCCCTACCCAGCCAGCCCCCAGCTCCCCTGTCAGCCTTGGAGGTCAGGGCTGCTGAGAAAAGCTGTGGGAATGCACAGCACTGCTGCTGCCAGGACCTTCAGAACCTCGGGGTACCAGTCCTGGTAGCTGAGAAGTGAGAAAAAGGCAGTGGGCAGCAGGTTAGGGCTACAGATTCCTGTTGGAGTGAGAAGTTAGAGACCCACTTGTTAAGGACAAGCAGTGGAAAATGTAGCTCCTCTTGCAGTATGCAGGAGGCACTGCTGACAGCATTTAAAACCACCTATTGCCAGCAAAAAAAGTATGACTACATGAAGTCAAAATGTGTGGACGCTCGCATTTGTGGGGAAATCCACTGTCGGACTTTTTCAAGAAATAGACCAAATTTGGATGCTCATAAGTAAGACAAAAATGTTCTCAAATGAAGCTCACTTTCTTCTCTTAAAATCAAGGAATAGTATTTAGTGACTCTTTGGAAAAAGAGGTAGAGACAAGTCATCATGTCTTATTTACAGCATTCTGGTGTCGAGGAGCTGCAGCTACAGACTCAAATGCTTCACTGGGCTCAAGAACATCATTGTGCTTGGTGCTGTACAAACACAGCTGAGAGCTAGGTCAGTCCTGTGAGCCAGGAAAACAGAAATCCACAAACAGCACTGAGGGTCAGAGCAACAAGCAGAGGCTTTCACACATCTAAGCTACCCAGGAGCTGTCACGCCCTGTATGGGTGCTAAAGCAAAGCTTGAGAAGGAATTTGATGGAGACCTCTGCTGTCTTGTTCTTCTGAAGGTCAGCTGTGCTCTGTGGATGAGGAATTTTTGGGGACTGCTTAGTGCTGTGTGGTTGATGAGGAGCATTTGGGGGTGTGGGGGCTTACCTGCCAGAGCTTGGTGACAAAGGGACAGGAAAAGGGGAACAAGCTGCAGGACAGCTGGCAAACATAGGGCAGGAAGAATGCCACCTACAGCCCCTGCCCCAGCTTCTCTGCCAAGTTCAGTTCTGGCTCTGGGGGTGTAAGGAGCTGATTCTATAGGGGAGTGATGGATCCTCAGGCACCAACACAACTTAAGATAACTCATGGTAATACAGGCACAGTCAGAGGCTTCAACCCTGCAATCCCTCCTGGCACAGCTGGTCAGGGCTCTATCTGGGGGCTACAGCTGTGCACAGCACCACAGGCTGGCTGCTCACTTGAGCACTTAGTGTTTTTCACCATGTTTTTGTGTGAAGCAGCACAGTAACTCCAGGGAAATACATAATGCAGAGAGAGGGTTACTGGGTCTGCCCAGCTTCTCTGAGGTTAGACATCCCGGGAAGCTGTGAGTCACCCTGAAAATGGGATTCATACAGCCATGATGGCATTTGAGATGGCTGAAAACGTTTCAGTTGCCTGCTCTTGTGCACAGACACTGAGCATGATAAATCAGTGGTGTGGAGCTCCTGTCAGGATGCAGCAGTGCAGTTTGATGGTAGGCACTGCATGGGGCAGAGCTCTGGGGTGAGGCAGAGCCCTCCTGCAGCTCCAGCACTGACGCTGACCACTGAAACAGGATTTCAGGGAGAGGTGCAGCATCCCCCAGGCCTCTCTCCTTACACAGTGAGTCTCATTTCCCTTCTTAGGTACCTTAACTTGGCTGGAGCTCTATGACTGAGCTGTGGTTGAGGGAGGAAAGACCAGATTTAATTCCTTACCCCATCTGTGATGGGTTTTCCATCTATTCATTCCATTCTTATGCTGATGTGTCACCGCTGACTTCAGTTAGTTTCTTCTGAATTGTCCTATTGGAAAAAGAGATACAAATCTATAAGATGATACATCTGGAATAATTTTTAAGGAAAACCTATTAAGATTATCTCTATCAATTCTGAAAAATCTGTGTTCCTAGATTTTCAGATTAATTTAAATTAATATATATTAAATTTTTATACTTCTAGTTATTTCACTTTAAAAAATCCACTCCTTCTCACAAATATTACTATTAAGGACAAAAATGAAAATAATTGTCATCTCTGACAAATGTTTGCATGAAACTCTAGGACTGAAAAAACTACCATTATTTATTTTTTTCCTCCTCCATTCTCTCTCCTTGATCCTTGACACAAATTATGAGGGTCCATGGTCTCTGAGCATGCTGATTCAATCCAAGCACCCCCATGTGAAGCACTATAGTAGGCTGGCACAGAGGCAACCCAGCAGCCAGCTGGAATGGACCCTGCAGTCTTTTGGGAGTGGACCTCAGGCACTCACTGTGAAAAACATCTCAGCACAAGCACTTGTGATGATTTCCCAATGCCTCCATCTAGGAAAATGTTTTGTGCATCAACTACTATTAACACTTCAAAGACACCCTGACCACCCCCCTCCTCCCAAAAAATTTTAAATCTAACTTTCATCTACACAAAATTGTCATATATCAGCAGGATATGGACTTTCAGAGTTATTGATGGTTTTATGAGTGGCTTAAAAATTATTAACAAGAAAGAAAATATAAATTCTTTTTATATACCTATGTTTTCAAGTCTCTAAGGTCACATTTGCAAGCTCTTTTAGTCCATGTGTTTGGACAAGCAGTAGTCTCCAGTCAGATTGTCAGATAATTTACACTTTTTCAGCTGAAGAGTTCTAATCTCACAATGTTTTTTTCAAAAATGAAAAGTAACAGTTCTCACGCAATTCTCTGGCTCCAGAAGTTCAAGTACAAGAGCAAACATTACAAGACCCTTGATAAAATGTTAACATTTGCAATATTAGCTTAATCTCTTTGTTTGCAAATGTAGCCTGGCGTGGCTGCTCAGGGCAGGTGCCTGCTCTGGGTGCTGAGCTTTGGTGAAGGTGATGGCAGCAGCAAGCTCAGGTGGTCCTGTTTCTGCCCAGGATTTCCTGGGTGATGTGCAGTGCAGATGCTCTGGGTGTTTGCAGCACACCCTGTGTGGCACTCAGACCTGCAGCAGGTGCCCTGTGCCCTCGAGGGGTGCTGTGCTGGACACTTGGTCCATACTTGCTCAGGAGCCACTGGTTTGGCATTTCTGCATGTCCATCAGTCTGGAAGTAGTTAGTTATGTCTGGATTGCCAGAAATCCTAGAAAAATGTCCAGAGTGTTTACGTTAAACCCAGGCAAAATTTCCAGGGGGGAAAAAAGAGGACAAGCCCACAGCAACGCCATTGTAGCCTGACATAAAAACTTCAAACACCTGAAAAATGTTCATACTTTAAATATATTAATAGTTTTATGGGGGCAACCCATCCCCTCAATGAATTTTGCAAAGATGACCTCCTATGTGAAAGAAAAGCAACTTTTTATTCTGAAGTAACCAGGTAGAGCAATGGTATTAATGCATTACCTGCTCTCAAGGCACAGAGTGCCAGACACTGGTGCGTGCTCCATTCTAAGCATAACTCCACCAGTGATCTGGGGTCTCTTACATGAGAAATTGTACTTACTACACACCCCCTCAAAAAAAAAAAAAAAAAGTTTTCCTGTGATTTTGAGAGGATCTTTTCAATCCAGACTGGATGGGTCCTTCTGTAATACCACTAAATTGCCTCTGAGTGTCTCTACAGTTCATCTCCTTCTAGGAGCAGCCAAGCAGGAATAATGCAAGAGAAATGAGTCACTGAAATTTATTGGTGTCAGCTTTGGTTCTGTATTCATAACATCTTTTACTGTTATTTTTAAGGATATTGCAGATTGAAACAAGGGAGGATCAAATGTCCAAGTTGTGTTTAAAGGAAGTAAATCTTTAAGAAATCATTGTGAAACAGATGTTAAATAAATGATTTTGAGTTCAGATCTGTGACAGAGCAGTATACCTAGGGAGACTCTTTAATAGCAAAACTTACAGTGATTTAGACCTATGGCTGATGAAGGGAAATCAGACTTTTTTATTGTTATAGCTACATAATGCAGTGATTTAACACACAAGTAGAAAAATTGACTATTTAGTCTCCTACATTATTTTAAGCCAGTGATCATTTACTTTAAGAGAGTATCCTAGTATCTGCCAGGTGAAGAGGTTCATGAAGGATGTCAGGTGAAATTTCAGTGGCTTTTGGTTATGCACAACTCTGAGATGGGTGTGTTGGTAAGAGTGGGTAGAACTGGGAATTGTATGTATCCTTATCAGAGTGGAAATCAGACTTTGAAAACAGTATCTTGAGCAGATAGTAAGAACTTTGTGTGGTTGTTAATGAGGCTTTGATATGCACAATATATATACAAAAAAAGAAAACACTGTGCACATATGTAATTTGTACAAGTGACCCATATCTATGATTGTTCAGTAGCACATAATTGAATAAATGTCCTAATGAAAAACCAAACCCCTTCTCACAGGGGAATAAACCCAAGCACATTAAGTAGGCAAGGCATACTAGGTTTTGTCTCAGAGCTGCACCGGTTCTAGTCATTTCTGCTCCATAACATTTACATCCATATGCATGTAAGGGTTTACAGCTTTGAAACTGAAGCCTTCTTGGTCACTCTTATTCAGACAAGTTTATCAAGACAGCGTTTCATGGCCGTGTTTGTTCAGGACAGTTCAGTTACATTGTGAGCCTTACAACTGAACTGGCCATTCACAGGCAGAGCAGAAAATCTTTTGTTTAAAGAGGCAGCTGAAGTATTAACAAAATGGAATTTCTTTCTATTGAGAGATTTTGTTGCTGCTGTACTACATATTTACTCACCTTTGTGTCATAAGTTGTATGCAAAGATCACTATGGAGAGAAATGAAAGCTGAATTTGTGCTCTTTGGTCTGATGTTTACAGTAGAAATATTTCTCAGCCTCAAACGTGAAGCCTCTCATGAACATGAAGAACAATTGATGCATTCAGTCAAACCTGGAGAGTGTAGACACTTGTGTTGTTACAGCTCGATGAATAGTGTGATGGAATAGAGGGAAATACAAACATTTACCTTTTGCATGGTAACAACACTGGCTACAGTATATACAAAAAGGGAAGGAAAAAGATGTAGCTTGTTTCTCTCTGATGATGAAGGTTCAGGATTTTGAGATTATATGGCAGAATGGCAAACCATTTTTAAATAAAACACCACATATTCATTCCTCTCTAGGAAACTTTTACACCCTTCAGTGAGGGAAGTAATTTGGCCTGTATAATATAAAAAATAACTTGTTCTGTTCTCTTCAAAAGAGCTCTTAAGTTCATTGTTTGAGGCAGGGATGTGTTCCTTCCACTGAAAATAAGTATTATGCATTGATAGTAAGTCTGACAAAGTTAGACTCATGCTAATAGTTTTACATACTTGTCATAATGACAATAACAATATGGTGGAAGAAAATGAGATTTTAAGTCCTAGGCCTTAGAAAATGGTTTTGTTTTCCCCTTTCCTGCACCTTGTACATCATTGCATGTATAAGAACTTTGGGGAGTTCTCAATGATCTCTGATCACACATCTGTCTTGGCAATGGTCTCTCTGTCCTCAGCATTGGCTGCTTGTACCAGCAGAAGAGGAGCCTGAGAGCTGAAAGGGGGCTCTGCAGCAGGCTGTTCACAGGCACAATTTGAATAATTGTCCACCTTGCTGCTGAGGTGTGCCTGTGTATTTTCTGTGGCTGGTAGAGTCCTCCATCCTGGTCTTCTCCACCTCTGCTACTGAGGCACATCTGGGCAAAACCTTTCTTGCCCTGGGAAGTGCTCCCTGCCTACCTGAGACTGCAGGAACAGCCGGGGCTGCTCCACAGCCTGGGACATGGGACTTGCAGAACAGAGGCAATATCCAGCACGAATCCACTGGAAGTATCAAATGACAGCACAGCAAAAATGGGTGTTGTAATGCAGTTTGAGCTTTCCCAGAGGTGGCTGTGTGCGTTGGAGCAGAGTCCCACACGCGTCCTCTGCGGCGCGGTTTGCGCAATGGGACCTGCGGTTTGCAGGTGGCCAATCCCTTACTCACCTGCGCTGTGACAAAGGTGCTGTGTGCACTTCTAGGTTGTGCAATGCAGGTACAAAACACTCTGACTCAAGCACGGAATTGGAAAGGAGGAAAGTGAATTAAGAGCATCTGACAGATGATAGCTGCTTGTACGTGCCTATTGGAAAAGACTTCCCTGTGTTTTCAGAAGCCACCAGCTGCTGATCCACTCTCCTTAAAATCTGTGCTAAGCGTTTCTGAGACAGATTTGTAGCGAGCATCAAACTTCTCCTACTAGAGTTGAAAACCATTCTTTAAGTTACACTTGTGTGGGAGATCTTCATGTGTGCAAACCCTGGCAGGCAAGTCCAGGAGCAGTATTTGTGAGAACCAAGGGCAGGTGGGATGCTCAACCCCTCAAATTGCACATGTGTCCCCATGGCCCTGTCCTGCACAGTGCAGGGAAGGACCCTTCTGATCCAGCTTGAATGGCTGTTGAAAGCAATGGGAAATGTCATGGATAAGGGGCTTGGCACTTCAAAAGAGGCGGCCTAATTTGTGCACACAATGGCAGTCACCCAAATATTAAGCAAACATGTCAGAGATAAAATTTGCAAGATGCAAATTGTAAAATTGGAGAAATATATTGTACAGTATGGGGAAAAAAAAGAAATTCAGACAGTCTAAAAAATGTGTGCCGTTATAATTTATATTCTACTGCATTATGATGCAATCTATCTTTTTCTAAAAATGAAAAAAAAAATAATACAAAATAAATCTGCTGAAGAAATTAATTACTTGTCAAATTTCAGGTTTGAAACACAAACCATTGGATTACAAAAGAGCACTTCAAGCCACTGATGTATGTTATTTGCTTAGCCTTTTGTAATTTAAGAACCCAATTGACATGTCTTAATTTGGTATTTTATGAAATTCCTCCAGGGCCAAGCCCTTTCTTTCCAGATTTCCTCCAAGTACAAATTTATCTATGGAAAGTTCTAAGTTTGTAACACAGGTTTAACAATAGCAGTACAAATATGTTACTGTAAGGATCCCATTCCCTTTAATTTTTCCCCCTTTCATCACATTGCAAGCACTGAGAGAAAACATGAGCTTCTCCATATGGAATTTTAAAGAGGCAAAGATGGAGCCATGTCAGTTGAGAGGCTGCTGAGGACTGAGGCACTGGGAAATCTGAGGGCAAGCATGTGCCACAGCTGTTTTAAAAAGGCACTTTAAACCCATAAATTTTAAGTTTTGATTTTATTCCTCAGATTTCCCCTTTTGATCTGAGCAAAAGGGGACTAGGCAGGAGCAACAGACAATAATTGTGTGACTGTATGAAAAAAAATAGAGTGATTTTATTCGTTAACAGTATTGTGACTGTCATTGAGATATTCTTAATTATTTGGGCTTTGAAAAATGAGTTCTGGAGCAGCGTGCCTGTCTGAACAGAGACAGAAAGAAAGGCTCCAAAACTAAGACTTAGGAATGAGTGGCACTTTAACCAAGTTACCTGCAGCTGTCTCTGCTTTTGCCTTGCTTCATCATTTAATGTGTATGCACCATCTTACTTAGCTGAAATTAGTATGCGAAAAAAGATGCATCAAAGTCAGCAATTAAAGTGACTTCATCTAACTTGTTGAGACAGTTGAGTAGCTGTGTTTGATTTTGCTTAGGAAATCATTAGCACCTTAACAGAAGGCAGGAAACTTTGATCAAGATGTGATAGATGCAGATCAATATAATGTGTAAAGATTTTATTTGGCTCTGGTATTGATACCTGGTAAAAGAACTGGCTTATGGACAGTTCTCTTGGAAAGTTTGCAAAATTGTTCAATGCTGGGCTAGTGTTTTACATGGGAAATGACAAAACCAGAACTCGTGTACAGTTTATATTACTTACTTTTTATTCCTGCAAAGACTGTTTGTATGTATTTCAAGGGATTATTTACGAGTAGGCACATAAGCTATTCCAGCCAGTGAGGTATTCCAGTGGGGATATAACTGACCAGACACACTTGGCATAGGAAGATGGAATCAGCCAGGCTGTGAAACTGGGGGATGCAGCTGGGCTGAGCCAGTTGTGCCATCCTGTGTGAGCTGAAGGGGGTTAGGAGGATCAGGAACTTCACACACATGCTCTTGCCTTACAAGAGTCAGTGTCTGTCATGTCTCCTGGAACAAGGGTGCCCATTTCTCAGTTGTATTTTTTCGGGATTATGTTTTAATTTAACTTTATTTTCCTAAATCAATGACTCTGACAGAGAGATGAGGGAGCAGCCAGTGGGCTCGGTGGAGGTGAGCAGTACAGAGGAGCCCCCAGGCTTCTTTGAGACCATCTATAAGTAGCCTGGGGTGAATAAGCAGGAATTTTCCTCCTTTCAGGCTGGAGCACCTCTGTGTTGTCTGGTTTGGGGTGCAGAGGGTGGAGCCCTGGGTGAATCCCTGTGCTCAGCAGTGTTGAGCCCAGCCACCTGCATGGACCTGGATGTGTCTTCTAGTTCTGTACACCCAGCTTTGCTTTTACCCCCTGATGGAACTGCTTGTGCACAGATTTTGATGGGTTTAAAGGGATTCAGCTCTCTGTGGCGTGGTAGTTGTACTATCCATCACAGAAATCTTGTAGGCTATGTTCATATTTTCATTGTCCTTTAGCTTTCTCTTTTCTGCTGCCTGAAGCTGTGAGTAGTTTGGAAAGGTCCTATAGCACTTCCTTATTCCAAATCACTGACTGGAGACCTTACTTGTGTGGTACTCCCATAACAAAATGCTGAAAGTATTTATTCACCTGAAGGGTGACAAAGGGAATTTTCTTTTTCAAATGCACTTGAGAATTTATAGGATTTTTAAGAAGGGACAGGGGACTCTTGACTACCTTCTCATTTTGTCCTATCTGTATTGTTTTAAGCTGCTCTCTTTTATCAGGATCCTGTTAATGTAGTTCCCTGGCTGGGCTGGATCTGTACAGTATTTCCTTTGGAAGACAGGCATTTGCAATTCTTTATTTAACTTAAAGATATGGTCACGTAAGAGTGTTTAGTGTTCTCAAGGGAAGGAAAGCTTAAAGGGAGGGTTGATTTATGTGAATAATCAGGTTTGCCTGAATAATTATGGTATTTAATAGAAGAGAAACTTTAAACACCTTAGCAAATGTGTCACTGTGTGAAGTTATACAGCAGTTTGATGACTTGTTCAGGTCTGAATTTATGTTGGATTTGGCTCTGCAGAGCCTTGCAAGGGAGTGAAATTCCAGGCTGGCTGCAGTCAGCAGGAATCACAGACAGCAGTGCTTGGCTCAGTAGTACTCACATCTCCTTCTGGATTGAGCCCTTCCCACAAAGTGAAGATAATACTATTTACTGAAGTGGATATTGCAGGGATTACTTAACCTTTACAATGCACTTCTAGGATGAGGATTCCATCTTTGCCAACTTCTATGAGTTTCTCTATGTGTTATGATAGATGAAGTTTGTTGGACCCCAGCTTTAAGAAGTCATTTAAAATATACACAAAAATTCGCAGCCTACCTGGTTATGGAGGAAACTACAAAAAATTTAAGTGTAACAAAGTTAGCATTGGAGAAAAGGGAACAAGATCCAAGCTGATTTTATTTTTTCAGAATTTTCTATGGCAATGATTAAAGGGAGGATTGTAGTGTTGACATCAACAGAACCCAGATACTACAACGAGTATTGCTTAATATAGGGAATCCATACATCCATATATTCAAAGAGTAGCTAGTACCTATTTGGAAAGCATGCTCAAAGGAGCCAGGAAGTTCAATAATCCAGTAAGCCTGACACCTTGGAGAGGCTAGGGATGGGCTGAATCCCTTTTCCGTGGTAACTAAAGGAGGGCTTAGATGCACATATACTGCATCTTTTCAGGATCTCACAGCTCAGCTATGATGTGAGCAGGCTGACCCCTGAAAAGGGGATAAAATCCTCACCTCCTGGAGGAGGGATGGTAACATCCCCTCCTGCAGCCCAGAACAGGAGGGCTTTCAAGCAAGAGGGGAGAAAACTGCATTACTCCAAATCCAGTGCCCTAATAATGAGTTTACTGGCACTTGAAGTGAGAATAGCCCCATCACTTTTAAATCTGTGTGTTTTGGCTTTTCAACCTGAGTAAGATCCAAGTCTCAGATGGAACAAGTTCAAGAATGAAAGAAGACCAGAAGTACATGAATAACACACATGCACACAAATCAAGTTTTTCTCCAGTTCCTGGTTCACATCCTTTGAAGTATTCTACTTTTCCTCCCTTCCTAGAAGAAGCACTGGGGACAGAAAAAGAGCAATAAAATATTTCCAAATAACCCCTCACAGCTACAAATTATAAATATTTAATATTTTGAATTATTTCTGTTTCATGTGTTCCCAAATAGCATTTAATTTCTTCCTCTCTTCCCGCCTCTAGCTTTCATCAAGTCTCATCCCTTGCCTGTCAAACCTTGATGCCCCCTTTGTAACAGCTTGCTTCCAGGTGGGTTTTCCTGGGCTAATTCAGCCCTTGTTCTGTATTTTCAGAGATTCATAGTAAAACTCTCTCTGTAGCCCAGCTCTGACCAAGTGATTAGCAAGGAATTTCCAATTTGTGCTTCTCCCTGACTCACAAAATTGAGCTAGTACAGAATAAAGCAAAATAAATATGAAGCAAGCCAAATAATTCAGAAGAGGGATCTCAGTTTGTCTTCGGTGTCATCTGCCTCATATCTGCTATGAAAATGGTAGGTCTAAATTCCAGCTTTAATGTGCAGACTGCCCACACACTGGATTTTATTTCTCTGCACACATCTGTCATTTGGCAACAGATTTGTCTCAAGTGCTGAGCTTGCTCCTTCAGCATGTGCTCAGTGTCTCCCTAGCAGGTTGGTGCTGTTGTGGCCCAGGGTCCCTCCAGCTGCATTGCACTCTCTGGAAAATTTCCATTCTTATTTGTGGAGAGACTTTGGATTTGCAGTGCTTTGAATGACGATCCAAATCAATAATCTATACCCATCTTAGGCTATATTAATTTAATTATCTATCAGAAGTAATTTAATAAAATAACAACTGAATTTCTGTCCTGTATATTCTGCAGTGAAGAGCCAAATTTTTCTAATTTAGTGTCTTCTCCCATTCATGTGCTATCTCCATGGAATGTCTTTGGGATCAGGTCCTCAATGGTGTCAGTGTGTTCTCAGAGGCAGGACAGATGTAACTGTATATATGAAATACAGAGCTTTGAACTACAGCAAGACAGACACTTCCACAGGGAAAGATTGCTATACATAGAAATACAGGATTTTGCCCTGTAATTTTAATTGTACTCCATTTAAATTCTTTCTGTGATCCCAGGGGGGCAGTCCTGTTTCCTGTTGCTCGTGCCCAGCCTGCTCTCTGTGCTGCAGCACGCAGGTGCTGCACACCCTCCTCCTTGCTGTCTTACAAACTTATTTCATACATATCAGCCAATTCAGACCTGTTAAAGGAATATCCAGTTTGTGATCTCACAGGTGTGTGAGGAGAGTGGGAGGGGGTGGAGAACATAGAAGGGATGGAAACTGTTGACTACAATTCCTATTCTCTTCTGGCTCCATATGTTTCAATCATCTGGGGTCCAACAGTGCCTCACGTTTAGAGCCCATACTGGGCAAAGTCTCCTCTTAAAAAATTAATGTCACAAGTTTTAATGTCACAGCTTTTACCTCACTCTTGGAGGTAAAAGCTGATATGAACAGGCTGACTGGCATCTTCTGCATGCTTTGTTTTTTCATGCCTCCATGGGTGCTGCTACACGTAACAGTCTAGTGAAGTAAACACAAATATTTTTTCACGCAAATGTTTTTTTCTCAAATATAGTTTTACTCTTTTACAACTCATGTTCTAAACAGGCCTGTCCAGGGTGAAAAAGTGTGTAGGTTTGAAGTAAAAAGGGAACAATCCATGATGGGCTGAAGTGAAGGTTTTTAGAAGTGCTGTTATTTATATGCCTCACTGTTCCATATTGTGCATCATGTGCTATGTTACACGTTAAGACTTCTCAGTATCTTTTCTTTGAAACCCCCCCCAATATTTTTTCCTGATTAGGAGCTGATGCTCTTCATCACAAGCTCTTTGTACCTCTCATAAAGCCTGCTTTCTCCCAGGCAATCTCGAGGCATGCTGGGACCATGCAGACGGCTGTGTCCTCTCACTCCAGTGCTGGCCTATGACCTTACAAGTAGGGTCAGTCAACATGCTACAAAGCTTTCCTTGCCATTTATCAAATAACAAAGCACACCAAATTACATAGTTTCTATAGCAGGCCACTACAGTATGTAAACTGCAGAGAGGGCTTACACTGCTCGCTCATTCTGAGGTGCCGACAACATGAAAGGCCCTTTCGTTCCAGTGCCCAGAGCCTGTATTTGCCTATCTCACCTATTACCAGCAAACAAAGGGGCTGCAGAGGTTGAGCAAGCAAATGGAAAATGAAAATGGAAGAAAAAACAACTGCCTGTCTTCGAAGAAATGTTTGTCTAAAACGTATGCAGACATGTCTCAGGCAGTTTATGGGTGCTGAGGGCCCCTTTCTCTGGCTGAGAGCTGCCCTCCCTCTGCAGTAATAGAGTCAAAGAAAGGTTGAGGCAATGTTTCCTTTAACTGTATAATGTATTTATCCTCCCAACTGGTGAAATGCTCAATAGCTGTCATGATTAATCAATTATATTAGTATTTCATCTCAGCCAGTCCCAGGCATGTGTATCACTACAGATGTATTTTCTGAGATGTGCAGCAGCATTGCCAGTGCTGCACAAATCAGCTTTTCTAGCTTTGGAGCAGTAAGAACATATCATCAGATGAAATTTGTCATTATTCAGAAAGTCTACTCAAAGCTGTGAATAAATTAAGCTGTGGAGTGACCTCCCCTTCAAAATCTATCTGCTTCACTGAGAGAAGCCACTGCTCCTGGGTATGGATTTCCATTCCCTGTCCACTCTCAGGCTTTACTGCCTTTGCTGGTCTGCCAGGGAGCTTAGCTCATGTCAGGTGAGCATGGCTGGATGGGCATAGACCAGTCATGTAAACAGTGGAGACAAGTCCTCTTTATTTTGTCTGAGCTCTATAAAATATCTGTATCCTCCAGATGGGAAGTGGTCACAGGCATTTAAGGTTTGTCATCTGCCTGCTAATGGAGCTGCACTTGGAAGGAAATGTGTGCTCACAGTCCAGGACCTGGCTGGTGGCTGATTTCTGTGAAGGATAAACTTATTTGACAAATGATGGCCAGACATGTTCTCCCCCTCTGCTCAGCAGCAGTGAGGCCACATCTGCAGGACGTGGCCTGATGTGGGTACAGAAATAGTGGTACAGCAGAGATGCGTGAGCCCAGAAAAAGGCTGAAAAGATAATGAAAGGTTTGGAACATTTGTAGTATGAGGAGAGGCTGAGAGGGCTGGGATTTTCCAGTCTTGAGAAGAGAAGGCTCAGGGAGGCCTCATACTTGTGAACTTGATGGCAGGGGAGTAAAGAAGATGGACAGGCAGGAACTTCACAGCAGTGCCCAGTGAAAGGACTGGAGACAAGGGGCATAGGCTGAAAGAAGTTTGGTTTAAAAGTAAGCTCTATTTTACCATAAGGGTGATTGAACACTGGGACAAGTTTCCCAGGGAAGCTGTGGAGTTTTCACCCTCGGAGATGTTCAGAAGCCCACTTGACACCGTCCTGCACACCCTTCTCCAGCTCACCCTGCTCAAGGGGGCTGATTTTTTTTTAGATGATTTACAGAGGTCTCTTCCCACTTCATCTATTCTGGGTGATTCTGTGGTTTAGTGCCCTACAGTGAGCATGGAACCTCCTCTGAATCTGAATTTCAGTGCTGCTGAAGAGCTTCCAAGGATGGAAGGGATGGAATGTACATGTGGAGGGCAAACTTTGAAAAGGAGCTAATATGTATTGGCATGAGGATATCTGCATACATCCACAGAGAAACTTTTCCAACTTTTTTTTTTTTTGACTCAGCAAAACAGTTGTTTTAATGAAAGGAGCTTATCTAGGCAGAAAGTAGGAAAGAAAAGCAAGGGATGAGTGCAGTGGGTTGAATGGTGATTGCACAAGAGTTGGCAAATGCAACTATTTCCAAATATAATGGCATTAAGTGTTCATTGTGAAATTAGATCAGCTTTTTAAGAGCTGCGGGGTGAAAAAACACAGTATTCAGCTAATTAGACAAAGTAAAAAGATAATGTTAAATTATTTTCCTTCAAAAACTATTTGTCTGCACTACCATGAATTTTAAAATAGAACTGCTAGAGATGGCAGTGTTATCAAGTGATCTGCCATTAAAGGAATTATAATTCAGGTCTTTTTAATTCCCTATTGTGGAAATCTTTAAATTAGAATATATCTAAACTGTACAAATCTGTAGTTCTCCTAGAACAATGCTGACACAGTTCTCTGATGTTCATTAAAAATTTTTATGCCTTGATTTCTATATAATGGAACATGAAGAAATTTAACTACACTTACTGGGTTTTGTGCCCAATCCAGCTAATTACTAAAGCATCTGCCCAACTTTCAACATGTAAGTAGTTTAATCAAAGTTGGTAAGACTACTGACATGCTGAAATGAACTGAAACTGTAGTTGCCATTCTTCGTTTTGAGTGTCATGAGTCAAAGGCTATCACTCTTAAGAACACAAGTCACAGAATCACAGAATATGCTGAGCTGGAAGGGACCCACAAAGATCCTCGAGTCCAGCTCCTGGCCCTGGTCAGGACACCCCAGACACACCATGTGCCTGGGAGCCTTGTCCAAACATTTCTGGAATTCTGTGCCAGGCTTGGGGCTGTGACCACTGCCCTGGGGAGCCTGTTCCAGCACCCAATTGCCCTCTGAATTAAGAACTTTTTTCCTAAGTCAAGAAGTTAAACATCAAATGTATATCAAGTTGAGACTATTAGAACTGACATCAAATGAATTTACTTTTGATAACTTAAATCTGTACATTTAAAACCACATTACTCTTATATGTATTTATTGGCAGTTAAAAGTGCTTTGCTCATAAACTTTGAGGTTCTTTAATAGACTCTAGCAGCAAGAAAGCTTGATCAAGCTCCTTGAAAAGTAAAATATAAAAATCCTGTTTATCAGAGACAAAATTGTTCTGTGCTTTCAATAGATACTTTATAATCTTTCATTAACAAAGCCATTTGACCCTTTTTTTTTCCTTTACCCAAGGAATATAACATTAACTACCATAGCACAAATAATGTTACTGACTATATACTTCCATTCTGTTTGGCTTTTAACTTTTTTCTATCTTTCTTTTTTTGCTAAAGCTCTTTGAGATTAAAAAGGCTGGTGCAGGATTGGGGCATAATTTGAAACAGGCATTTGGTTAGTATTGGAAGTTTATTGTCTAGGGGCTTTTTTGAGTTTGGATGAGATTTGCTGTCCTTCTCCTAAAGATACAATGCATCCAAATTACTTATTTTGCTCCTTTTATCCCAGATACAAAAAAAATTTAATGATGCACTTATCCTTAGGCATGTGCTTACATATACCCTTGTGCAAGGATGGGAGTGTGTACTGGTGTAGCTTGCTGAATTAAGGGTCATAAGGGCCAGGAGCACATATTAATTTGAGTATAAAATGTACTTGTCTGTCCCTGGGGGCTGTGGGCATGCTTTTCATAGTTAGTATAATATTTCCAGTGTTTGCTGCAAACAAAGTCACCACAAAACAAATCTGAAAAAAGCTCCACAGCTCGTGCCACTTGTCTGTGTTTGCACATGTGTCTGTTCATATGAGGTGAGGAGCTGCTCCTCTCAGAGCTGGGAGCAGGCAGTGCTCTGCCCTGGGACAAACCTTGTCCTGGCCAGGGTCACCCCATGCTCAGGGCTCTGGAGAAGGTGCCCAGCTCTCTCACAATCTGTGTACCATAAGGAGCTCCTAAAATGTGCTGGCTCAGATAATTAAAAGTGTGTTTTCAAGCAATAATTCTGAGGTCATGCACTGCCATTCAAATATTTGATTTCATATGACTGAACAGTGTGTTACTGTTCCTTACAAATACATTCTAACTTAAGAATTTTATCTTGTTGCTTTTATTTGGGCCATATCTGGAGAATGTTGTGCCTGGCGTGGAAGTTAGTTGCTAGCTTACTGGAACTTTTTTCAGAGTTGTAAGGGATTTTCTTAGCCTGTCTCAAATCAAACAAATTGTACTTGAAAGAAACTTGCAGTTCTTTGTCTACAGATGGAAAGACTCCCACAGGCTTCTGTAGAAGCTAGTCTGGGTGTGGAGATGAAAAAGAGATTCTTAATGCTGATGAAACCTTGCATATATGAAAAACATTGAAGAACTCTCTTTGTAAATGATCTGCCCAGTGCAGTCCTGAACAAGTTAGTCCAAACATAAATAACATTACCAGTCAACAACAACTAAAACCAATTTTTTGTCAATAGTTCTCTATTATTTTGTAGCTCAGAACAACTGCACACTAATTTTGTAATGTGTTTACATTACTGAAAAAAAAAGTGGTTGAGGATAGAGCTTTCTTTATGGTTTTTTAACATTTTTCAGATCATCTGTAATGGAATGATAAAGTATTTTCTGAAGGAAAAAACCCCAAATGTGTCCTGGACCAATGGTACTTCCTTTGGGACTGTTTTCATTGTTATTAAAATAGCAAGTAGTTAGAATCAGTGGTCCATGAAGTCTCAGCTGAAAACAAAAGAAATCATAAGAATTTGCTTGCTTACTAAAGCTAGATTCTCTCCAATAAAAAAGGTTTCTGCTAATGTGAGAACAGCATAATGTAAACTTGCACAGTGTGTAAATAACTGTTCATTAAGTTCCTTTTTCCTTTTGAAAGTATCTTGTCCTGAACAGAAGGGCAAATTCTACCAAGTGGAACTGCTTTCACCTTTGCATGATAGGGATGTAATTGAAAGTAGCCCTAGGTGTTCTTCTTGTGCTATTTATTTAAGGTATTTATACAAGAATAAAAACCACTGAGATGAAACCTCACATATCTAGAGCAGTCTGTCTGCAGTAAGGATAATATTGATTGCTATGGCAGAAAACTCTGAAGCCAGGTCACCTTCCAGCCATTGATTGTCTTCTTTCAGACTGCCAATGATGGCTGCGTTAATTGCATTGCTGAACTTAGCAATTTCTTATGTTTTTCTTATTTTACCTCCATCCATTTTCCTAAAATGATTGGAATGTTGTAGTCATAAAAAACCTTGAAATAGAAGCTAGAGGAATTTTAATGAAAAGTATTTTTTTGAATGCTAATCAACAACATTAAGTAAAATCGCTGTCTTTCCATTGGCAAGCCATAGTCCAATTTGAGAACATCTGCAGAAAAGAAAACCAGGAAGGAAGGTACTGGGCTGCTAGGGAAAAATTCCTGGAACACAGAAAAATAAAAGGGCTGATCTGCAGTCCCATGTTGAATGTTTTAATCTGGCAGTTTATTTCATTTAAGGTGGGGCTTGCTGACATTTATCTGTCTTTACTGCAAAAGTATTATATGCTTACACCTATTTTAGCTGGTTTTCTTCACGTGTATGTGTGTGTGTGTAGCTCTACACACGTAAAATGGATAACACAGTCTGTGACTGAAAGATGATGTTTGTTCAGTTCTGTAAATAATAATGATAAAGGAAAAGACTTCATATTCTTTCACAGTTTGCAACAAAACAGCTTTACTGCCCGGAGATGTGGCTAGGGTTCATACAGTCTGATGGTAGCCAAATTTTGTTAATGTTCCTTTAAAATTCATATTAAAGAACAGGGCTATTCAGAATCCCCAGTCTTAGATCCTGTAATGGGTTTTAAGTCTGGGTTATGAGAGTTGGTTGAGCATAAGTGTCAGCATGGAGAATGGTTTTCCAAAGAAGTGTGATGAAGAAGGTCTCCCAGAGCTTTTCTCAAGGCTGGTTCAAACCCACTGCCCAGCTATCCAAGGATTTATGTCCTATCATCATTTGTGTCCTTCTCAGCATTACAGGGAGAAATTTTCTCTCAAAAATTACAGCTACAACTATGGGCAAGAGGAAAGGAAAAGAAAAGGTAACTCAACTGTTTTCAGCAATGCAGCCTATGAATCTACAAAACCTCCACCAACACAGGTGTGGATTATAACTGTGGGCATCACTGCAGAGCAGAAACCTTTCCTCAAAGTGGGAGACTGCCATGGAGGAAACAGACCTCTCCATGAGTTCTCAAGAAGAAAAAGCTGGAACACAGCAAGGCTCCAGGAGACACCTTGGAAAAGATTTTTTCAGTCTTTTGCTATCCTTAATCTTGATGTTGGCAGTTTATATCCCAAAATCAAGGTGTTCCTCTGGGTCAGTGCCTTTAAAGCCTGAACAAGCTGCTGATAACCAGTTTATAGCCATTTTCTGTTAACCTTCTCCAGCTCTCCTGTGGTGCTGCACTTGTTCCACCATCCTCAAGTGAACATTGCATTCCCAAGCAGACCTGGAAACTATGCCTTTATCTTTTATCCCTCTTTCAAATTCTCAGCTGATTTCAGCTGTGATAAAAGCTGGTTCCAAAACTAAACAAGTACTATTAATTGGCAACAACTTTGACACCACTGATTTTCATTTGAAAATATCAAGACATTTATGATTCCACGCAGCAAAATAAAATCAGGAGTTTCTTTACTATTTGGTTTATTGAATTAGGTACAATAAAACACGGATGTTGCTTTTTACTCAATTTCCTAATTTAGAAGAATTTGACATAATTTTTTTATACAAATGTATTTATATGTCCATTTGATTCTTATTAAGAAGGAGAAAAAATATTAATTTTTCTTTTATATGAGCTCTTATATAGAGGTCAGGCAAGATTTCAAAGAGCTTGCTATGCTAATAGTGTAAGTCCAGACACCTTACACATGTCAGAAAAAGAACATCTGTAAATGCTGTTACAAGGGGCAGATGTGCCATGAGGTTTCAAAGGCTTGGAGAAGCATGTGGAAGCTGCCTCAGATAATACACAGCTGAAAAATTAATAGTTTCTGGTATGAGGCTCTTTTAAAAGGCTTTTTTTTTTTAATTAACACGTGGAGAAATACAGTTAAAGAACTGATAATTTGGGTTTTTGCAGTAACAGTTCCAATACCCAATGCAAAAGGCCACCTCCCCTTTAAGTGGCTCAAAAGGGAATACATTTCATAAATATAGTGGAAAAGAAAAAGCTCTCCTCACCCTTCCTTTGCCTAGGTGAAATATTCCTTAGGGAATTTTGTCCAGTGAGACCGATTTCCAGGCTGGTTCTACACAACAGATATGCCTGGTATATTCACTTCTTTTCCATTGTCTTTTCTGCATTGATGATAAAGCAAACATAAGTCCCTTTGTATCCATCCCTCTTACAGACAGCTGCAGCTTTGGTGTGGTGTCTTGTTCAGGAGCAGCAACAGCTGCCCAAGTGTCACAATTTGCCTATTCCTTCAAATCATACACACTCTACATAGAAACCTTTTTTTTTTTTTGACAGAGGATTTATTAAATAAAAATGAGGATGGTAGTATTGTTATCTGAGAAGATCAGATGTGTCATGTAAGCTGTAGAGTCAGGCACCTGCATCCATCGAATATTTAAGAAAACATCTTAGGATAAAATGTAGCACATTTCTTTAATTTTAAAATCTCTTCCCACAGTACAAAAGCCATCCTAGATACTTAGTTTCTAAAGGAAAGAAGACTTAAAATTATATTTGATAATCAAATTTCTCCACCTCTATCCTTGCTCTTTAAATCTATATTTTAAAATAAGCAAGAATACTTTTCCCCAAACTTCAGTCAATATTTTACCTTTATAAGATTTTTTTTCAACACAACTCAACCCCTTTCTATATTGCTTGAATTTTTTACAGCCAATAATTTTATGTGTGGATAAAGTACAAAGTGCTGTTCTAGTATTACACATAGTGCTCTATGGAAACATAAATTCAGAATTAACATCACACTGAAGAGTATCTGAAGACATTTTAAGAAATGTCCCAAATTACTTCAGTGTCTAGTAGCCAGACAGAAACAAAAATCACACACATTGCAAGATGTTATGAACCTTTCTATCAAAAATAATAAATGGAGATGTTTGCTAAGGTTGTTGGGTTACAGTTTGACACAGAACACTGCAAAAGAGATTAGACTGGGAGGAACATATTCAACAGTCCTGTTCAATAACACCTATCTACTAATTGCAGCCAGTTAAGAAAAAGATCCAGCTCTGTTTCATCTGATTTTGTAAATGAACCAAAAATGGTGCATGATTTTGATATAGAAGGACATCTGTAAATGACAAGAGCTTTACTGAAGTATTTCATTTCAGCAGCAGTAAAAAGAGCCTACTGCTCAAATCATTAAGTGGCTAAAAATCCAGCATTCTTTTGGAAGACTTTGCAAGTTTGCATTAAGCATGCTTTCAGTTGTCAGGCTCCTGTTGTGACATATTGTTTGAGTCAGACTTCATCAATCTACAAAGCAGTACTTGAGGTCTGGTGGCATGTGCCTACACCCAGTATACTATGTACAAATGGAAGTGATACAGGATTCTGTAATTACTACATTTCTTTTTAACCCATAAATATTTGGTGCACTAAATTTCTGCCCTGAATTTTTCAGAAAGCAATTAGTTGGTTGCTTTATCTGAGCAAAGTAGATAAAATATTGTGGTATTGATGATTTTTCATGTGCAGATGTTTTGATTTTAGCACATCTGCATGCAATAAATCTATTTTCTGTGTAGAAATTGTATTTTATTATATGATTTAGTATGGAATGTTGAATAAATAATTTAAATTGAAATTCTTTCTTTGGGAGCACACCAGAATTATTTGCAATAGCTGATCATACCACATATATCCTTCTTTGCACATAAATATATTAGCCAATTGCTTTAAAAAGGCACCAGTTTTGCTAATATTACTTTACACACAGCTGGATAAATGTAAAAAATGGTCTTATGTGTAGTGTGCCTGGATTTCAGTTGTTTCTTATGTTTCTCTCATTATAGATGTGCTAGCCTAGCAGACTGGGTCTGCAGCTAGAATGTGGTGTGGGCTGGAAGGAATAGAAGTGGGTGCATGGGGGGAAGAGTGGAAACGTTGGCTTCCTTCTGTCTGTCTTCTGTCAGTCATCTGTGAGCCAGGGCAGGGCTTGCAAAGGCAGAGTAAATCCTCCTGTGCTATAAACCCTATGCAAATTAGCCTCTAAGGACAAATTCTGTACACAGCGAGGGGAGTGAGCAGTGTAGGCTCCCAGCCCTGGCAGAACACTTGGCTGTAACCCACAACCTGAGAGTTCAGCCATGAGTGACCCAGACTGGGTTTTGATTGGTTTTTCACTGCAATCATGAGTACCAAATGCAGTTAGGCTGACCCATTAGGGCAGTCAAGGCTTGCAGGACGTGGGAGCAGCACAGGAAGGCACCGTGTCCCATTCCTCCCTGGGATCTCACAGGGCAGAAGCTTTGGGAGAACAGAACTCCTGCAACCTTTTTGCTTCTGCTCTCAGAGGCATTACCCCAAGGTGCTAAAGCAGCTGCATGAGGAGCCCTCCTTCAGCTGCAGAATCACAGGGTCTGTTATCTACTTTCCCTCACTGAAAAGATAACTGCACTTTCTGGTGAGGAATTGGTTGTAACGATGGATTAGTTACAGGAGACTCTTCTCTGACAGTCCTTGCAGTTCTGTCTGTAGGAAGGCAGGGTAGGCAAAGAGCAAGTATCTTTCTTCAGTTGTGGGGTTTCCATTTTAAATAGCTAAGTGGACAAGGTAGGGTTTTTGTACATATATATATATATGGTCTGTGGACAATAAATTGCTTCCTGACCATATGATTGTCCTGCAGGTAGTTACATAACTCTTGTGCAGGGTTTTTTAAATTTGGTTTTGTTGTTCTGTTGTCAGCTCCTGAGTCTCAGCAGTCAGCTAGTTTACTTTATTGCCAAGCAGAACACTTATATATGGCTATGGATAGTTCACAGACTTTGTCACTTGTTTCTCCTACTAGGCCATCCAAAATTAGGATTATTGGGCAATAGTGCAAAGGTTTTCTGTCCTTGTCTGTTTGTCCATGAGGAGTTGGTTGTCTACATACATAAATATATGCACGTATATAATCAAATGCATTCAGAGCTGAAGCAAATCTATTCAGAGCTGTTTGCTGGGAGTTTATTTCTGCTGATACCAGGGGTCAGGTGTTTTCTAAAGTATTTTATACATAGTGCCTCTGTCCTGGTGCAGCCGTGTTGAGCATATATATTGCAAATATTTCTAGACTATTCCAAGACTATTCTAGACTATTGCAATTTTTTAAGTAATGCCCTAAATCCTTGTAAACTGATCTCTGATAACATATTCAGTAGTAACCCTAGGCATCAAATTATTTTTTTTTAAATATCTCTGGTTTAAAGTAAAAACATGTGCTTCTTTCCAAGTCAATGGTGTTACCTGGTGCTCCTGACTTCTGTGGAGTGACACAACCACTCTGACTTTTACTGTGTGCCATGGGTCTGTGTATCTGTGTGTCCATCCTGCCTAGCCTGAAATGTGCTCTCTGTGGCTCTGATCTCTTCCTCAGCTGAGGCACAGTGAATCACAAGGGATGTCTGCAGTCATGGCTGGGTGCTGCTGCACTACAGCCAGTGCAGCACATTCCAGGGCTGGAGCACAGAAACCTTTGGTACCAGTCTTGCTTCCAGCATTGAAGGCTGGGGTTTTGTGGTATTTGGTTGTTTTGGAGTTGGGTGTGTTGTTTTTGTTTTTTTTTTTTTTCATTCTATCTCCAGTTTTTAACCCCATGACCAGTCTGGGACTGGGCAACAGAAACAGGGAGCACAAGTTTAGGAACCTTCACACGTTACTCAGCAGGAGTAAATGTGTGGCCTGGTACCAGGGAGCTCTTGTATCTCAGACATGGAAGGAAACTTCCGTGGGTTTGCAGAATATTGCATTTGCACAAGAGAAACTCTCAACTGTATTAGGAGAAATACAATGGTCTAGTAGGTGAGGAGCAAGGTAAGTCAGAATCTTTGGTTTCTATCCCTGGCTCTGCCAGCTGCTTGCTGTGTGACCTTGGGTGAAAGACTTATTCTCTCGGTGTCTCGGTTTACGCATTAGTGAAATGAGAGTAATGATACTTACCTATCTCACTGGGGCTTTTTGAGGCTTAATTAATTGATGTTTGTAAATCACTTTGCGATCCTCTAGTGAAACTTGTTAGAGATCTGCCAAGTATTTATCGTCTCAGGTTTTTTTCCTCCTGCTTGTCTGCACTCATCCATCTAATATCTAAAAGCATGCTCACAGCTAGCAGCAGATACTAGCCAAATTGCTCTTAACAGGAGATGTATGGAAACTTTTACAAAATTACTTTTGCAAATTACCATGCTTTTTGAAGTACCATGTGCAGGGATGTAATGAAAAACTGTGTAGACAACTGTCTGTGCTACTCACTGAACTGACTGGGTTGTGATTTCTCTTGTAATATCTTTCAGCAGTCCCAAACATATAGGACTGTTTTGAATTTCAGATGTGCCTTTCTTTTAACTGATTTTGCTTTGGAAAATTCTTTGGCAGTCCTAAAATTTTTTCTTATGTTTTTTATTTCATGTAGACTTGTCAGTAATTGGAATGTATGTCTTTTCCTCTAGGATGGCAGAGGAAATACAGGTTCATTGTTATTACCTATTTTGCAGTTTCCTCTCAATCTGGGAGGAGCTTACAGACTGTGTCCTGCAAGAGGCTTAGGGTGGGCAGACTCCTCAAGTGTTATAAAACCTTGTGGAAGTACAGGGCTACATCCTTATGCATACAACTTTGCCATAATTTCAAGTCCTCATTTGCTTTGAAACTGGAAAGGAACTACCTTCTCTCTGGGGACCACAACTGCAAATGCAAATGTGAGGAAGCACAACCCCTCCTCACCAAAACTGCTTTTTCAAAAGCAGGAGTTTGTCAACTGCTGCTCTGAGTGGGTTGTGCTGTGCCTGGAGACCTGGCAGAGTGCAGGTCTGAGCACATGGCAGGTGGTTATCCCTGGATAGGAGAAACTGCTGCTCAGAGTGGTGGAACTGGGCATCAGAAAGTACATCTGAGGAGTCTTTGAGGAATTTGAATACAAGATGTTGCAATAAGATGGGAAGGGATCCAATTTAAACATAAACTGAAGTTCTCAGACATCATATTTCTGTAGATATCAGTGCCAGTGTTGAGGGAGGAGGTAACTCCAGAAATACTGGGCCTGTTTAATAGAAGAAAGTGTGTATGTCACTGCATTACATTGATGATGTACATTCCTGTATGGAAGTATAAGGACAGGCTCTGGCAGGTCCCTCCATGCTGGTGAAGAACTCCCAGCTAATTAATTAGTCATTTCCTGAGGAGGATATAAGGGATTGTTGCTGCTCTGGAGGTGCTTGTTTCCTGCACTGGACCTGGACCTCTGTGCATCCAAGACAAATTTCAGTACTTTGCAAAGGGAAAGGCTTTGTGTGTGCATTCATGTTTGCACAGAAAGTCCAATTAAATACTGTGTAAAACTGCCCACAAAGAGACCTCACAAAGGGCATCCCAAAGCATCCAGTGTTATGGCAATGTTTTGCATCAGATTTGATAGTCAGGAAAAGTGAGGGAAGAGCAAGGATAAGATTACACAGTGAATTAGGCTTAGACATAAATAGACCATGAACTATTACATGAATAAGAGTGCCCTTCTCTTGAGTTTTTTTCTTTTCCCCAAGTATTTCTGCCTCTTGATACTCTGCTCACAGAAATCTCACTGGGGAGCATCTGAGCTCAAGGACCTGACTGCAGGACTGACACCCAGCCTTGGCCAGGGTGAGTCAGGTACTCAGCAAAAATCTCTTGTTACCATATCTGACCTGGTATCTGGTTAGAACATATTAAAAATAAACACTCCCTGAGAAATGGAACAGGATTTTTATCCGTTGAAATTTATGAAGCAAACAGCAAATGTGTGGGTGTGCCTGCTTCTCCAAAGAGCTCTGCTTAAATGACTGTTTGCAAAGTTGGATAGCTATCGGGAATTCATTTGGAAGCAGGTTTAAAATACAATTACCTTGCTGTGCAAAAGGCATCATAATACCTTTGATGCTTCCTCATTGACAGAGATTGCAGGGGAAGCAGTAAAATTGTAAAATTAATCTACAGGCCAACTTTGAGTGTCTGTTTAAAAGAGGACATTCGGCTACAGTTCCAAAATCAGTTGCAGTATACAGCACTGAGGTGCTTGAGCTATAATTAGTGAGGTCCTAAATGAGATAAGCATGGCAATTTAATTATCGGATAACTTTAAGATATGCTTAAAAGGATTCCAACTTGATAAGAATTGTGATAATGTTTTCTACCCAGGGAAAATACCAACATCTAAATATTTAATATAGTCACAGGAAATTTAAACTAAATAAATTTTCAGGGAAAAACGAGGCAAAACGCTTCCTACAGCAATATGGTTGAGACAGGGTTTCCTTTTAATTTTTGATGAGTATTTGTTCTTCCGAGGGTTACATAAGCCATAGCACAAATTCTAAGCCCTCTTTTTCCCTTCCTCCTGTGGTACAACTGAAGGCACAGTTATCTTGCATGTTAATTCAGAAATGTGCCTGATAGCTCTACTTAACTAAACTCTGCTGCTGCAACTTTGTGATGGGAGCTAATCTGTGAGCTGAGCATCCTCTCTTCATTTTGCTCATGAAATCCAGCCATACTTTATATAAGAAAGCAGAGAAGAAAGACAAATGGTTTATCCTCTAAGCTACCCAGCATCCTGTTCTTGATATTTCAGTAACATATGCTAACATATGCTTTCCTCAAGAACTTCAAAAACATGCTTTTAGCAGCAATGAAAATAGTACCATACATCGAATTCAACTTTAAACCTCATAGTTTACCTCTAATACCATTACCTCATGTATAGAAGAAAATGTAAATCTAAAATATGCTGGTGATTATAACCTTTCTTCCTGACAGACACTGCAATATAAATGCACATAAATTGAATTTCTTCTTTAAAGAAATTTGAATACCTTTGGAGCATTTTAGCAAATCATCTCCAGCCCTTATGGCACGACTTCAATGGACTGTGGAAAAGTGCTCTCCCTATGGCATGACTCCTGCAATAGAAGGACATAGCAAGGCAGAGAAATGCCAAGAAAAATAGAATGTACTCCATTGATATTCAAAATTTATTTTATTAAACTTGCACAAAAGACCAAAAAAATGGAAGCTGGTTTTATTAGAAAAGGCATTCAAATATTAACTCTGTGAGTGCCATTTGCCTTGCTTGTCTGGAAAAAATAGGAATTGAAAGATACATAGTTTGACTGTGCTCCCTAGAAGAGCTTTTTGATTCTTTGTGTTAACCATTAAATCAGAAACTGTGAGAGTGTGTAAGTCGTGAGTAGGAGATTCTGATGCATCAGATGAGAGTTCTTCAGAGGGATCCTCCTTTGGGGAAGAAATCAGTGTATTTGAGCAATTTTGTACTAATTAGTAAATATGCCAATTGGTGGATAACAGCCATATTTCAGAATTCTATTTCTAGGGGAACATATGGCAATGTTCCTGAATACCATCAGCTGTCAGTGTTTATCTTAGAATACGGATGGGATATGAAGATGCCAAAAAAAGTATTTTTTCAGAGCGGCAAATACTAATATTTCCATAATATGTTGGAAGGATAAACTAACTGAAGGTTTATAAGTGTTTGGTTGAGTGGAGAATGGCCAAGTTTGCTCTAAATTGGTTGGATCACTTTCCTGTTAATCCAAACAAGGCAGGTGTTTACTTAAGCAAGGTGAGATGCTTCAGCATATTACAGATTTTTACCTCTGTATAGTGCAATGTGTATAATTTATGGTAGTCTTGGGGATTGAAAGAACTGCTCATTGATGTAGGCTCACCACATGATATATCTTAAGATGATCTACTGCCAGGTAAATTCATGGGTTAGGATAGTTACCTCAGTGGTGAAATATTGCCCTTAGCATTTGGCTCCACGTACGGTGCAGACTTTCCAACTTCAGAAAATTAGAAATTGGTAAATGCTGCAACTTGTCAATAAATGTGAAATGTGTGTGTGTGTGTCAACACTGTCCCAGTCTACCATTGCAGGTAATGGTCTGGATTGTTTTCATTCCTATATAACCACTTATTTTCAGAACTTTATAATTTATGCATAAACACTTCCTCTCGACAAATATCTAGGATGTAATATAAGACAAAAAACTTTTTTCTTTTTTATTTTTGAACCAAACCTGTTTTGACACAAGGTTTATGAGTAACAAGATATTGTTGGTATTCTGAAACAATAACTTTTTATAGAAAAATTATGAATAAGGGCTTCATTTAATCATTTTTCTGAGTGGGGGTGTGTAGGAATCTGAGATTTATGTGAAGTGGATTGTCTGCAGGACAACCCTGGTGTTCCTATACAATCTTTTTCCATTTATGCAGAATCTTATTTTTCACTACAAAATACATCTCCTCTTCATTTTTCCATTCTAGTTAGGAAAGGGGGTGGGTAAAAATGTCAAAGGTCTTCCATGGCTTAGGGCCAGCTGAGAGTTAAGACTCTAAATGTCATTTAAAACCTGGTCATTAGTATCATTCTCAATAAAGCAGCAAAGGCACTGAAGAGCCTGAGTCTCACTGAGAGTCACTGGGATTTAGAATCCTATAGACTACAATTAAAGATTTAATATAGTCAATTAAATTGTTCTTCAAATGCACGTAGACATTTTCCTGCTCTTGCAGACACCTGACCACATTTGGGAATCTGGCCCTGAGTCACGTCTCGTTGCCCTGTGCTCAAAATGTGAGCTGCCAAGTCAGCTGGAGCAAGGCATTGTCTGTGCCACCAGTTTGAAGTAAAGCTTGCTGGAGTTTCTGATGTGGCTATTTAAATTTACATGAAATCCCCATCAGGACTGTTGTGAGGATGGGAGGAGACCTAAAGCAAACACTTCCAGCCTCTGCCTCAGCTGCTGCAAGGAAATTGCTGTGGAGACTCAGCAACAGAGCTGCTCTAAGAGTGGGCCTTCAATGCAGGCAGGGAAATGCACTGCAAGGGATGGAACCATGGAGTCCTTGTGCTATCCTGCAATGGCCAGGAGAGCAGGGATCAGGGATGCTCAGGGCTGTGAGCTGCCTGTGGTGCCTGGACCATGAAAGAAACTAGCACAGAATTTGGCTGGACAAACCCTGCCTGGAAGGTTTTCTTGGTTTCCTGATCCTTCTGCATCAGTCTGTGGTAGAAACTAAATGCATCCAACTGATGAAATTCCATGGTCTATGGCCCAATAATTGTTTTATTCTGATAAAGTGGAGCAGCTGTTGCGGGGCTGGGGAGACAAGAAGCTTTCAGAGCTCCAGGGCTGCACTGCAAGTGCTGCCTCACAAGTAATCCTGGCCCAAAAGAAAGCACAGCCAGGCAGGAGTGCTTCTGGAAACAAATTCATACTGTTTGTAAATACAGACTATAAGATGTTTGAAATGGCTACTTTTATTCTTATGGCAGGTATAAAAAAACCCCATAGAATAGAAAACTAGAATGTAGTGTAATACAGGGCTGGAAACTTTCTTGCCTTTATCATGACTCTATTTATGTAGGTCTATCTCCTGCATTCAAAGGATGGAGAATTCTTTGGTTAGGAAATGTATAGCCCATACAATGCCAAGAAGTGCTAGATAATATTGAAGTTGATAGCTTCAAAAAAAGAAAGGAAGATAAAATGATCTCTAAATTTGTAATCTTTAGGTCCTGTGATATTTAAGGAAAGCTTCTAATTTTGAGTCATGCTATGTGAATGTTTGGGGTTGATGGCAATGTAAGGAATAATAAAGACATTTGAGCATCTGTCAATTCTCACATTTGAAAGATCAGTTCCTCTCAGAAGAATACTTGTTCTCTGCCAGAACTGACATATTGATTAGACGGCTGTGTCTTTGGCAGCCTGTTGTTTCTTTTGGAAATCTGAAATACGTTTTAAAAATAAACACAAAATCTCCCCTTTCCCTGACCCCTGTGAAGACAGTCATCTGGACATAATGTCTAATCACAACTACAGGCTGTGAAACTGGGGGTTGCAATAGAAATGCCAACAAAATTTTAACTGTGCCATAATACAATAATTATGTAAATACAGTACATAATGCACTTAATATGCTAATCTCGGAATATCAGGAAGCAAAACCTTTCTGGAGCAGAACTCCACTATGGCATTGCAGCCTTTTGCTTACAGAAAAAAAGCAAATCAGCTGCAGTGCCTGTAAGGATGAGCTGGTTCTTCTGGTTAGCCCTAGCATTTCTGGGAGAATGAACAGCACTTCTTAATCTTCACTTCAACCACTAGCTGCTTTTTTTAATGGTATGTCTTGCCAGTGAGGCTTGAATCTGCCATGTTTTTGATGATTTATTTTTGTTTGACAATAATGTAAAATACAAACCATCTGATGCTAGGTTTTAGCTCCATTAGCTGGGAACCACAAACCTATGCCATGTCACTTTTTCTTTTTATAGTGCTGTTTCCAACTTACTGGCATAATTGGTCAACCTTTTTCTTTGTCTGGATTAAATGATGGTTTTGGCTGGAGTTTCAAACCAGGATGCCAAATTTTCTTACTCTTATGACTCCCATCTCCATGTTGCACAGGACTAACTATATGATATTCAAATGGCTCATTTGTAAACACACAATTATGTACAAGTGCTTCTTAATGTTTCCCCAATTTGGCTCTGCTGTTACACTAGTGATGGCTGCTGGCATGCAGAGCAGCTGATTTGTGCCATGCCAGCACTCCAAAATCTGAATTAAATTGAGCCTGGATAATGTACAAATACTGCAACCTAATGCTTTTTAAAAGTCAGTCCCTGAAGATCATACATGCAGATGGGTTTCTGTTCAATGCGTGTGCCTGTGCACGCACCTCTCATGCCAATATACGGATTTTAGTGAGGATCCAGTTACCAGACCCATGTTGGCACATTATTCCTGAAGTGGTTCTTCCATTGCATAATGGGGCTGCCTAGACATAACCAAAGAAGGCCTCCTCAGACTTGTTGGCCAGCCTTTACCCTCTGCTGGAGGTGCTGCAGGGAGACAAAAGAGCAGCCTGGTGTGGGCAGTGGACCCGTGTCCCACCCACGGAGCCACAGAGACATGGAGCTATGGAAAGATGCCTTGCTGGAGCCCAGGAGTCAGAGCAGGCTGGGGAGCCAGGGGCCATGCCCAGGACTGGAACTGCATTTGTAAATGCAGGTTTGCAAACATGCACCTTTTGTCTGCAGTAATCAATTTGCTTATCTTTGAAGACAATTTCAATTTGTGAAAGTGGCTTAGAAGTTGTTTCTTACCTTGACATAGGAGGTTTCTCAATATCTACCCTAATAAAAAGTGATAGGACCTTTTTTGAAGGACAGTCACAGGTTTTACCCTAAGTGAGCCTCAATGTACAAGTCTCAGCAGCCACATGCCAGTTCAAACCACAGAGTGTGAAGCACTAACATGTCACAGGGGCTCAGCAAGGGTTTCTTGTGTAAGCAAAGTGTCCTCAGCCCACCAGAGTATGTCATGCAATAGAAACACTTTCAGTCTTCTCAGAAGTAATGTTGTCAGTAAATTTGTGGTGTTTAACAGTCCCAGGTGTTTCAGACTGGCTTCCTTCAAAACACAGGAGATAGCAGAGGTGTGGCTCCGTCCATGTAATGTTTATTCATGTTTTTTTATTTTATTCATATTTTTTGAATACTTTCTGTAGCAATGAAAGAAAATAGGAAAATAAAAGATCTGAGTGTGCAGCAGAAATGGAAGGAAATTGCACTGTGAAAAACCTTTATAATGTTTTAAACCTTTTCTTCCCATCTGTAGGCCATTGGGATGTGCTAATCACAAACTAATAGTTGCTTCTTTGGAAAATAATAGGATGAATAGAAGATATGGAGGGGATGCAGAATGAAGCAGACCTGCTTAATTTTAAACTTGACAGGTGTCTGAAGAGTTTTTAGTGGGGGAGGCACTGGAGGTGATGGTTGTCACCATGTACCAGGGGAGAGGAAGGGCCCTGCTGGTGCTTTGTGGAGAATCTGGAAAGCTGGTTCAGTTTGTGCAGGGCTGCAGATTTTGGCTAATTCACAAAGCAGAAAGTTAAATCAAAAGGAAATATAATTTCCTCAACTACAATATAATACCTCAACTAGGTATTAATATCCTGTTCAATTTAATTTCTACCTTTTGTTATTGTGAACCCTTTAATATGCAGTGTCAGCTTGGCAAGGATTTTCCAACAGCATCAAAAGAGAATTTACCCCGATATATGGTCACAGGAATTGCTGCAGCTCTCACTAACAGAGTGTCTCAAGAAAGCCATGGAGTTGGCTGCTGCAAGGAGAATAAATCCCCCTTGAGCAAAGTACTGCCCAAAGTCCCCAGGAGTCCAATAATAATTTCTGAGACAAATTAATATAATCAGGATGCTGTAAGTTCCTCGTTGTGTGGCTATAGCTCAGGTGTGAGGCTGACCAACAGGAGCACAGGGAGGGCTGAGAGCTGGGCTGGGCACTGGTGGTTTCAGGCTGCAAAACCCTCCTGGACTCGTGTGCTGAGATAACTTGGCCTGGGACAAGGAGGCTGCTCCTGCCATGCATAAATACATTCCTTTGTGCTGGGAGGTGAGGCAGCTCTGTGCTGGAGAGCCAGAACTGCTCTGTGCAAATCTCTCATGCTCTTATTTCAAAGATAAATATTCTCCCTGTCCCACACATATTGATTTTTCTGATTAAAGAAAAAGGGCATTTTCACAAATATACTTCCTGCCTTTAAAATATCATAGAACTCAAGTTAAATTGCCCAGCACTTTTTTCATGATATATTACTGTTACTGTGTGTTTGCTCCTGCTCAGATGAACCACAGATGGAATTTGCCTACTTTCAGTCTTACATTAGTCATAAAACCACCAAAAAGATTTCTTAAACTGAGACTTGAAAACAGAGCTGAATTCTCCTTTTTTGTAGTTTTTAGATTCTGAGTTTTGGGTTGTTTCTGGTTTATTTGCAGAACCATAAAGCCTGCAGGAATTGCTGCCTTCTCAGCAATTATCCGTCAAGACAAAGGATAAAGCAAAGCATCTCAGTGCTTATTAACATTAATTTAATGAACACTTTCTAAATTGTTCTCCCAGTTTTGAAAATCGAGACAAAAATAAAAGAAACAGAGAATATAATATGTTGTTAATTCTTATCTAGTTCACAAATCCATTTGGCTCGGGTATGAGATGCACTTTCAATTTTAATTCTGGAGAATTAACTAAATCAATATTCCATGAAAGCCTCTTTTCCCCCCACTTTATTAAGATATTGCCCCACAGTGGCCCTTTTTTCCTTATATCATTAAAATGCTTCCTTTGGAATTATCTCAATTCCAGAGATGACCTGTGGCCTCAAGTCACCAATTAGTGACTTCAGCAATACCTTATTTCCACTGCACAGCAGCTGAGATATAATGTACCTTTATTCCTTACCAAGATACACAACTTGGGTATTTAGTGTTGACTGAACAGCAGGACTGACTTCCATCCATTCACCCTCCACCCCTGTTGTTTTGTTAAAAAAAAAAAAAGTAATTATCTGGGCTCTGTCATCAGCAAAGCATTTTAGTATCTGTTATTGTTTCCCTGCAATGAGTTTACAGGATGTTGCAAAATATGAAGATGTGGTTTACAGCGCTCCAGTTTCATGCTGTATGTGAATAGTGTTATACAAGTCATGTGGCAGCTCAGACATGTGTTTTGAGGTTTTTGGTGTGTCACTCAAGGCCCTTGGCCCTGTGTCCTTTGTATGTCTGGATGATGAATTTTATGCTGGCAGAATGTGCTGTTTGTGGAAAATAGATTTTTGTGTGGGGGAGCTGCCAACATATTTCCTGAGACTGACATCAAAGTACAACAAATGCTGTCAGGGAAGCCTTGCTCTAAAAGGCATGGGTTTGTGCATTAGTGTCTGTGGGAATCTGTGTATGTATTCAGGGCTTTTCTCATATTTAATAATAATAAACTACCAGACATATGTATCTGTAACTCAGCTCTCTCTCTGCCCCCTCTGCAGCCATCACCTCAGGATCCTTTATCTCAAGCTAATGACAGTTGTGCCTTCAGCAGCCAACAGCCCCTGACAAAATCCTGGAGTTGGCCAACAAGGCACAAACCAGAACCTCTAGAAATATCTAATATGCATCTGACTTATGGCATTATCATCACAGAAATTGTTCATTTTAAATTCTATTTGGCATCTCTAAGACCTTAGAATCATCTGACAGGATCAGGTTCAGTGTGAGTATTCTCTTAATTCCAAAACCATCCAGCTTTCAGTCAGTTTCACATTTTAAAACTCAAAACAAATACATAACCTCACTGATTCTCACTTGTCATATGACTGTAGGGAAGCTTGTTTAATTGCTTTGTGCAATTAGATATTGTTATATATAAATACTGTAGATAAAAGAGTGAAATTTGCATAAAAGGCACTCTGCGCTGAAAAAATATCTTAAATATTTTGCTTCAATATTTTATCATTTGAAAATATAAATTATAGGCGCCTTCTTACACTAGTGACTTTAGAAAGTATAAAATCAATGCCTTCTCTATTTCTGACTTTTATTAGCCTAAGAGTGGGAGAGTAAAACATTTAAAAATATGTACAAGTTTGGGCTGTTGAGAAAGCTTTGCTTTGCTTTTGCCCAGACACATGGAAAACAGTGATGGATGGTCAGAGTGGGCAACCCATCTCTTTTATTCCCACTGTGCTCTATAATTTGTAATCTTTATTGTCTCTTAAGCTGAATCTGAGGCATTCCAGAGCCTCCATGCTGCGTGCAGCAAGGTCCAGTCCACAGCACTCTGAGCTGGGAGGGAAAAGTCCTGGTGCCAGAGGTCAGGGACTGAACAGGGAGCTGGAGCCCAGGGACCAGTCCTTGTGGTCTGGAGCTTGTGCAGAGCTCTGCACCAAAAGAAATGGAGAATAAACTGCTGCCAAGGCAAACGAGAGTCTCTTGCTTTGCTTTTGCACTGGTAAGAAGTGCTGCACAGGCAGCAATCAAACTCTTCTCCTTGAGACCATGCAGTCGTTCCACTGCACTGCTTTCCCAGCAGCCAGGTATTTATAATGATGTTTTCCACACTTGAGATCTGGGGCTGAAAATTTAAGTGACTTGTTAGTGATGTTCCTCAGCTTTTGGATCCTGCATAAATAATATATTGATAATGGTTTGTTATTTTGCTTTGGTTTCCTTTCAAGCATTGTCAAACTCTAGTTCTAAAGTACATTAAAAAGAAGAAGGATTGTTTTGCAGTCAGGTATGGCTCTGTTAGAGAGAGGTAACAGGAAGAAACAAGCTTCAACAGATAGGCAGGCAGTTGTCTTGATCGTACATAGGTTTTAACTTGTGAAAAGACAAAAGTAGTCTTCATGCCAGAGATGTCTAAAATCTCACTGAGTTGTCATCTCAATAAGCTATCAGTCAGGACCTTTGTCATTTTGTTACTGTCTGTCGTGTGGCTTTATTCACCTCTCCTTGCACTTTATTGCAGGGGAAGTCAAGGAAGTCCTAGGTATCTTTTTAAAATTTTATTTTATTTCCACAGAGCCTTAATCTGTTTTACATCTGTATGTGACTACAGAAAGGCAAGAAAGGGTGAAAATTGATCAATCCACAGTAAAGCAGTGGGAGAGCTACTTAGTACTATAGAAATAACTCCTGTCCTATCCTGACAGATCTCAGAGCTACAACTTCAAAACCACCAGCAATCCTACAGAGTGTTTTTTAAGTGAAGTGCTAGTATTCCCTCTCGGTACATTTCTGAAACTATACATATGTAGGTTTGCTAGAAATATTTAGGAGAAACAGCTGGACATTACAAGAAAGCTGTCTTTTATACTTAATCTTTTTTATATGACCCAGTTCATATTTATAGCATATTTTCCTTCAGCTTTCCTCTTCCTAGCCCCCATCTCCTTAATCTTCAGTGTCTTACGTTTGTGTCTAAGCACACTTTCAAATGAGGGGTCAGAGAAGACTGAGCACAGTTTTGTCAGTGCTGAGGGCCTGATTCTGCTCTCCTGACTGATGTCAGGAGTGTAATAATCAAAACTATCAGGAGGCCCCTGCTGTTGCCTGGATGAAGAATCAGTCTGGCATCACTGCTCTGGGAGAAACCCCCTGCTCTCCTGCCCTGCTATTCTATATTTGCTTTTACAGAGATAAGGTATGAAGACTTGTGGCTGCCTCATTTGTATCCACAAATGTGTTTGCAACCATCTTCAAATTACCCCTTCTGCGGCATTCCTGAATGCCTGCTATGAATAGCCTCCTTCAGGATAAAGTTACAAGCACAACATGGTCCAACAGAACATCAGTGAAATGCCACATTACCTCTGAGTCACTTAACTGGACTCAGAGCAGATAAACAAATATCCCAAAAGTCACTGCTGTTATTAGATCATTGTCTGGCCAATGCATGGAGAACATGGAGAGTCCTAGGGGGGCTTTTTCCTCTTATTCTGTATTTAAATCTATGAGGCTGAACAGTTGATTCTAGATTTGGACTGAACTGAACCTTCCAATAACTTGTATTTTAATCAAAATCAGACCTGCGTGTTTGTGTATCTTCCTGCAACCAGCCCAGAAGACTTTTCTTTAGGGTATTTTGAAATCATAACACTTAATGGGTGATGTAGTGCTTTCTGACATTCTGAGACAATATTTATCTTTGTTACAACAAAATTATGTCACGATTGCTGTGCTCTAAACTTTATAAACTCATCAAGTAATAGTTTGCTACAGAAAAGCTGTCAGAAGTATCAAAACTATAAGAATAATGATGTCCATATTTTTTTGAAAAAATGTGTACAATAAAAACAAATGTCTCACCCACCTTTGTTAGAATTCACAGTTTCCATCAGCCCCTGAAATTAATGTTTTCTTCTGAAGAATGGGCTGAAGAAATTTGTTAGCCAGGCCTAAGCACCTAAATTTTGCTTGAGTCTGAAAATTGCATCACTAACTTTGTGATGACCATAGCCATACATGTGTGACACGATGAGATAAAATGAATTGCCTTTTGCAAAGCAGCCTTTTCAAATGGGGCTGACCTAACCTCATCAAGCCAAGGGTCAGCATCTGCAGTTACTGTTTGCCTTTCACTATGATGCAGAAAGTCTTGAGCTTCCTGAGGGGAAGGAACCCAGCCCAGCTGGCTGGGACCCACCAGACACAAGCCTGCAGCTTAATTAGCAAATTTCTCGTCCAAAGCAGTCTGAAGAGCAGATCAGTACAATATGCTGCCTTTTGGTTCTCTGGGTTAGAAGATGAAAGTGTATTTTCCTGGAGAATGTGTTACATAGCTCAGTTCATGACAATCCAACCTGACAATACTGAAGACATGAGTGTGGGGTTGTTATCCCAGCAGGAGAATCAGGAGTACGGGGATTGCTTCTGCTCCAGCGCTCAGTACCAAAGATGGATTCAGTAAGAGCCAAGAGCAGCATAATATTTTAACAGTCCTGGAGAAGGAGCCCTGCATATGAAGGTTAGCCCTTGTACTGCTTCTTTCTTCCAGTGTTTTCTCCTTTCAGCCACTATTGGCTTGTTAGGGCGTGTTTTAAGCCAGCTGTTCCTCATCCAGATTCCAGCCTCCCTCATGCACTCAGAGGTCTGGAAGACAGTGCTGGCTGTGCAGGATGAAAAGGATATTTCTTGGCCAGAATTACTGAGCTATTAGTCCATATCACTGCATGGAGATCTCTGAGATGGCAAGGGACAAATGGACTGGACAGTAGTTAGCAGGTCAGAACAAACTGGGACTGGCCAGTAGCTAGGCAGGTCCTTGGCATGGGATGCAGGTTTCCTGATGATGAATCAGGCTACCTTGGTCACAGAGTTTGTGTTCTTGCCTTCACAACCTGCTGTTCCAAATCAAATAGATTTTCCCTCTTCTTTTCTGACATAAATAAATCATACAATTAGAAGAAAAATCAAACTGCATATAAATTCCATGACCTAACCAAGTAAAAAAATCTGACAGGGAAGACACATCTATTTGCTTTTCATTTTTAAGAGTAGCAGGACTTTCCCCTCACAACTACAATTAATCATCTGGCCTTTGGCTTTTCAACACAGAAAACTGGCAATGTATCTGTCCTAAGAGGAGAAAAAAATTTCTTTCGTTACCTTCGCCTGCTGATGTCAAAGCACACCACAGCAGGCTTTGTATGGCTGTGCAGAAGTTTCCCAGGAGAATTCCTCTGCCACAAACCTGCCCTGAAGCTGTACTGCATACAGGAGTGGGATGGAGACGTGTATTCCTGCTCTTTCTGAGAGGAAAAAAGTCTCTGCATTACAGGTTGGGAATGCAAAGGTGAGATTTGGAAGGCTTGGTGCTAGAATAGTCTGTTCATTGACATCTCTACCTGGCCCAGGACACGAGGAGGCCAGCCTGGCCCCTTTGAAGCTCTCTGCCATGGGAATGCCTTCTGGAGCTCCCTGCTTGACACTCATCCTCCTAGACTGGGTGGTGGCATGAGTGCCACAAGTTACCTCTTGGATAACATATAGCTTGTGTCTAAGACACTATTAGATTTAGAAAACAGAATCATTTCCCAAAGCCCAGAGGGAGCAGAAGGGGAAGCAAAAGGGAATGGTTCTTAAAAAGTCTTATGTTTCTCTTTGGAAGAAAATTACCATCATCTATCTTTCCTTTCTTGCAAGCTCCTGGAACCTACTAGGAGTGCACTGCTGCTGGATTTTCAGGCTTCTATTTTGCTGAAGAATATCTCTCTGATGCAGGTGCCAGTGTCATTTATCAGAGGATGATGTCAACATTCCTGTGTCATACATGACAAATGACAGCAGAAAGGAGTGCCCCTTGAATTCTCTTACTTTCACTAGGCTCTTTCCTTTCTCCAGTTAAATGACATGTTATTTCCTACAGTGTTTCAGTTTAGACTTTGTCTGCCTCCAGAATGTGCGTTCAAATTGACTCAGAATGAGTGATTAGTAGCAGGCACTGAGCTCCAAATTCAGTATTAGTGTAATACAGTTGCACGGCAATGGACATAAACTTTGCTTTCATGCTTTTGGGGCAAATTCTGCCTTGTCTTACACCTCAGAAAATGCCAGAGAGCTTTTCTGATGTTTCCCAGTGGCAGAGCTGGCTGGATGTGAGGGCATCTGCCTCATCCTCTGTTTCTAATGCTTTTAAGGAGATGAAAGATTTTGAGTTGGTGAAAACTACCATATTCAGAAGAGTTTGCTGTGCAAAACATTTACCTGTTCATGTACTAGGGGGCACTTGGCTCCAGAAATCCATGCCTTGGCCATGTTCTATAGAAGGGCCTGATTTGAAAGGTCATACAGAAATTAATTGGATCGGCATCCAGTGGCACACTCAGTAAGTGGAGCAAAGCAAAATAAAATCTTGGGAAGTAAACAGGCAAGACAGAGCACATATGCTGCTTCTAATCCTCTTTTTCTGCTGCTTCTTTCTATTCTTCTTGCTGGAAGAAGGGATTTGGACTCTTCTCTCTTAAGCCATGCATGTACAAAAAGGACTTTATTTTTAACTCATGTTAAAACCCTTTCTTGGACTAGGCAGCAACAGTTTTAACATGTTAGCTGACTGTGACAACCCAGAGGGGGGAGCTTAGGGTTTATCTTGACCAGTAAATGCCTGTTAGAACTGCTACTGCTTTGAGTAACGCTTGTTAAAATATCAGTATGGACAACATGTGTTTTTAAAACCACACACCTGTACTCCTAATGACAGCAAGGCCTTGGGGGAGGAAGTGATTCACAGAACTGCTGCTCCCTGCACTTTCCACCCACTCGACGTTTCTTTATAGTGTATTTTCCTCTGTTGAAACATGCACAGGTCTGCCAACCCTCTGATTTTTCTGGTACCAGTCCTTTAAGCTAACCAGCAGCGTGGCTTCCCTTTGTTCAGCACCCAAGGAAAGGGCTGGATTTTCATAACAGCTCAGTGTTCGGCAGCAGCAGGGCACAGTTTGACATTCCCTTAAATAGCATCCCAAAAAAGAAACTTTTCCCCATCCTGCTGTTTCCTCCCACTGCACTAGTCCAAACACTAACACAGATAAACAAGGAATTATTTAGAGAACCTAATCCAACTGAAGAGGACCATAAATAACTTGATTTTTCACTAGTGCTGCCATTTAGTTGTTGTATTTCACACCTTCCATCTAAAATCAATAGAAACAGGAAAGCTGCTTGTGGACTTGGAGAAGTCTCTGGATCTTTTCTTGGAACAGAACAGATTTTTATTTTTTTAATTCAATTACAGACATTTCAAACAATCTCCCTGAAAGAACAGGCTTGTTCCCAAGATTAGAGTGAGATAGGACAGTGACAGCAGTAATTTAGATGAACACCATTCATTATATTCTCGACTTAAAATTTATGCACAAGTTTGCCTTAGGGAAAAAACCCTATAGTGACTTTAAAAATCCCTATAGTGACTTTAATGGGAGAATGATATCTACAAGGTGACTTTTACTGAAAAAACTGGTGGAACTAACGAAGCAGAGCATAGTTCCTGGGACAAACTGGGAGTAGAGCAGCCCTTCCTGGTATTACTGGTGAGAGTAGAGGGGATCGCTCACTCATGGATGCAGAAGTGACTCAGGTGTTTTCATATATTTGTATTTTCAAAGGTTTCTTCAGAAGGAATAGATTTAGAAACATACCTCTCCTTTCTTTTTAATATGGAAGCTGAACTTTTTTTTTTTTTTCTGTACACTTCTAGTGTTTCCCCAAAGCAGGGGTCCGTTAGCTCCAGGCTCCAACAGTCCCATGGGCTGTGATCTTATCTTAGGCTGCCAAAGATCATTATACACATCACTGTCATGTTGCTGTGTTGTTGGTGGAGCTTTTTTCTTTCCTTCAGTTTCATTTTATTTGTTTTTTACAGAGGTAAAAAAAGAAAAAAAAAAGGTAGTAGGGTTTTTCTAGCCCTTAAACATGTAACCCAAGACAAAAGGCCTCAATTTCTCTCACTCTTCCCTTCCAACTCTGCCAGCTGAAGCAGTTTTTCACAGGATGAATTGCTGATATTCCTACTTACACAAACTAAGGGCAGCAACTGAGTCTTCCAGTCTGTAACTGTCTTAACTCAGACACTACCAACATTAATATTCCTAATGGTAAAGCTTTTATTTTGGTTTCTATTCCATAGCCTAATATATATTTCTCATTCTCTAGTTACTGAAATATATCCAATGTGCCCAGCAGGTAACTTCTAGGAGTCACAGTAGGTCAAGCTTACTTTAAAAGAAAGAGGAAGGGTAAAAGCTGGAAAGGATAAAAATTATGAGTTTCTTATATCCTGCAGTCTTGATTTTATTCTGTATTTCTGAGTGGGTCTTTTTGGGGCCACAGAAGCAAAGCCTGTTTATCAGAACTGTTAAAAGTTTTCTTTGCTATTTTATGTGGCTCAAAAGTGACCCAGAATGTTTATCCTAGTGATTCAGGGTAGGTATCCTTTAACTAGATTAATTTTGGTAGCTTTCACAGACTTGCCAAAGTTCCCAGGACACCAAAACTCTTGTGCTGAAGGACTGTGCATGGTACTGCTGGTGGAGACAGAGGTGATAGTCAGGATGTGGCCAATTGTCCTCCCATTTGCAGGCTGTATGCCAAAGTTTTCCAAAGCTGAGAGGCACTGGGCAGGTACCCACCTTGGAGACAGAGGCAGAACCCTGGAAATGTGAGGTGGTAGAACTGCCCAGAAGGATCTCAGTTTTTCACTGGGGCTGGAATGAGCACACAACTACATCCCAACATAGTCCTGGAATATAATTTTTAGCAGTTCTTTCAGACCTACAGCTGAAGACCTGAATGACCTGGAGGGTTTTCCAGCAGCACAGCCCTGGTGCCAGACACGCTGTGTTTCAGCACAGGAGCTGTACGTAATCTTCTCATCAATGCCACGAAGCTCAGGTGGCACAGGCGAGCCATTCCCATGGAGGATGGGATTGGCTCTCCCACCTTGTTCCTTGTATAACACCTCTGCTAAGGCCATGCCTGAGCATGTCTTCCTGGAAAGGCAAGGGTGTAAGAGGGATTCAGCCGAGTCAGCCTCTGAGGCAATCGGGAGAAGGAGTCACAGAAGCCGCACGCTAAGGAGAGTTTAGGGGCTGCTCCAGGGAGCCCTGCTGGAGTTGTGCCCTTCTTGAGCCACTGTGAGCCCAATAGAGATCCTAGGCCAGAGCAGGGCTTAAATCTCCCAAGCCTGAGGCCCAAAGTAGCAGAGCAGGGTCAATGCTCCATGACAAAGAGCCTCAAGAGGAGACAGAAATATGTCCAGTCTTGGATAAGATACACTGATCATTCGAGTGCTTTTCTCAGGTGTGAATTTGAACCCTTCCAGCCAGGTAGATGCCACATCTTGAGGCTGCCTTGACTAGCAGCAATGTCTTATTCTAGTGTGAGTATATTTTGTTCTTTGTCTTCAGCACAGTGCTGGGGGAAAGGAGTGAAAGACAAAGAATTGCTCACCCTAATTTAGCTTGGATTGTTGGTACAATTTGCTTTGGTTCTGCAGACTAACTGAGTTTGTGGTTTTCATTTCACAATACGGAAAAATAACTATTATTTAATGTAAATTAAACTTCTAGCAGTGAGCAGAAAAGGCTCTGTTTTCTCACCTGTAGCTCCACTAAGGCATGACTGCTTCTCTAACCCCTAACTTGCAAATAAAATCCATGATTATGTGTTGTAGGTGTGGTTGTGCTGATGCTGGTATAGCTCCTGGGGTGGAATGAGGGAATGTCAGTACCATCCACTCCTCACTACTATTTTTATTATTTTAAAAAGTTCCTAGAGGCTTCATCTGAGATCAGGGCCTCAACACGTAAGGCCAAAAGGTAACTAGAGGTTGGCTCCTTGTATGAAGAACTTGTGCTCTAAAGAAGCAAGGCAGGCAAAAGTAAGAAGAGAAACAGAGCAGTGGAATGATTTATCCGGGGTCACGGGGCGGGTCAGTGGCGGAGCTGAGATCAGAGTCTGTGTCTCTTGGTTTCTGCCAAGACATCACGTAGAACATGTCCACACAAAGGAATGTTTTAGATGTACATGTGGAAATTGCAGGAGTTCACTAGTATTGGAAATATTTCCATTTAGAACAGCAGTGTTAAAGATTAACCTCCTTTTCTGCTGTCATTCAATTCCTGCCTCAGTATCTTAGAAAACCTTGTACAATCCACCAGCTCTTCGTGTTGAGGCTTTCCTCTGCTTGTTAATGATTCCAGGGCTTCCACAGGGTAGCAACCTCTCGTGATAGCAACCTTTCATTTGCCCGCATCTGCACTGAGATGACAGACAATGGGAGGAAGTCAGATACATTTAAAATATACTTAGTTTTAACAGCACTGAGACACTTAACTTGTCAGCAATCCAGTTATTAATCAGATTAATGGACTTTAATAAATCCACTGCATCCTTAGGACAATTGCCTGGTTAATATTTCATACATACAGAATAGGGCTTCTCCTGAGCTATGAGAATTTCAATACAAAACTAAAACTGAGAAGTGATCCTTAGCTTTCTGTGCTACCACACCTTGCATGCAAGAATGCTGATCATTGCCTGTGTAGGAGCATCATTTAATTATATTTTCTCACTTGTGAGCTTAACACTATTGAAAGAAATTTACCAGCATTTAATTAAAGACTAAATACAGTCAGTCTTTCTATCTGGTTTGGTAGCCATTTAGAAATACATTTGATACCTAGACATCAAAAAGGATACTGGAGGTAACAGCATTAGAGAAGGTTTTGTAAGAGAATGGGATCTAATTTGTATCTGGAAATTAAATTTATATTTGAGATTTTAAAAAACCATTTAAGAGATATGGAACCCCCATCTCAGAAAAGTTAGAAAGTAATGGAAATAAGTCATCCAGTTAGGTCTTTAGCTTTCTATGGGAAAGAATTTTTAAAAATAATTTTTAAAGTTTTAGATTTAGATTTTAGATTTAGATTTTATTCCAGGGTTCTTCCAGCCACTAAAACCATATTGTAATGAAACAAAAACAACTCATACTACAGCATTTTCATGCTAGCCTCATATACAACTTGACATTTCTGGTTGAGAACTTCTATATTCTACATATAGAATTTAATTCTGGTATTCTACTTTATAAACTGAATTTTGTAAAATTTAATTTTTTCAAAAGGAAGGTGAGAAAAAAATAACATTGGGTTCTGACTCCTAAAAAGAAGGCAGGTCCGGTGTAAATCATATGAAAGTAAGTAAAGAATTAATTGATTTCAGTTAATTTTAGATCAGGTCTGAAGATCAGTGTGTTGAGAATAGAACACTGCAGAAGTCACTAATGTCAATGTCATGGTGGCATTTTCCCTTGAGTGGGGATCATGAACAAACAAAATTAACAGAGGCTTTAATATTGATTTAAGAAGGTGCAGGCAGGGGCTCTAAGGACTGCTTAATGTTAAGCACAGGCATAAGTGCTCTCCAGAATATCTTTTTTTTTTTTTACATCCGACATATGTAAGTCAAAGTGAAAAACATATTTTTATCTGTGTGGGAATGAACTTTTTAAATAATAAAAGCAAAGGCTGTGAAATGCCTAGTTGGTGTGAGACCCCTGAACTGAAGCAAATAATAAAGGCTATACTTGTCACCTTTTTAGAGGTTAAATTAAACTTAATTATAACCTGTTTTTTACTTCAGCATTGTAGTACTGAAAGCTGCTTATACATTTTATGCATTTGTCCTGTTCTGTAATTCATGTGGTTGGGTTTGCTACCTGGAGTGTGTGCTTGCCTTCCTGCTGAGGGAAGGCTCATGGGGGCTTTCAGAGCAGAAATAATAAATATCTGACTTCTCTTAAAGAGCCATTAAACTTTTTCCATGTTACATGAAGTAAACAGGTATTGTACCCAGAAATGTAAAGTCTCTGTCAAGTTTGTATGTGCGTGTGTCTTTAATTATGGTATATATTTCCTCTGGCATGATTTATTAGTTTCCTTTGTAGTTTTGTCACAGTTTACTTGCCATTTCAATCTGAAGTCGCCATTACATTTCATTTTTTCCCCCCTCTTGGCAAGAAGTAAATCTGTACTATTTGCTGATTTGTTTATTAGTGTCTGGCAACTTAACCCTGCTCAAAGTCAGAGATTTTAAATATGTCAGATCATCCTAAAGCCACTTTGCTGTAGCTGTATGGGTGACGTTATATGTGTGCAGAGAAATTCATTTCAACTGCTACAAATGAGTCCTTTAGTAATACCCAGGAGTCATAATGTGTGTGACATAATGAACCCTCCTAGATTACAGCCTGCACTAATTAGGTCAGTTATTGCTACATTCCAACCCCTGGAACAATTTGCTTGGAGCAGGAGTTACCTGGAATGGAAAGGCGGGGAGCGGGCGGGACCGCGCGAGGTGCCAGCTGCTCCTTCCTGCTGCGTCCCCAGAGAGGCCACCACCTCCAGGGAGGCAGCTTGTGTCACCTGAAAGGCACAGTGGTCCTCTTAGGAAAGGACAGTGGCCCTGTGGAATGAAGCATTTAGAAGGTTTTCCTGGTTTTATTGCCATTTCCATTTATTCTGCAGCTACTTCTCCTTGCAGTAACTTTTGTCTCTTCGTTACATCTTTAATTCCTTTCTAAGAGTCCAGGGATTCTTTTTCTTAGTAGTATTTCTTTATTTTAATTCACATAAGGGAAGATATTTACTCTTGCTCCCTGGTCTTCATACTCTCTCCTGCTGGTGCAGAAAATAAAAAAATAACCAAGCTGGGGCAATATTTCAGACCAAAAAGCACATGAATCTTGCAGGGGAGAAGCTGTTCTGGACTCTGTGCCTAAGCAAACTACTGTCAATAATCTTGCTGAGGATAGATGTGAACTGTTTATTTATTTAGATGTGGGTTGGTTAACTTGCTTTTTCACTGTGGTGATTGGTACAAATCTATAAACAGTACAAACTGCTTTGTTAATTAGTTTATATTGCTGAATTGGAAAGGGAAGCAGAGAAATGTTTTTTCACACATAGATTCTATTCAAATAGACCAAGAAAAAATAAAAATAAAAAAGCCCAGTGCAGTGCTGAAATGCTACATGCATGTTTTGAAATACAGCTAAAATGCCAGTGATGAGAACTGTGCAACACGTTACACTTAGTTTTTCCTTTGCTTGTTTTTACCAGACATTTTTCTAAATGTCAGGTCCTGCGTTCTGTGCCGAAACTGTTTGATTTTGACTTCCCTCTCACTGTAGGTGCAGAGGACCAACATCAAGCAGAGCCAGTGTGGTTTCAGCCCTTGTGTCAGGGCCATTAGGAATGCTGGTCCATGGAGCTGGCACCGCATGGAGCTGCTGCCACGGGGCACCACAGCACCCTCCTGCAGCTGTCTGGGCTGGAATTGCCTTGTTACGTTCTGAGGCACCTCTCTGCCTCCCACCAGGCCGTGACCCTGACTCGTGCTGCTCTGCCAGGTACCTGGGCTCAAACCAGCTGCCCTGGGAGCAGAAAAATCAGCCAGAAGCATCTGATGGTGGAGGGGCTCAACTGCTAACCACGGACTCCCATGGGGAGAGACCCTGCCAGAAACCCTCAGTCACTGTCACAGCTGTGACCAGTGTCATTCAAAATTGAAATGTTCTTCAGAAGTGGTCCCACTTTCTGGAAAGTGCCAAGCAGGCTTGATTCTTGCTTTGGGCTGTTTTGCTCTTGCCTCATGTATGTATATCTGTGTGATGGAAGTGTCATGATTCAAACTCAGTAATTCACCTCTTTGTCATGAGACAGGAGCCCCATGAGCTTGGCTGTGAGCTGCCAAAATTACTGAGACTGGCAAAATTCCTGAGACTTTGCTGGCTTCTCCCCCAAAGCCTGGACCACAAAGTTATCTGGAATTCCCCTGCACCCATCCATCTCCCAACTGCACATTTCTGTGTCTGCCTTCTTCCCTGCAGCTGGGAATATAAGGTGCTCGTTTTGCCTTGGGAAGGTATTTTGCACAGAGGACACATCTTTTTCCCCCATCTCTTGTCAAGAGATCCCTTTCACTATTCTTTAGCCATTTCTTCTTTTTTTATTATTTTATTTTTAAATTTAATGACACTTCTCTGTCACTCTTTGCTCAGCACATAGAGAGGCACATAAAGAAATTTTTTTCTTCTTTTTTTATTCCTTTTATTTACCTCCTGAAACTCCTGCTAGTTTTTGCAAACCATCCCATGGCCAACCTCTGAACATTTTGTTGAACAGAAAGTTCCTTGCTTTTAAACATTGGACTACAGGGAGGTGTGTTCTGTGTTCTTGTTACCAGAAGAAGTCAGGAATCCCTGTGGACAATTTAATAATGATCTGATGATTTTGTTCAAAATTTACTCTGCAAGCAACTGTGGCTTAACTTTTGTCTTTTTGATTTGTAGTGGAAAAGAGCTCTACCAGTTACTACTTGACACAGGAACTGTTTTGCTGGGCAAACACTGATGAGTGTTATGTCCAAGCAGCCAAAGCAAGACCATTGCACAGGTTTGTTTCATTTTTCCAATAGCTGTTGTAAAATTACTAGCAAAGAACCTGCAGTACTTAATGAGCCTGACAGACAGGGAAAGGTCAAAAACAAGCAGGAGACCTGTTCTAACTCATTCCTCCTGGACTTATAACTTGTTTCTTAGACCAAACAGTACTTTTCTTTCATTAAACACACACACAAAAAAAAAAAAAAAAAA